>JAMXBB010000007.1:94914707-95044643 GCA_024138015.1 Lumnitzera littorea
CATTAGATGCCATGATTTTTACTTTAATATGCAATTAAGTAAGTGATTAGAGACTAGCTCTAATACCAATTGAAGAATATTAGGCTAAACTTAAGAAGAGGAGAAAGAGGGGGGGGGGGGGGGGGGGGGGGGTGTGGTGTTGGGTTTGTAAATTGAGTTCTAGGACAATACGGATAGAGAAATTCAAGCCTGGATATAATGTGCAATTTAGACCACCCCTAGTTTTCATGGACTCATAATGCCTCCAATCGAGAACTTCACTTCACTTTATTAATTTCACAACCCCATGCTCTAAGAGCTACACAAGCTTACTCAATCTCTTTTATACACAGCTAACTCAAGTATATTACTTTCTTCACTTAAGATTACAAATGTGAGGAATTTCAATGACTAAAACTATGTCTCTTTTTGTTTGATAGCAAATAAGTGTATAAGAGACCAAAGAGAAGTAAATGAGCTCAAGAATGTAAGAGAATGTCTATTAATTGTAGTAGAATATCATATCTTAATTGTCTTTGATCAGGTTGTTGAGCTTTATATCAACTCATTGAATTCTTCCCATTACCGCACATTAAATGCCCCAACGGTTACTTGAAACAGAGGATACCTTGTACTATAGGCAAGCTGATAACAAAATACTCTACCGGCATTAACACTTGCAAGTGAACTGGCATTTCGACTCCTTCAAGCTAGTGAGCTTTTCTTTGTGTTTTTCAGGGCTTTATACCATCAGCTTGGTTTTTCCTTGAGCCATCAACCCAATAGGCTAAATATCACCTGAAAATACTTTTAGCACACGACAAACAAATACACTTTGCAATCTAACTCAAAGATCATTTGATCACCATTCAAAAGATTAATTTTCTTGTAGAGATAATTGATATATTTATTCTTTAAGCAAATTAATCGATCTTATTCAATTACCTCAATATGAATAAATAATACTTAGTTTAGTCATCTACTTATTTGGTTCTCTTAAAAAACAACATGTTTAAATATATACTTTTTATTCTCATCAAAATCAATTAATGAACCATAGGTTCAACATTATATGTACTGAACTCAATATGAGTTTTCTCTATCATAACCAAAGATCACTTTTTCATTGACTAAACAAAATTCAATCTTTTTAATTTAATTTCCAAACTTAACAATGAAAAACTTTTTTTTGTTCCATTTTTATAATCAAAATATATATTTTATCCAATATGACAAAAAGGATTGATCCACAAACGTAAAGAAGACTCAATCCTTTTTTTAATAAAGATATCTACTTTTAAAACAAAACCTATCACAATATCATGCAAAGATACACATAATAAGAAAAACAACACTTCCATTTCAAAATTGCCACAAATAAAAAAATATATATCTCTTTTGAAAATATTGTAAGTATGATGAATTAATAATTCAAGGAACTCATTCACACAAAGCAATATTATTTCCAACATGCAATTTTGACCATTGATAAACCTACTTTCAATAATTTATTTTCAATATCCAAGCCAACAACAAAAGGATTGGAATCATCATATCAATGAAAGAAAATAATTACTAATAGCAATCATTTCTCTTTTCTTAATAATTAATGTCATATGATATAATATGGAGCCATAAAATAATAAAATATCCACATTTATTATGATCCATGACAAATAGGAGAGGAAAACTAAAGCTTACCAATAAAACAAACACCAAACATATAAATTCTCTTTTATATCAATTTGATGATCAAACACTTTATTTGACATCAATTTATAATAAATTTTGTCTAAAATGTTAGCGATCATGATAAGCTAATAACTTGAAAGTGAATTTAGATTTTCTTCTCATAAATCATCAATTCTTAATCCATATTGCTTTCTTAATTGTTACCCACAACAATTTTAGTGAATTTATTTCTCACAATAACTACGGAAAAAGGCAAAAATTCAATGTTGTTCATTGAGTTATTGCCAATTTTTTTTAGCCAATTGATGATTGGTTATTAAATGAGAACCAATAATATTACAATCTTAAGAATTCTAAATAAAACTTATGGCCATGAAAACAAACTTACGTCCATATTAAGGAAAAAACAAAACAAAACTTATGGCTACTGTTGCCTCATGAAAATAATAATAATAATAATCTAGTTTTAAGATCTTGAAAAAAGAAGGAACGTAGATAGACACACATAATTACATAGCTGTATGGCTAAAAGGATCTATTAACTATTTATTAAGCGGAAGCATACAAAATAAAAATAATTAGGATTCTAATTCATATGCATTGGCTCTAAAACCACATGTAAGAATTTCTTTAGATCTTAGATATGAATTGAGAACACCTCAAATTAATTATAATTATGTTATACATACCTGTATTGATCGCAACCATGATCATATGTATGCGTACCTAGATTTCCCTCTCTTTCTCCTTCATAACCGATGACTTTTAATGGGATTAGCCAATTAGGTTTTCTTGTCAAAAATAAAAAGTGGAGAGGGGATTTAGCTTATTTATAATAATCCAATAAGGTCCTCCTATTACGGGCTAACTATTGAGCTTAGGGCCTACACTAAGTTCTCTAACTACATCTCTTAATGAGATGTGAATGGGCTTCATACATAAGTGGAACAAACAAATAAATTAGCCCAATTAATGTATCTCATCAAACTATAATTATTTAACCTTAACTCTAGATGATTAGCAAAAGCCTAATAAATTGAAAATTTTTCCAACTTTCAAAGCGTTTTTTTTCTAGTTACATAATGATGATTATAATCTCAATATGTTTCAACGAATATTAATACTAAGTTGCATGCTAGCTATTTTTTTTTTCCCTTCTTTACTTATGTACGTATGTATATATATATATATATATTAATTAATTAAAATAGTAAGATATAGATTGTTAAAATTCAAAATTATAGTACCAAAACAACAAAAGTTTTAGGATTTTAGGTTCATTTACCCTATTATTTGCAATTACATGTTTTTTGAAAATTATATTATGCTTTAACAAAAAAATTAATATTGTATGGCATGAGAGCACTCAAGTGCATATAGTATGATATTGTCGAAATTGAAAATTTAACAACCTAATGGCAAAAATCTCAAAATATATATATATGTATATATATATAACCTTTGATTGAATTTTCTCTTTAATTGACATGTTATCTATACTTTAATAATCATAATACTTTTTTCATTTAATGTTACGTGCCACACTATGAAAGTGCTTCTCGACATGACACACATCACTGTATCATTATGTAGGTTTCCTATAAGATATCAAAAGGGAGGTGAATCAATATCTTTTGAAAAAACTAAAACTTTTTAAATTTAAAAACAAAACCCCCCTTAATAGCTCAAAAGGCGTATTAAGTAGTTGAAAATTGATTGTTTAATTTAATGTGTGAAAATAAAAACAGTAGAGGTTAGAAAATAAATAGGGTAGAGAAAAAGAAGATCAGGTAATTGATTTCTAAAGCTTTAGCCTTTTGCCTACTACTCTTTTCTAACTTCATCATTGGAGACTCGATTCTCCTTACCGGTATCATTCATTAGTTCAATATTTTCAATAAATAAAAAACGATAAGAGATTACAAAAATATCCAGTCGCTTCTCTATTTTATGTCACTAGCTTCTTTCTAAGCTATATATAGGAGTCAAAGAACTCCTTAATCACCTTATACTCAATTTGCAATATCAATAACGTTTACGAAGAAAGCAAGATAATACAATCAAATAGATCTTGACAACTTTTGCACAAATGCAATAACAATAAAATAAGAAATCTGTTTTTGCTCAATTTTTTACTAAGTTTTTGATAGAGTTTTTAATAGTATTCACGAGAGAGATTTTTGAATTTCATTTCTTATCTTGATTCCCTTTTGTCAATCTTGTATAACTTCAATTTATCTTGAATCAATCTTCTATGTAATAGCTAAAAATGGCTAGATCTTGATTTTTCTCTAAGAAAACTTGATTCAAACATAATTGGTTTTGTTGTTAGAGAAATATCTTATGAAAATAGGAACCAAATATTTGAATTTTTGAAAACATGAATCAAGCTGATCTTGATTTGTTTCTTTACTAAGTTTAAGTCATTTGAAAGTTGCTGCATGTGATGATTTGCTCTAATTCTAAAAAAAAAATTGAAAAAAACACTTCAAATGTTATGGATTAGGATGAAAAAATATGAACAAATCTTCACATAACCTGTTTTTTAAAAAATAGTCCAGCACCCGATCATAACTTATCTGTTATCTATGATGAACAAATCTATTCTCTTCTCTAATTTCCTTTTTTTAGATTTTGACATAAAATTCTCATAAAAAATTTGGTTGAATTTATCCACAATATTCAACTTTATCTTTAACAAAATATCTTGGAGTTCTTGAATTATTGTTAACAAAATAAGCTGCAACCTTTTTTTGAAAAACTTGCAAAAATTTGCATTGAATTCTTAAATTTTCGGATATAAATTTATCTAATAAATCCTCATAAAAAATTTGAATTTTATTTGAACTTGATATACAACGCTAATGCAACAAATCCTTTTATGGTTAATATCCTTAATGTATTTAAAACTTGACCAACCTCGCTAAGAATATTAGAATATCTTCTTTCCAAAATATATTAATCAAACTTTAATCAAACATTCTACAAATCTGAATCTTGAGTATACTTAAAAATAATCTAACTTAAAATCCCCATTGATTTAACTATCTTAGTGGAATGAAATTGAGTATATTTTCCTAATATATCCAATAAGGTGAAGCTAAGCCTTCTTGCCAAAATGTCTAACTTAATTTGTTCAAAAATATTTAGAAAATAACTTAGGAACAACAATTGATCTCAAATTTGTATATTAACTATACTGTTATGTTTTGTTCTCTTACTAATATACTTTCTAACACACATTTTGACATACATTCTGACAAGTATAAATTCAAACTTATTTTTCTTCTTAACCTTTCTTTTCTTTAAGACATCATGCATACTCAAAGAACTTGTTAAATTCATTATCATCTTTTTGTTATCATCAAAATATATTAAAAGAAAACTTAACATATTATATAATAATACAAGGCCTACAAATGATCAAAATATGTAAGTTTGGTAAAAAATGGATTGGGAAAAATGCACCCTAACAATTGACAAAAATAGGTAGACAAAAACCAATTTCATGAGTTTTACATACAATATGTTGAGATGGACTCTAAGGTAATCAATGGATAGGAGTAGGTTGATATAATTACATTCCATAATAGATAAAGACTATTTGACATGCCTAAAAAATTATTTTAATTTAAGAGATACTTTAGTCATTATCCTTTTATGACTCTTTTTTTTTTAATTGTTAACCATCCTTATTTTGTAGAATTGCAACTAAAACCAAAATAAGGTTTTTTTTTTCTTTTTTCTTTTTTTTTTTAAAGAAACTTTTTGATCCCTGGCCATTTCTATCTAAGGGAAAAGATAAAGATAAATTCTCCCACCTAGTTTTTCTTCTGCTATTGTTTCCACTTCCATTTCTTGTTTGATCATTGGTTTAAGGAAATTGTAACTAGTCTTAGTTAATGCAAAAATTTAAAAAAAAAATACTATTTAATCCCTTGTGAATAATGGAATGTGAATGGAGTCCTACATAGATAGTAGGAAATACTAATTGGAAATATTTTAGTTAAGTAATCAAAATGGGTTCATTAGTATTTGTTAACTTGATTATTAACTACTTTTAATCAAGGGTATTACAAATAGTATCAAACTAACACTTATTGTTAAGTGTTCAGTATAGGCATGGATAAATTCTCACATAGATTGTGGAAAACTTAATAAATAAGATATTAATACTAGTGTTTCAAAGACTATGATTTGGGAATTAATTATTGCCCAGGTAGAGTAAATGCAGTCGTTGATGCTTTAAGTAGGAAGAATTATGGAGAAGTTGCTTCTCTTTTAACTGATCAGAGAGAGCTAATTAAAAAGTTTGAAAGATTAAATTTAGAGTTTTCATGGCATGAAGAAAATATTGAAATATCAAATTTGGTGATAGAGCCAACATTGATGCAAAGAATTAAAGTTGTATAGCAAGGTGATACTGTATTAAATCAAATCAAAGAAGAAATGGGAAGTAGGAAATATACTGATTTCTAAGTAGATGAACATGACACACTTTGCATGAATAACTGATTGCGTGTACCTGATGATGAGGAGCTCCAGAAAGAAATTTTAAGTGAAGCTCATTATTCATATTATATTGTACATCTAGGAGGAACAAAGATGTACCAAGATTTGGAAAAGAATTTCTGGTGGAATGGAATGGAATGGAATGAAACAAGACGTGGCTGATTTTGTGCTTAAGTGTGAAACTTGTCAGAGAGTAAAAGCTGAACATCAATGACCAGGAGGATTACTACAACCTTTATTTGTTGCAAAATGGAAATGGGATCAGATATCTATGGATTTTGTGAGTGGCTTACCAAGAACAGTTGCTGGTTTTGATGCGATTTGGGTAATCGTTGATCGACTTACCAAATCTGCATACTTTTTGCTAATTAATAAGACTTTTTCTCTAGAGAAATTGGCTAGAATATACATAATGGAGATAGTGAGACTACATGGTATTTCAGTAGGAATTTTATCGGATTGAGATCTTAGATTTGTATCAAAATTTTGGAAAAGTTTACAGAAGGTGATGGGAACGAAGCTGCAGTTTAGCACAGCATATCACCCTCAAACTGATGGACAGATTGAGAGGACTATTCAGACTTTGGAAGATATGCTGAAGGCATGTATTATAGAATTTAAAGGAAGTTAGGATGTTTATTTGCCTTTGGTTGAGTTCACTTATAATAATAGTTATCACTCAACCATACAAATGCCACCTTATGAAGTTTTATATGGGAGAAAGTGTCAATCTCCACTATTCTGGGATGATATAGAGAAAGTTGTAATAGGTCCAGATTTGATTTAGGAAACAATAGATAAAATTGTAGTGATTAAACAGAAAATGAAAGAATCCCAAGATAGACAAAAGAGTTGGGCTGATTTGAAAAGAAGAGAATTGGAATTCTAAGTGGGAGAACATGTATATTTAAGAGTAAAACCGATCAAGAGTATTCATTGTGCTAAAGCCCAAGGGAAACTAAGTCCAAGATATATAGGCCCATTTGAGATCTTAGAACGAGTTGGGAATCTAGCATATCGATTAGCGTTGCCACCTAATCTGTCGGGAATTCATAACGTTTTCCATGTGTTAGTTTTGAGGAAACATGTTCCGAATCTCAATCGTATCATTGAGTTGGAACCGATAGGACTGCAAGAAAACTTGACATACGAGGAGCACCCGGTGAAGATTATAGACAGTAAAGTATAGCAACTAAGGAATAAACAGATTCGTTATGTCAAGGTATTATGAAGAGACCATGAACGAGAATCAGCAACCTGGGAAGTGGAAGATAAAGTAAAGAAGCGATATCCGCATATATTCGTAGAACCAGGTATGTATCTTAAGTTTTGAGGACAAAACTTATTTAAAGGGGGGAAGAATATAAACCCTAGAAAATTGATAGTCTGAACCCTAATTTGAGTCCAAGTATCCTAAACTATGTAATGAGTTGATAAAACTAGTAACAATAAAAGATTATGAAACTTAATAAATCAAATATAACACCGATAATAAAAACCCTAAAAATTGATTGAAACCTTAAATCGCATACTAAAATCCTAAATTTGATTTATGCACAATTAATCAAAATTGAATCCAAATTTGATCGAAACCTTAAAATTATAACTTTAAGCTTATAAAATAGTTAAATATCACTCAATAGTGATATAAATATAGTCGATTACAATTATCGACTAAATCGCGTAATCACGTAAAATTTTTAACGAAATCATTACAATAACTTGTAAAAATTATAATTGTAATGGGTACCAATTAAATTGATAAATTTTCACAAAATTCCAAAATTAATTTATGATGATTATTTTTATGATTTTTAGGTTTAGAAAAATTACATATATTTATTTTTAATTTCTATTTTCTTCCTTTTTCTCTTTTCTTTCTTTTTCTCCTTATTCCTTGCTGCTACGTCCTGGAAATCAAAAGAAAAAAATCAAAAGCAGCAGTCCACGTAATGCATTTCAATTGCCAAGTGTTAATTTTATAAAAAAAGAAAAATTAAATATGATTACATTGTCTTATCCTCATAAATATAGAGATTAGGTTATTATTTTATTTTATTTCTTTTCTCCTTAAAATTGCTACACACAGTAGAACGAAAAGAAGAAAAGAAATTTGGAAAAATTTTGAGAAAACCAAACCGAAAACACAAAAAGAAAACCAAGAAGAAGAAGAAGAAGAAGAAGGAGGAGAAGGGGAAAAAGGAGAAGGAAAATTAAGATTAATACAAATATAATAGGTAAGTATAATTATTTTGGTGGTATATATATATATATATATTATATGATATGTGTATGTATATACTAAGTATTTGTGTTGTAAATATTTCATTACATATACAAATATGTATGCAGAAGTAGATAACTTAAGATGTATTTATGTATGTAGACATGTATATATATATATATATATATATATATATATACTATAAGGTAAAATATACGGTATATGAGTATACATATGTGTATAAATAAGAATACATGAATATATGTATGTATACATAAGAATCTGTCAAGTAAGTATTTATTATTTTCACAAAATAAATATAGATATATAAATATATGTATACACATGAAATGAGTATGTATGTATATATGTATACAAGCTTTATTTTCTTATGTATATATATAAGAATATGTATTCGTATATTATATACTTGTATTTTTTTATTTATATATATTCATATATATACATGTAAACTATATTTTATGTATACATATATATCTACATATGGCGTAAATATATGTATAACATATAGTATATATATAGTATACTGTATATTAAGTAGTATATATGATATAATAATATTTACTAAATAAAATAAATTCATAAATATACAAGGAGTAGGTATATATATATATATTATCGTAAATTAGGAATTACTAATTAAGTAAATTATAAAAATTAATCAAATATAGTAATAAGTACATATATATATGTATATCGTAAAATACAAATAAATAATAAATAATAAAAATAATAGTAATAAGTATAAAATCTAAAAAATAAGTAAAAATGAGTAACTAAGGTAAAATATGCTTAAAATAATAAAATTATCAATTATATGATTTAAATAATTATTAAATCATAAATATATTAAGAAAAAGCTAAAATTAGTATTTTATAACTTTTTAAAATTAAAATAATAAATTTTGTGATATTTTTATATCACAATTCAAACTGCAAGTCACAACGTCTAAAAAGGATCTTGTTATGAGAAGAAAACGCTTAAAAATGATCAAAATGGACTACAAGTTCATAACGATCTAAGCTAAAACGAAAAAGTTATATGCGATTCGATAAAAAGCTTGAATCGACAATTTCGCATAACTAAGTGAAGTAAGCCTTACAAATTGTGATACTAATTTAGCTTTGAATTCCCAAACTTACAAATTTTTATTATTCTCGAGTGATCTTAACCTTGACCTTGAGCTGTCACTAGATTATTACGACTCCTGAATTAATCATGGCTGAGTGAGTTTTCCTAATGATTCCATACTTATTTATGTTTGTAGTTAATGAATACAAGTTATGATCAATAATGGAATATTATATGAGGTTGGGTTATGCATGTGTATGATAATTGGTTGTTAATAGTGAATTTACTTTAAATTACAATAATGTATTGATTGTTGCATAGTAGATTCATTACAAATTGATTGTTTGTGACTTTGAATGATCGTTGAATAATAAGACCTAATTTTACTCGACTAAAAAAAGTTAACTTGAAACATGAATAATCATACACCGCATAACTAATTCTGACAGTCATATTACACGGAGATAGCGAAGGGCCATACTTGGGTTGATTATTGATTGTTATAGATTTCGTATGGTGCATACGTATCATATGACCTTACCTCGGCCCACAGGATTACTAGGTATTGGAGGCACTAACCGCCTAGTTAAGGGTCGAGTCCAAAGGTCTCCGTTTAGGGGTAAGTGAGGGCTGCGTGAACCTACTCACAATTATATGTAGAACTCGTTTTTGATAAAACTGATAATGGATATACCATTACATTTTAAATACGAAATGCAGAGTTTCGTTATGAGATAAGTTTTAGTATGATAGCCGGATTTAACTATGCCGATGTATCTCCAACCCTAACTTCAGAAGGCGTTAAATCTGAGTTGCATACGGTACTTAGTCACCTACATGTATTTGATTGGCATACAGATTGACATGAATTCATTTGATTGAACTTAATTATTATATAACTTGATTGTTACATGGTTGAGGGGATTATCTCACTAAACTAGTGAGCTTATACCCTTGTAATCTTTTTTCGCAGGCTGAGTTATTCGTGGAGTTGGGTCATCGCATGTCTAAGATTAATGGTTCATCAGGGGGTCGATGTGGGAGTAAGGCGTGTTTGGAGTGTTCACATGACTATTTATCGAGATTATAGATCTAAATATGTGATAAATTGATATTAGTTTGAGTTAAAAGTTCTAAAGACTTTATACTTGTAAATTCTTATATAAATAGATTATGTGTTATATTTCTATATTTTATTATTATTATCATGAAATGATATTACTCATACTTGCATAACTCTTGGTTGTTAGTTGTAGCTGTAGTCTTATATATTATATAAAGGGTCGTCAATTGTAAGGGAATTCAATTTACAATCATTTATACGATATACGGCGATTGTTACGATAGCCCCCTCGAGTCGTGACAGGAAAGGTTAAGATTATAGGCTAGCTTTTACAGTCTTTATTTAGATTCTGCTACTCCAAAACTCCTTAAGTTATTCCAAAATCCATGCCTGATTATTTGGATCGCATTATTTAATTCAAGTAATTAGTCTATGTGATGGTTAGGACTAGCCCAATTCATTATAAGCATATTTTAGACCTCTATAAGTTTCCATTGGATCTCTCAACACTTTCTTTCTTGATGCTAAGACTGTAAATGAGTCGAGTCATCGGCTAGTTATTCAAGATTTAAGCTAGGCTTGCTTTAAGCTCAATTTTGTTTCAAACTTTGTTCATAAAGGAGTTAAGCTTAAGCTTAAAATGAAACTTGTTTATTGAAATCGGTTTATCTTGAGTTCCTAATTAGGCTTAAAAGTTAGCTCATGAGTAGAGTCTTTATATTGTTAGTGAACCAACTTGGTAATAAGCTTATAAATAGGCTTGTAATGATACATTATATTAAAATCATATCATATTAAAAAATATATTATAAGAACATGAGAATTAAACTAGCATAATTAAAAAATTATTAAATATATAAGAATAAAAAATGAAAAATAAGAAAATCAAACATTATAAGTTAAAGTAAAAAATCATGAAAAAAAATTAATGTAACAAAAAATCATAAAATTTTGAATTAATTNTTAAATCATAAATATATTAAGAAAAAGCTAAAATTAGTATTTTATAACTTTTTAAAATTAAAATAATAAATTTTGTGATATTTTTATATCACAATTCAAACTGCAAGTCACAACGTCTAAAAAGGATCTTGTTATGAGAAGAAAACGCTTAAAAATGATCAAAATGGACTACAAGTTCATAACGATCTAAGCTAAAACGAAAAAGTTATATGCGATTCGATAAAAAGCTTGAATCGACAATTTCGCATAACTAAGTGAAGTAAGCCTTACAAATTGTGATACTAATTTAGCTTTGAATTCCCAAACTTACAAATTTTTATTATTCTCGAGTGATCTTAACCTTGACCTTGAGCTGTCACTAGATTATTACGACTCCTGAATTAATCATGGCTGAGTGAGTTTTCCTAATGATTCCATACTTATTTATGTTTGTAGTTAATGAATACAAGTTATGATCAATAATGGAATATTATATGAGGTTGGGTTATGCATGTGTATGATAATTGGTTGTTAATAGTGAATTTACTTTAAATTACAATAATGTATTGATTGTTGCATAGTAGATTCATTACAAATTGATTGTTTGTGACTTTGAATGATCGTTGAATAATAAGACCTAATTTTACTCGACTAAAAAAAGTTAACTTGAAACATGAATAATCATACACCGCATAACTAATTCTGACAGTCATATTACACGGAGATAGCGAAGGGCCATACTTGGGTTGATTATTGATTGTTATAGATTTCGTATGGTGCATACGTATCATATGACCTTACCTCGGCCCACAGGATTACTAGGTATTGGAGGCACTAACCGCCTAGTTAAGGGTCGAGTCCAAAGGTCTCCGTTTAGGGGTAAGTGAGGGCTGCGTGAACCTACTCACAATTATATGTAGAACTCGTTTTTGATAAAACTGATAATGGATATACCATTACATTTTAAATACGAAATGCAGAGTTTCGTTATGAGATAAGTTTTAGTATGATAGCCGGATTTAACTATGCCGATGTATCTCCAACCCTAACTTCAGAAGGCGTTAAATCTGAGTTGCATACGGTACTTAGTCACCTACATGTATTTGATTGGCATACAGATTGACATGAATTCATTTGATTGAACTTAATTATTATATAACTTGATTGTTACATGGTTGAGGGGATTATCTCACTAAACTAGTGAGCTTATACCCTTGTAATCTTTTTTCGCAGGCTGAGTTATTCGTGGAGTTGGGTCATCGCATGTCTAAGATTAATGGTTCATCAGGGGGTCGATGTGGGAGTAAGGCGTGTTTGGAGTGTTCACATGACTATTTATCGAGATTATAGATCTAAATATGTGATAAATTGATATTAGTTTGAGTTAAAAGTTCTAAAGACTTTATACTTGTAAATTCTTATATAAATAGATTATGTGTTATATTTCTATATTTTATTATTATTATCATGAAATGATATTACTCATACTTGCATAACTCTTGGTTGTTAGTTGTAGCTGTAGTCTTATATATTATATAAAGGGTCGTCAATTGTAAGGGAATTCAATTTACAATCATTTATACGATATACGGCGATTGTTACGATAGCCCCCTCGAGTCGTGACAGGAAAGGTTAAGATTATAGGCTAGCTTTTACAGTCTTTATTTAGATTCTGCTACTCCAAAACTCCTTAAGTTATTCCAAAATCCATGCCTGATTATTTGGATCGCATTATTTAATTCAAGTAATTAGTCTATGTGATGGTTAGGACTAGCCCAATTCATTATAAGCATATTTTAGACCTCTATAAGTTTCCATTGGATCTCTCAACACTTTCTTTCTTGATGCTAAGACTGTAAATGAGTCGAGTCATCGGCTAGTTATTCAAGATTTAAGCTAGGCTTGCTTTAAGCTCAATTTTGTTTCAAACTTTGTTCATAAAGGAGTTAAGCTTAAGCTTAAAATGAAACTTGTTTATTGAAATCGGTTTATCTTGAGTTCCTAATTAGGCTTAAAAGTTAGCTCATGAGTAGAGTCTTTATATTGTTAGTGAACCAACTTGGTAATAAGCTTATAAATAGGCTTGTAATGATACATTATATTAAAATCATATCATATTAAAAAATATATTATAAGAACATGAGAATTAAACTAGCATAATTAAAAAATTATTAAATATATAAGAATAAAAAATGAAAAATAAGAAAATCAAACATTATAAGTTAAAGTAAAAAATCATGAAAAAAAATTAATGTAACAAAAAATCATAAAATTTTGAATTAATTTTATTAAAAAAAATAAAAGGAATATTTAAAAGTTTTGAATTGAATTTGATTTTGGGACTTATTGATTAGACTTGTTTATCCAAATGAGTTGAGCTTGAACTTGAGCTTATAATTTTTAAACTTGGTAAAAACTTGAGTTGATGATTTAAATGACTTGAGTTTGAGAGTTTTAAAGTTTAGCTTGGTTTGGTTTCACCCATTTGCAGTCCTATGATACATATCAAATCAATAAAACAAGGAAGAAAGAGAAGTAGTATGCCTCTCTTTAATTTGACCCTTCATAGATTTTAAGTTCCATGTCCTTTTAATGTCCCATCTATTAAATAGACTTTTTATTTTCTTCGATGCTTATCTTTCACTTTTCTTCAAAATTTTTCCCATTCTTGGCAATTATCAACTTTTTTGTTTTTTAAAGTTTGGGATTTTTCCTTAGGTATTTTATTTTATTTTGAAATTATTTTCTTTTATATTTTCATTTACGTAGGTTTAACTTTTTTCTTCTTCTCTTAATCGTTAAGTGTATAGTATGTTGCTTTACATTTTAGAAAAAAGTGAATAATTTTATTTGATTATGTATTTTATCAAATTTGTTGTAATTTAGATTAGTTTGTACGATAATATGGATGATGGAATCCTGATATATGTAAAATGAAAGCATATGACAATAATTAGGGGGAAGTTAGTAACTCTACAGTGTAGGATACCTACCCAAATCATCTTTTATCGAGTAGGCTTCAAGTAAGTAATGAGGATCATATAGTAGGTTCTAAGTAGCAATATCTCGAAACTTGCTCCCATGAGATAGGATTTGGGTAAGGAGTCAAGATATTTTGTACTTATTCTAAAATCTACACACTAAAGTATATGAGGTACAAGTTCTATGGTAAGTAGTATCTACCTTGTAATAATAATTGAATAATATTAATACATAAAACACTAATATTATTGCATTTTTTTTGCCTTAAGAAAATAATAATAAAAGCTTAGATCATAATGAAACCTTAAGGCTACATGCTGCTTATGATAAGAATTAAGCCATCGAACCTTTGACTTAAGGTTGAGCTCGAAGGCTTGAGAGCATGGCCAAGTATATTCTCTCATTCCGACTTGTGCCTAAAGAGTTCGAGCTACCCCAAACTGTTGACCTACTGCCATGTCCAAATTGAACTCTCTTGTATCTATCAATTGTCTCTAAATGCCAACTTAAAGAGCATTTGGACGACAGCTTAGCTCACTCAACCATAAGCTTACTTAATCTATTTCCGAGCTACCCAGAACATGTTTGAGTTGATTTACCTTAGAAGAATCTACAGTTTTGCTCGGCTCATCAAAATCTAACCATACCTTTTTGTCTACTTCTATAGAAGCTCATCCAGTAATCACCAACCATGTACCCCTACCATTGACGAGACGAAATCTGCAATACAAGCTTCTATTCTTCAAATTTTCTTTTATACCCTTATACATTTCTTGTATTTTACTTAGTTTGGACAATAACCTTTTAGTCTTTTCCATTTTTAGTATGTTCCCTTAGAATCATTGTTATAAATACCCTTGTATATTGTAGCTGCACATTATCTTACTCATTATTGAATATATAAGATCCCTTTTGTGTGAGCTCTTTGTGCTTACTTTGTCAACTATTATCTTAACCCTTGAGTAAGGTTAGGTAGTGAGTGACCCCATTGAACTAACTTATGTATCATATCGAGCTAGTTCTTAAGTCTACGGAGGTCCTTTAGTACGTCATATCCTTAGGATCACTTGTAGGATTTTTCTTGTTTCTTTTCAGTTTTTGCACACTCCATCTTTATTTTCAAGATTTTTGTAAGTTTGAACTTACCCTTTAGATACGACTAACCTTGTTTGCTCTTGGCATGGCGTATCATCTTGGTATTAAAGTGGAGTTTCACCTTGACTATCATTTGTGTTTTAAGTGTATTAGGTAGTAAGGTAGTTGTTAAAGTGGTATTTGAACTAGTTGTGAATGTTTGAGAAAGTAAATAGAAGTGGTGGTTTGGTGCTGTGTGGTGACTTTTGAAGTGCTTTGTTACACTTTGTTTCAAGTTGTGGAAACAGAGTAAGTAGTAGCTGTGTATTTTCTGTAAAGTTGGTGTATTGACTGATTAGAAGCTATAAGTGTGTTGTTTCTAAAGAAATACGAGTATTGTCTATTTTTTGTGAATACAAAATTGAGTAAAGAATGACTGATTTGAATGTTAACGTTGGCATTGGAGACAATAATAGTGGTGTCGTCCACCATGGTTGGCAAACCTAGAGTACCCCTAAAAGTTTTGATGATCAGTTTGATGAGATGACCTAGTTGATAGCTGATTTAACTCAAGCTATTTATACGTTAGCATCCCGACTTAGCAGAGCCAACCACAACAACCCCCTTAGGCTACTTTTGAAGTTGGTGCCACTGTCCATATGCTAAACCTGCCTAAGGACAAGTCCCAACTTAACAAGCTTAAGGTAGAGGAGAAAAAGGCAATGTGCGGAGGAAAATAGATTTGGGAGGAATAGAAGAGGAGAATGAGGAAGAATAAATGAACCATGGTAACCAACCATTTAAAGCTTTAAATTTTGAACTTTAATGGTTTTGGAGATGCAAATTACTATCTTGATTGGGAAGAAAAGGTGGAACAAGTGTTTGACTACTATCAATAAAGGACTATAAGAAGTTAAGGATTGTTGTTGTAGAATTCTCAAGGTATGCTGTAATGTGATGAAGAAATTTTTAGATCATCTGAAGACAAGATGGGTATAAAGAGGTTAGTACATGGCCTAAGATGAAAAGGGTTCTTAGAGTCAAATTCATTCCAAATTCTTATTTGTAGGACACTTTTACTTGACTCCAAGAACTAAGGTAAGGAAACCACATTATCGTCGAGTATGTGTGAGAGTTTCAAGTACTTATGATCCAATGTGAAGTCAATAAGCCTTCAGCCCACGTAGTATCAAGATTCTTGATTGGATTAAGGTTAGATATATGAGATGTAGTAAAAATGTAGCATTTTATCACATTGGATGAGGCCATCAAAATTACTTAGTGAGTTGAGAAGTAAAGGAGGAATAGGCTAAGTTGACCTCTAATGAGTTGACCTATCTAACTTAGTCGACTTGTTTAAGGTAGTCACCCAGCTTAATACAATACTAAGTCAAATAGAAGGATAGACATTAGAACTAAGCAAAGGAGCCGATCAAGTTGAAGCGAAACAATATCGTGAATGTTTGAGAAGGAACAAGGGTCAAGACAAAAGACTAGCCAGATCTAATGTTTTAAGTGTTAAGGATTTGGTTACATGACCGCCCAATGTCTGAATAAATGAACTATGGTAATTAAAGGTGAAATCCCTACCATTGAAGTGGATAGTACTGACGAGGAGCCTAAAGAGAAACCTGAACTAGAGGAAAAGGCCGAGGTGTGTGATGAATAGCTCATAGAAGAAAATGTATATGTTGGTGACCTGAATAAGCTGACTTTAGTTATCTAACGAGCCTTGAGCATTGAGGCATCAAATGGGGAGAAGCAACGAGAAAACTTGTTTCACATCGCTTGCAAAGTGAATGATCAGGTTTGTACACTTATTGTAGATAGTGGGAGTTATACTAATGTTGCTTTTGCTAACTTAGTTCGAAAACTCAAGTTACCAACCGTATCTTACCCCAACCTATATAAACTACATTGGCTAACTAAGAAAGAAGCCCAGCATGTTACTTATTAAGTGTTGTTACTAATCTCAATTGAGAACTATTCTGATGATATCCTTTGTGATGTACTACTTATGTGCAAATCACATATGTTATTAGGTTGCCCTTAATTGTTCAATTGAATAGTCATTCATGATGGGTTTAGGAATACATATACATTTGAGAAGAATGGCAAAAGGATCACTTTGAACCCTATGGCGCTAAGTCAGGTGAGTAAATTACAAGCAAAATTAGCCCAACGATCAAAGAAGATGTTAGTCCTAAGCTAATTTGAGCTTCGAGAAGTCATTAAATCTGATGTGCTAACTTTCTTGTTGATTAGAAGATTATTGGAACTAAAGGTCCAAGTTGTGTTACCTAAGGAGATTTGAGAACTATTGGATGAATATGTCGATCTATTTCCTAAACAATTGCCTAAAGGATTATCCCCTTCTCAAGGAATTGAACACTACATTAACTTAATACCTGGTGCTGCCTTACTAAACAAACTTGCTTATAGGATGAATCCCAAGCAAGTAATTAAGCTCTAGAGGTAAGTGAATGAACTACTAAAGAAAGGATATGTAAGGGAAAGTCTTAACCCTTATGTTATACATGCATTACTTGCACTAAAGAAGGATGGTACTTAGTGTATGTGTGTGGATAGTAGAACTGTTAACAAGATTATGATCAAGAATAGATACCCCATTTTGAGGCTAGATGATATGGTAGATGAATTGAGTGGTGTTGAATGTTTAGTAAGGTTAACTTGAAGTCAGGCTATCATTAGATTTGTGTGAGGTAAGGAGATAAGCGAAAGACTATGTTTAAAACTTGATATGGTCTATACAAATGAATATTGATGCCTTTTTTTTATCGAATGCCCTAAGCACTTTTATAAGGTTGATGAATCATGTGCTAAGAGATCTAATTAGAAAGTATGTTGTGGTCTACTTTGTTGACATCTTTGTATATAGTATTGATCTGTCGAGTCATGTTGACCATCTCCGAGCCATGTTTGACGTGCTTCGAGCTGAAAAACTCCTCAGGAATTTAAAGAAGTGTTGTTTCTATTAGGAACAAGTGGTCTTGCTTAGACATGTTGTAAGTAAAGGAAGCTTATGAGTCAATTATGAGAAGATAAGAGCTATTGTCCAATGGGCGACCCCATCTACTTGGGCCGAAGTGAGAAGCTTTCATGGATTAGCTTCCTTTTACCAAAGTTTTATCAAAGGATTCAATACCATCATTGTACCCCTTATTAAGTTGATAAAAAGAATGTAGAGTTTAAGTAGGGAGAGAAGGAGGAGAGGAGTTTCATTGAGGGGAAAGAAAGATTAACCTCTACACTTATGTTAGCCCTACCTGATTTTAAGAAAGTGTTTGAGCTAAAGTATAATGCATCAGGAGCTGGCATCGAAGTTTTACTGATGTAATAAGGCAGACTTGTTGCTTATCATAGTGAGAAGCTTTGAGGGGCACAACTGAATTACT
Source organism: Lumnitzera littorea (assembly GCA_024138015.1). Lineage (NCBI taxonomy): Eukaryota > Viridiplantae > Streptophyta > Magnoliopsida > Myrtales > Combretaceae > Lumnitzera > Lumnitzera littorea. The sequence goes on from JAMXBB010000007.1 coordinate 94,933,685, forward strand.
CCATATATGATAAAGAACCCTTGGTCTTTATTCGAGCTCTTCATATATGGTAGCATTATCTATTGCCAAGGGAGTTTGTCATTTACACAGATCATGAGTCCCTAAGATAGTTCAGAAGTCAAACCAAGCTTTCAAAAAGGTAAGCTAGATGGGTTGAATTTTTAGAGGGATTCAATTTTGTGATTAAGTACAAACAAGGCAAAACCAATGTGATTGCCGACACCTTGTTAAGAAGACATATACTTCTTACTGAGTTGCAGACTAAGCTTTTAGGGTTTACAAGCATCAAAGAGTGGTATCCTTAAGACCTCCAATTTGGTCCCATATTTAGGTAATGTGAAGAAAAGAACAGTGGATGAATATCATGTGGAGGATGGATATCTATTTCGAGGTGACAAGCTATGTGTACCAACCTATTTTGTAAGAGAGCTACTCGTGAGGGAAGCTCATAGTGGAGGACTTTCTAGGAACTTTAGAGAGAAAAGGACGTTTGAGCTATTGAATGTAAGGTTCTATTGCCTTAAGATGAGGCAAGATGTGCACAGTGGTGTTAAGAGTTATGTGACTTGCAAGAAGGCAAAGAGTCTAGCTGAATAAGTAAGAGCAATGCCTTTACCCATTTTGACGAGACCATGGGTTGATCTGAGCATGGACTTTGTCCTCGATTTACCTTAAGTTGCCCGAGGCAAAGATTTGGTGATGCTTGTCATGGATAGATTTAGTAAAATTGCATACTTTGTGCCTTGCACCAAAACTAATGATGCTTCAGTTGATACTTCGGTTATTGCTTCTTTGTTTTTGTTTTTGTAGGAACTTGTTTGCTTGTGTGGAATGCTAAGGAGTGTAGTGTTGGATTGCGACATGAAATTCTTAAGCCATTTCCAGTGAATGCTTTAGTGTCAGATGGGAACCAAACTATTGTTTAGTACTTTTTGCCATCCTTAGACCAATGGTCAAAAAAAGATCATTAATTGTACCTTGGGATCACTACTCTATGCTAAAGTAGGAAAGAACTTAGCCAACTGTGATGTATGCCTGCTTGTGGTAGAATTTCCCTTCAATAAATCAATATATGCTATTACTGGACATACACCATTCAAGGTCATCTACTATTTTAACACCAAGCTTCCTCTTAATCACACCCCAATGCCATCACCTGACTAAGAAGACTTAGACGAGAGAAATTGAGCTCAGTCCCTTTAACAAATCTACTAGCATGTTGTTCAGTACGTTGATTGCATTGCTAGAAAATTGAAAGACAAAGGCTAAGGGAGGAAGACTAAATAGTTTTAGCCTGGTGATCAGGTATGGCTGTACTTAAGCAAAGAGAAATTTCCTAACGAGAGGAAAAACAAATTGTTTGCTTGAGCTAAAGAACTCTTCAAGATACCCTAAAAGGTAAATGACAATGCACAGTAGTTAGAACTGCCAAAAGACTTTAGAGTATTTGATGTATTTAATATTGTTGACCTTAGTCTATACTGACCAGAGGAAGAACAGAGTGAGGACTATGTAGATTTGATCCTAAATCCCAATTAGTCTGGAGGAGATGATAGGAATTGAGCCTCTAAGCCTCTGACTTGAGCTTGAGCTTAAGGGCTTAAGAGCATAACCAAGTGTATTATCTTGTTCTGACCTACACCTGGAAAGTCTGAGTTGCTCCAAACTATTGACCATTACCAAGTTTAACCAAACTCTCTCATGTCTATAGATTGTCTCTAAATGCTATCCTAAAGAGCACTTGGACAACAGCTCAGCTTGCTCGACCATCATTTTGCTCTATTTGCTTTTGAGTTGCCTAGAATACATCTAAGTTGAATTCACCCCTGAAGAATCTATAGTTCTACTTGGCATCATCAAAACTTGAACGTACCTTTTTATCTACTTCTACAAAAGCCCATCCAATAATCACCAGCTACATACCCCTGCTATCTATGAGACAGAATCTGCAATAGAAGCTTCTATTCTTCAAATTTTCTCCTATAGCCTTATCCATTTATTGTATTTTACTTAAGTTGGACAATACCCTTTTAGACTTTTCCATTTTTAGTAGGTTACCCTAGAATCATGAGTATAAATACCCTTATACATTATAACTGCACATCATCTTACTCACTACTAAATATATAGGATACCTTTTGTGTGAGCTCTTTGTGCTTACTCTATTAACTCTTATCTTAACCCTTGAGTAGGTTAGGTAGCGAGTGGTCTCATTAAACTAACTTGTGTGTCATATTGAGTTGATTCATGAGTTTACGGAGGTTCCTTGGTGAACTATATCCTTATGATTGTTTGTAGGATTTTGCTTGTTTCTTTTCATTTTTTGCATACTCCATCTTCGTTTTTTAGCTTTCTACGAGTTCAGACCTACCCCTTAGATACGATTGACCTTTTCTACACTTGGCAAGGCATATCAGCTTATGTTTACTGTCTAGTCCCCCTCTCTTCTTTTTCTTTGCTTTCTTTTTTTTTTTTTTTTTTTAACTAGTAGAACTATCCTTGTTCTTTTATTATCTCATTTTTTCACCTCCTTCTTCCTCTTTTACTAACTCTAGTCCAATAAGGTCTCACAAACATCTTAGTTCTTAGTTTATTTGCACCATTAAAAAAGGTTTGTTATTTAACTTCATGTACATATGGATTATGGAAATATTTATTTATGCTATAGGATCTATTCCTTTCAAATTATTATTTACTGGTCCAATAGAGGTGAAGTTATATGTTTGATATTGATTATGCATCCAATACAATATTTTGAAGGAAGATTAAGAAATATATATATATATATATATATATTCAATAAGGTACTCATAACTTATAATTGGTAGTTGATATTGATTATGTATGCAACATAATTTTTAGAATGAAGATTAACAAATAAATAAATGCATGTTCTATCGGTCATCCTATATCTTGTTGGATTTATAAGGTATAAAGTATAGGGTGATTTCTAGTGCTATAAGGTAGGTTCTTGGTATAAAAGTCTATACCCTTAGGGTAGAGTATGAGAGGAATTTTGTATTCCGTATCTTACCCACCTTATACCCACCTATCCTTAATGATTGTAATGAATTGAGAGAAAGTGGTTTTTCTTATTTGATAGTGATTGTAAGGGTTTTTTTTTTTTTTTTCCTTTTTCTACTTGTAATTCAATTTTTCTTTTACCCCCTCTATGATTTTTTGTTTTTTATTATTTTATTTAATTCATATTAAATATATATTAAATTACTCCTATTAATCAAGTGTTAGTATGTGTTAATTTTTGATGAAATTTTTATTGGAGTTATTGGAAGGATTTTCATAGAATTTTTTTTAAATGTTGAGGATCCAAATAATAGCAAAAGAAAAAAAATGTTAAAACCTCAATTAATGTTAAGAATTGAAATTATATTTTGTTCTTTAAATAAAAGAAGATATTTTTTATTCTAATTATATTAGAGTGAGAGATAGGGAAAAGGCAACATGCAATAGTGTATTGTCTTTTAATTCTTTTCTTTTTATTCCATTATATTTAATGCCAATTTTATACTAACTAATTAACTACTAATATAACAGTACCATGTATTGGTTTCATAAGATAAGTAAATGCTTCTTATAGCTGTTCATATAAGGTCACTTCCTTAAGTGGCTAAAGCTACAAAATCCTTCCTTACACTTATGGTATTGATGATACAAGTCCATTTGGTTTAGTTTCCTTTTAATCAAATTAAATCATAAAATATTATTTGTTTCTTTATTACATTGAATCAAACTACATTGTTCCATTTAAGAATTTTTCTAAATCATAAAATTTATTTTGGTTTAGTTTTTTGTTCATGAATTAAACCATTATATAATATTACTAGATGGTGTAATCGCTTTATGGGTGCCTAAATTAATATTATACGTAATTATCATTTATATTATGTGTATAATGATTTATCAATGGAAAATACAATATTAGCCAACAATTTTTGTCTAAAATTTTGAAATTTTACAGATTTAAAATATGAAAGCTGTTGATTATGGGGAAATTAACTAAGTGTGATAGAGAGAAGATTGGGCTTGAATCCTCCATGTAAGGGATGATGGGTCTTGGAATTGTGTAGGGGCTCCTTACTTATCTATACTTACAAAAAGCCCCCTATGGATTTGTTCATGAGGACCCTTTGATACTTAAGTTAGCAAGGAGGGAAGAAGGAAGAGAAACAAGGAAATGCTAGGCATTCCTAGCTTGAAGGAGAGGGTATTCAAGGAATACAGAGTTCTGGTAGAGAATAGATAGCTTTAGGGTTCTAGGGGTTCGAAATCCCTCACTTGTTGGCTCTTTGCATCTTTTTTAGTGTAAAAAGCTCACTTACCAAGGGCATGTGTTGACTTGGGGTCATCCATACTTACTATCGATAAAGGACATGCATTCAGGGGTTGATAGGGTAGCTTTAGGTGTTAGTCGATCATAACCACATTGGTAGCCACTTCTGTAATTTGGAGCTCTAATGTTCTTAGAGGATGTCGGGTATGTTTGTCATATCGTAGATGTTAGGTTACAATTAATGGGGAGAGGAAAGGTGTAGGTGCTAAAGAAAAACAACTCTAAAGGTAGAGAAAAGGAGCTCTAAACAATCTACGAACAATGTGTTATCTTTTTAGGAGAGCCTTCGGAGGAGGGGGTACTATCGAGCAGCAGGCATGGACTCAAAGGTAGAGAAGGGCCTCGTAGTTCGAGTAGGTTGTTGGGTCCTTGGGGACTTAGTGCTCAAGGAATAGGTCTTTGAGGTGCCAATAGGTAAGTCGAGTGCTTGGGTGTAGTCGAGTGCTTAGGTAAGACATGGTGTTGGCATTTAGCTTTCAATGGGCTTCAAAAGGCCTTTACTTAAGTTGGGCCTTGGGTTGACCCAAAATAGAGTATCAACACTTTCCCCCTTACTCTCTTCAATGTCGAGGAAGCGAGAAGAGTAAGTTTGTTGGGAATGTAGGTCTAAGACGTTAATGATTCAGTTTTAAGTGAGGCACCTGGGTGCATCATCGACTAAAGTGATGCCTGACATGTCTAATAGGATCTACTATAACATGCGATGATCCTTTGTGTTATTGATGTGACTATTAGGCTACTTGAGACCTAATGATGCCCACCTTAAGAAGAGTAGTGCACATTGATAACTCCTTGGAAAAGACTGTACGAATGAGATGTTGGCATGTATGGCCATGTCAACAATCTACATTTGTGGAGAATTGGTGCCATTGATTATTGGATAAGGACACATGAGCGGCTAGAATGTAGTATACGTCCTAATAGTTGGTGTATGTTTTTTGTAATGGGAAAGCCGTTCATTTCCTCTTTGTTGCCTGTCTATATAAGGGGCATTTAGGGCCCTCATTTCTCACTTTTACTTTTGTGGAAGGGGAAACTTTGCTAAAATTTCATCTTGAGAGCTCATTCCCAATTTCAAAGTTCTTCACTTGATTTTCTTTGAGTTTTTATTCTTCTTACGAGTTGAGGATGGTTGATCAAATGTCCTAAGGTGAGCATTTGACTACTTTTGTCTCAAAGGAGTTAATTGAAGGATACAATGAATTGATCCTTGAAAGGGATGGTAACCCCATCCCTTCTTATCCCAAACAATGGTGGCAGTAGCAAATGATGGTTATGAGGATAAGGTGTTGTTGAGTTGGGGTAGCAAGAGGCTAAGTATTCTGAAGACTAGGCTCTCAAGCTAATATGGCACATGGTGGAACTTGAGGCTAGGTTTGGTCACTTCTCCAAGGGGAAGAGTGACGTAGAAGCATCCTTGGATATTCTATATAAGTGTATTGTGGTACATAGTTTTGCTGTTTTTCTCCATGCATTTTGTTGTGCTCACATGACATGAGTTGTATTTCTTTTAATGCAGTTGTATGACATGCTAAACTTCATACTTATGCATAATCATGGTTATTAATAGTTTACTACTCGAGAGAGGAAGAATCTATTGATGATAGAGGTAGGGAGGCTTCATAGCACTTTTGATGAGGAGAAGGTGTAGCTTAGTGATTTATCATTGATACACAATGATTTGAAGTGGTAGCATTTGGAGTTTGAGTATAGGGCTAAGAAAGTAGGGGCTAAGTTGGAGGAGGCCATGGTTGTTGTTAAGTCCTACGAAAAGGAATTGGGGAAGTTGCGAGTGGAACTCGAGGGCTGATAGAAGGAGTTGGAGAGCACTTGGGCATCTTAGAGGGGAGGGGCTTGCTATAGAAGTTAATTGATAGTTATTCCTCAAGTCCTTAGATGATCTCGAGCTTTAGGAAGGTATTAGTGTTACGGGCTTTGATATCGCTTGGAGCTTTAGAGATAGCATTTGTCAATAGTTGCTAGAGGTTAACCTAAGAATTTTGTAGTGGCTCGATGCCCTATAGCCTATTGTTAGGCAAAAGGAGGAGGAGAAGTTTGCAGAAGAGAGTATTGGGGGAGTCAGAAATGGAGAAGGGTTAGGTGAGAGAGAGGAGTAGTAGGATGAAGGGAATGTTATAGTTGACTAGGCCAGTTAGCTTTGTGTTTTTTGTTTTTGTTTGCTTTGTATTTTATTTTGCTCAGTGATGGATTGCAATGTATATCTTTTGTTTTGTTATGTAGCGTTGAGATGTCAACCCTTACTAAATACCATGTAAAGAACTAATGCTTTAATGAATGAAGTCCTTTTTGTACCTTACGCTTGTCTTTTATTTTCCTTGCTATCCATTTATTGTCTTTGCTTATTTTATTATGTTTCTTTTATTGTTGCTTAGTAAGTATATGTGAATGCCTTTCCTTTTGCAAAGTCTTTTGACTTGCTCGGCCGTAGGGTTAGTTGAGCATTATTCACTTATTTTTCCTTTAGTTGTTGTTGTAAGGTGTTTCTTACGGATCTTAGTTCAGGCTCGGGCAATTCTTGTTACATAATGCATAGGTCCTAACGTCACGTTTTCTTGGGTAGAGTGTGCCTTCGACAGAAAGCTTACCTAGCATTCGTAGCGTCTTGGGCAGCATGCCTTCTAGAAGGCATTTAATGTAAGAATAGGGCATTTATGTTTCCTAAGGAGTTGGTTCATGTGCCAGTCAATCAAAGCCGTTACAATGTAGAACACGTAGACACTTAGGGTTATATTGGACCCTCTATACAAAAGGTTCTTGGTAGGGCCTTTTTCCCCCACTTAGATACATTCCAACAATCTTTCCTCTTGAAAGCTAAATGCTTTACGATTATTCCCTTTTATCGTGAGATGAGCGCTTTAAGGAGAATCATAGTTATGGAGAGGTTATATAAGCTTGAGAGGAGGGCCATAGTTCTTTCAGGGTCTTCAACTAAGTAGTGATCATGGGGTATAAAGGGTCACCCGATGGTAGTAGGTGGCTCCCGAGCATTGATTAGAGGGTATCTATGGGCCTCGTAGTTGGGCCTACCTCTAAGCCAAGAATATTCAAGTAGTATAGTACCTTGGGTGCTCATCTACCACTTGATGGAGGGCCTTCACCATTGTAGGCGATTGTTTGCATTAAGTTGCTTGTGGAGCCTTTAGATGCTGTCTCTCAAGTGCCTTTGCAAGGGGACGCTTAGCGGTGATTACGGTGGCAAAGGAGGGTCCTCGCCTTACCCAAAGGTTTTTGTCTTAAGGTTATGCTGGGGCTATGTTGGGATAGTCTTAAGCCTCATATGGTATCGAGTAAGCCTTATAAAGGAGGTAAGCAAATCAGCCAGGGTAAACCTCCTCTGTACCACTTATATGGAAGGATGACTCATATGGTCGGTATGGGGCTTGCCTTGAAGCTGCCAAGGATGCAAAGACCATAGTTTTCAACTCTCCCATAACCAGAATGTTAGCTGTGGTTCTCTTAGTTGAGGCTGCAAGTTGAGTCAAAGTTGTGAGCAAACAATAAGTGTTGCCTTCGAGCAGTAGATTAGTGATTGGCCTTATGGCTCTACTTGTGACCTTTTCTTTTTCTTTCTGAATGTACTCAGGTTGGGATGTGAATCCCTAAGGTCCTATAACAATCTTTTGATTAATGAAGTTTCAATTTTTTCTCTTATCTGTTGCCCCTAGCTCACTTACTTGAAAACTTTTGCTCACCATAATAATTATATGCAAACATACTTATCAATTGGTTGGGCTTACGTACTGACTAAGTCAATGTACCTTTGCCATTACCGTACGTCCCTTAGGTGTAAAAATTGTATGGGTGATTAACATACATGACCAAGCTGGTTGACTCACTTAGGTAGTATGTGTGTTCTCAAATTTGCGAATCGCATTAGTGCCCAAACCTCTTTGAGGGAGCTCGTCTTGATGGTAGTCAAGGTTTAGTCATTACGATGTTAGTATAAGTACTACCTTGGGGTGTGGCCTTGGGGATGAAAATGGACTTAATGATGAAGGTATGCAATGTAAACAAGCAATTTAGGAGAGCATTTAGGCTCATAGCGTTAGTATAGGTACTAACTTGTAGTGTGTATTAGGGATGAGAATCGACCTGATGATAAGGGTGCTTGGTGTGATGGGCAAAAATGAGAAAACAATTTAAGATTTCTTGTTCCCATTCCTTTATACTATGCTTGGGCAGTAATGATGAGGGTGCTTGGCATGGCCGACAAAAAGAGAAAACAATTTACATAAGTGTAAGGAAGTTATCACCTCATTCATATGATAAGCTTTTACAAGTATTGTGAACAAATTACAAAGCTAGGTGAAATATAGCCTTAGGTTACTTACATTCTAGGTTCTATGGATAGGTTGTCCATCGAGGGTCTTAAGCTTATCTGCCCCATTGCCTATATCCTCCTTTACCTGCACTAGGTCCTCCTAGTTGAAGGTGAGTTTGACCAGTCTCTCTCTTCAGCTTGTGGTCTTAAGCCTTTGACACAGCAAGTCTCCAAAATGGAATACTTTGTGTTTTACTTTTTCATTGTAGTACCGAACTATTTACTGCTAATAAGCTACTACCAGGCTTACGCTAAGTCATGCACTTCCTCTATCGTGTCAAGAATTGCTTAGAGGGTCATATGGTTTGTGTTCACATCGAATTTTTGGACCCTACTTATGGGTAACTTAAGCTTGAAGGGGAGTACAACTTTTGAACCAAAGGCGAGGCAAAATGGCATCCTTCTAATAGAAGTTCTATAAGTAATGCGATACTCCCAAAAAATTTTAGGGAGCTTATTTGCCCACTTACCCTTAGCATGATCTATCCTTTTCCTCAAGTTAACAAGGATGATCTTGTTGATCGCCTTGACTTAGCCATTGGTTTGGGTGTAAGCAATTGAGGTATTATGGAGCCTTATATTATGTTTGTCACAGTACTCCCAAAACTTGTTGCTATCAAATTGCCTACATTTTTTTGTGATCGGTGAGTAAGGGACTTTACTATGAGGTTCATCCAGTAGGGTTGGGAGTTCATAGGTCAGATCTTTAAGACTTCTTGTTCCTATTCCTCTATAATGCATTCCAGGAGGTATTTAATGAAAAGTGGCTTTTCATCATCATGCTGTACTAGGACAATGGTGGAGGCTAGCTTAGACAGCTTGTCCTCTTTCAAATTCTCAGCTTAAGCGATTTTGTTGATCTTCCAAGAGGTGAAATCTGAAAGGAACCCCTAGACCTTTTGGAGGTATTTAACCATCGTCTCTCCCTTTATCTCATAGTCTCCATTCACTTGTTGGACCGTTAACATAGATTTCGAGTGAATGTCTAGCTTTTCAATCTTAATGTCCTTGGCTATCTTTAGTTTGACAATGAATGCTTTATACTCAACTTTGTTGTTACTCGTCAGGAGCCTAAATTTCAAAGTATAGAGTACCTTTATTCTATAAATGGGTCTTGTAGTGCTATACTAGCCCTACTTCCCTCCTCCCCCTTACCCCTTCATGTGAGTAGAGGAGCCATCAACATAAAGAGTCCATATTGGAGTGTCAATGTCCAATTGTGGTTCCTCCTCTCTTGTGTACTTTATAATGAAGTTTGCAAGAACTTGGGCCTTAATCACTTGTCTTCGCCAAAACTGGATACTGTGAGTGTTGAGTTTGAAGGCATACTTAACCATTCTACTTAAGACATTTGGCCATTACAGAATGTCTTGGAGTGGCTGGTCAATCAGCATTATGATTGGGTAGGCTTAGAAGTATAGCTTAAGTTTATGTGCAACGATGACCACTACAAGAGCAAACTTGTCAATTTTGGTATACTTAACTTCTAGTCCTTAGAGGATGTGGTTAACATAATACACTGGCTTGTGCTCTCATCTATCAATGTAAACGAGCATCAAAGATAATGCTCTCTCATTAACAGTGAGGTATAAGTATAGCTCTTTGCTCAAGATAAGTTTCAAGAGCATGGGTAGGCTTTAGAGGAATTTCTTCAAGCTATCAAATTCTTGTTAGCACTAGGTTGTCAATTGAACCCCAGGGGTTCCTCAAGAGTTTGAAGAATTCCAAGCATTTATTTGAGCTTCTAAAGACAAAACGATTAAGGATAGTAACTCTTCTTGTGAGGTACTAAGCTTTTTTCACTATTCTAAGGGCTATCATGTCATGAACTGCTTGGATTTTGTCTAGGTTCGCCTTAGTTCCTAGTTCAGTGACCATGAAGCCAAGAAATTTTCCTAATGTTGCCTCGAAGACACACTTTTGGGGGTTAAGTTTTATTTAGTAGTAGTAGCAAGTATTGAATGTTTCTCAGAGGTCTTCGATGTGACCTTTCCTCTCCTTACTTTTTACAATAATGTCATCCATATATACTTCAACTTTTTTTTTTTTCCCGATCTATGGATTAAAGATGGTGGGGGATAAGTCTCTGATATGTTGCTCCAGTGTTCTTCAAGCCTAAAGGCATAACCTTATAGTAGTAGGTACTGAAGTTTGTAACAAACAAGGTATGGACCTCATCTTTGGGTACCAAAAGATTTGATTGTAACCCAAGTATGCATCCATAAAGCTAAGGAGGGCATGACTTGATGTTGAGTTAATGAGTTGGTCTATGTTGGAGAGAGGAAAACAGTCTTTGGGGTAAGCTTTATTAAGGTCAGTATAATCGTCAGGCATTCTTCATTTCCTATTCACTTTCTTTACGAGGATTGTGTTGGTGAGCCATGTTGGGTATTTTTCTTACATAATGAATCTAGCCTAAAGTAGATTATAGACATCTTGTTTGACCGTAGCCTAGCATTTGAGTGCAAAGTGTCGCTTGTTTTGTTTGATCGGCCAAACTGAAGGGTTGAGGTGATGAATTGCTTCTATATGTTGATGATCCCTAACATGTTTTTAGGTGCGAATGCAAAGACATCTTTGTTCTACTAAAGGAAGTCAACAAGCTTAGTCTTTTCATCTTCAGGTAGGGCTGTACCAATTCAAGTGATTAGCCTAAGAATGCTTTCAAGCTCAAATTCTTCGATTTTTTCTACTAGCTCTCCTCAAAAATCGGGTTTTCTTCTTGTATGGATTCAATGTTCATAACATTATCTTGTGTCAAGGCTTTAAGATAGAGAGATCTAGATAATTTCTAGTCTCTTAGCACTTCACCGATCCTAGTTAATATAAAAAAATTAGCTTTCAAGCATCTTTGAGTTATAAGCATATTAAATTTTGTTATGCTTGGTCTTCCCAAGATAGCACTGCATGGCAATTGATCGACTACACCAAATTTGATTGACTGGGTAGCACTGTGTGCATCGTCGTCCAATCGTACTAGTAGGGTGATGAGGCCCTTGGCTAGCATAGGTCTAACCCCTTCGATGCTTAGGAGGCAATTTTTGTAGGGTTGCAAGGGCTCATCTAACTAGTCTTTCATCTATTTGTAGGTGCTGTAAAAGAGGATATTAGCTAAACTTCTACTGTCAACAAATGTTTTGGGGATGTTAAAGTACCCAATTTTAGCATTAATCATTAGCGCATCACTATGTTGGTAGTCAATATTGTATTTGTTATCCGAGGTGAAACTAATGGTAGTGTCCACCATAGGCTTCTTGGTTCTGACGAGGTATACCTTGTGCTTGGTGGATGTGGGGGCAATGTCTCTTGGGAGGCTGGGGCCCCTAATGATTATGTTTACCTATCCTCGACTGCTGTGATGATTTTGATCATTGGTGGAATCTTCTTGTTGTTGGTGTTGCTATTATTTCCGGAGTTGTTGTTGCTACTTAACTCGACGATGCTAGGTTGGTTCCTTTCATTCACAATGAAGTAGTCGATGCAGCCCTTGCAAATAAGGCCTTCTATTGCATTTTTGAGATGATAGCACTTATTGGTATTGTGGCCTTACATCTAATGGTAGTAGTAATATTTGCCAAAGTTGACTCCTTCGGGCATCTCTCTGACATGGGGTTATCGAGGGAGTTGTTCTCTAACCTCGTACATAATCTCTCTAAGGGGGCAAATGAGAAGTGTATAAGATGGGTAGTTTGTAAATCTTTGTTTTTGCATATCCTACCTATCTTTCAAAGAGGATGGCTTGGTCTCTCTTAGCCCTAGGTGATCTTTGACTGAATCGTGGATATCGTTGTTGGCCTTGAATCTCACTTTGATGACATCCTCTTGGGTAACATATTTCTTGGCTACTAGTATGGATTCGTTTAGGGAGTTTGGCTTGTTGAGGGATATTATGTCAATAAGCTTTCCAATAGGTACAATTCCTATGATTAGGGCTTGGAGGGTTATTCTAATGTTAAGTTTAGAGACTTGGAGCTTCCTATGATCAAAGCATTCTAAGTATGCATGCAAGGACTCGTTAAGAGCTATTTGACATTATATAGGGTCGAGGAGTCCTTTCATAGGACGTTAAAGTTGAGGAAGTATTGTTGGAATTTGCTCACTAGGTCATCGAAAGAGGTGATGGAGCCATTAGGTAAGGTATTGAACCATAGTAAGGTTGCTTTCGTCATTGTACCGGGAAAGGCTTTGCACATGATGGTGTTTGTGAAGTTATGGAGGCTCATCATAGTTTGGAAATGGATTAGGTAGTTGTTTAGGTCTCCTAATCTATCATATGTGTTGAGATAAAGGAGCCTTGTACCTGCAGGTAGTGTTTCTTTAAGAATAAGTGGTGCAAATGAGCTCTTTGTTGTTGTTGAGTATGATGTGTAGGCTGATGATTTGACCTTGTTTTGATCGTACACATTGGATGCGTAGTATATGTGCTCATCTAACTCTTGGACATTTATGCCCTCAAGTTGTTTCTGGGATCATCTTGAGGATAAGTTGTCGAGCTTGAATTTTCAATTTTTGCTTTCCTTAACCTAATTTAAAAGAAAAAAAAAAAAAACATTTGAAGTCACTTCTTGACCGAGGTTAGGAAAAAGTTAAGTTAGACCCAATTGCATAGATTCATTCTAACTTAGCTATTGATCCTACAAAAAAATCACTTTTTTTTTTTAAAAAAAAAAATGATTTTGAAAAACTAGAGATTTCGAGTTTGGGGACTAACCTATTAAACCTTAAATGGATACTATTTTAACTTTTCGAGTTTAAATTTATTTTTCAAGATACTATTTTTAACTTAAAAGAATAATTCTAAATTTACAAGTAAGGAAAATTAGTTTTATTTACAAAAATGAGGGAAAAATTAAGAAAATTTATATAAAAAAGAGATAATTAAAAAAAAATTCCTTATTATAAGTCACCTCATGGTTGTCTACAAGTGTTTACGTATCTACTGTCTGGGATCAGATTTACCGTAGTTAGGTTTTTGAAAATAGTCGAGCTTACATGCTTAATTCATTACTTCAATTTGGAAAAATCTAGGGAAAAAAACAAAGATCATAGTTTTGAGTGGAGTTATTCTTTTGAAAATTCTAAATTTTCCCTAACTTCATAAAGAATTATTATTATTATTATTATTATTTCAATATAGATGCTTTTCTAAGTGATAAAATGTACATACATAAGGATATATGTTACATATATTTATTAAAAAGAAAGAGAAGAAGAAGAAAAGAAAAAGTTTACATATATTTATGACTTTATTTGTATTTTTATCATTGTAAAAGGAAAACTAAGAAAAGAAAGGGAAATGAAAACTTTTTTTCTTAATATATGATAAAGAATCTAAACCTACAAAACAAAATTTAAGAAAAATAAAAGAAAATGACAAAAAAAAAAAATCAACAAACCTAGAGAGGAAAGGAGTGTAAGTCATGTAACTGGACAGTTGGAGTTGGACTTTTGGTGATCAAGTCAACTTGGCATGTGCAATGCATATGCATTGGAATGGAGAAAGAGAAGTGGCCATGAGTGGTTGGTTTATAATGCTTCGACCATTGATTCAAGAGGGTAAGGACACTTTTATGATGTTTTCATTAATGAAAATTAGATTGCTAGTGGTGCCTTGACCTATGGTGGTGGTTTTGATGGTGGAAATGAGTTAGAGAGAGAGAAAATTGATATGGGGCTTAAATGATGATAGATTGAAGCGAGTTAGGAGTTCTTTCCTAAGGTTTTGGGGCCAAAGAACGCATTAGTGAAGTTATTTTTACAAAAAGAACCAGTTTGTATTGTGTTTTATGGAAGGCAGTGATGGGTAACGAGTCAGAAGAGAAAGAAAGTTGTAGTCAATTGCAGCTACAACAATGGAAGAGGCTGGTGGTTATCGATCTCTTGGAACACGGGGAAGCTCAATGTAAAGTTTGTTTGCTTCGAAATCAATTGTAGAAGTCACAATTTTAGAGAGAGAGAGAGAGAGAGAAATGTCGTAGTATAGGGCTTATAGAGAAAGTTCAAATCTAAACTTGTATAGATGGTTTTGAGTGTTTCTTGATGCCATAAACGAATGCTCAAGCTACCTTTTATACTTTTTGAAACTTTATTTCACTCCGAAAAGTAAAAGAACACCATTAATTCAAGATTTTGAAATAAATGGGTTTTTGAACACAAATCAAAGATTGATGTGAATTTAGTGTAATTGATAGTTAAGGAAGATCTTGGACAGTCACACTTCCTTAATTAGATGCTTGAAAACTTTGATTTTCAATGGGGAAGCTTGAATCAAGGAAAATTAACTAGGAGGAAAATTTGTACATTTAACTTTTCCAGATTTTCAAGTCCGCATTTGACCCATTAAAAGTATGTTTCTAGATCTGTTCTTGGGTCAGATTCAAATAATTCCAAGAGATCTTCGTGATTTCACCATTAATTTAGTGAAATCACGAAGAAAATTAGGTTAAAAATGATCTCACAGTATGGTGACCAAGTTGGATTTGTGCTAGAAAACAAGTGAAAAGATGGGAAAGAGAAGGAAAAAAAAGAAAGAAAAGAGAAACTAATTGTATAAGGCACAAATTGCACCCATGAAGCATCGAACCTATAACCCCTAGATCTCCTACATATGACTCAATCACTGAACCAATAACTATTTTCTTGTAACTTTGTGTAAACCAATTAAATATATGCAATTAAATTGGCTTGGACCGATTTTCAAATAGAAATACTAGTTTGAGTCAAATTTAGGCCCATTTAATTGGTTTTGGATAAATTAAAAATGTAATGAATTTCATGAGTGAGTCTAGCACATATAAGTTAAGATTAATTTTCAAATTGGACTTAATTTAACATTTTTACGAGTTTCAATTTATTAATCATATGGCTATATTAAAAAAAAAATTTGTTTTTCTCGTAAATCAACCAATTTAAGTCTAGCCAAAGTGCCATTTGAAGCCTCAATTAACTTAAATTAATTTTATTTTTATGAACAAAAAAATATAGGATCAACCATAGCCCAAGTATTAAATTTTTTTGAAAAAATTTAATATTCTCAAATATAACTCTGAATCATTAAATCATATATGTGCACTTTTGTTTTATTTGACCTAAAAAATAATTCTATCCATGTGACTTAAAAACTCTTAAAAATGACCCAAGACCCCAAAACCCTATTTCCTTAAAAAGAATGCATTTTTTTTTTCAAAATATTTTGCATTTTCCTAAATTTTATATATTTTTAATTTTTTTTTGTATTTTTATCTTTTTTTTTTTTCCATTAGGATCCTTTGATTATTATATAAAAAAAATTTTAAAAGTACAATGGGGTATCTATATGTCTCTAATAGGCTTGCTTCTCTCAAACCGTTCACACTATGTGTGCGTTTTGCTACAATTGTAGTTCAATCGATCATGTCAGTCCTTGGCGACTTGCCTATTGTGTTGAGCTTAATCACGTGAATACATTGGGTGGTCAATGCATAGTTCATCTTATCTGCTTACTTGTGTAGATGAGCTAACTATTGCTTCTTTATCGAGGTGTTTTTGGGATGCATTTGTAAAGAGAGCTACATTCCTTTAGAGGGTGGCATTAGACTCTTCAATCTTTTGATTATCCTCAAGTATTTATTGTACAAGTATCTTGAGCTGTTGCATTTTGTAGGATAGAGCGCTTAAAGTAGGGGGTGTTGGTGAACATCATGGTGGAGGTCACCTATTATTGTCACCTAGCTATGAAACTTAAGGATTATTGTTTTTGCTTTTTTCCATCTATATTGGATTGGCAAAAAATGGTGGGTGTCAAAATGTTGATTGTGGGGAAATTAATTGGGTGTGATAGCGAGGATTAGGCTTGAATCCTTTGTAGAAGGGATGATGGGTCTTGAAATTGTGTGGTCTATTTGCTTATCAGTACCTGTATAAAAACCCCTATAGGTTTGTCTATGAGGGCTTTTTGATGCTTAAGTCAGTAAGGAGAGAAAAAGAAAGAGAAATAAGGAAGTGTTCGGGCACTCTCAACTTAAGGGAGAGAATACTTAAGGAATACTGAGTTCTAACAGAGAGTAGAGAGCTGCAAGGCTTTGGGGGTCCAAATCCCCTTTCGTATTGGCTCATTGTACCATTTATAGTGCAAGAAGCTCATCTACTAAGGGTACGTGTTGGCTTAGGGTTTATCTGTACTTGTTGCTGGTAGAGGATATGTGCTAAGGGGTTGACAGGGTGGCTCTAGGTGTTAGTTGTCTATAACTATGCTGGCAACCATGTCTATAATCTAAAGCTTTGATGTTCCTAAAGGATGTTGTGTGTGTTAATTATACCACCAATGTTAAGCCACAATTAATAGGGAGAGGAAAGGTGTAGACACTAAAGACAAACGACTCCAAGGGTAGAGATAAGGAACTCCAAGTAATCTGCAAGCAATGAGTTATCTTTCTAGGAGAGCCCATAGAGTAAGGGGCTTTGTCGAGTAGTAGGCATACTTGGGGATCAAGAAGGGCCTTGTAGCTTAAGTGTGCTTGAGCAGTTATTCAAGTCCTCGGAGACTTGGTGCTTCAGGAGTGGGTCTTTGAGGTACCCGTAGGTAAGTCGAGTGCTAAGATGCAATGAAATGCTTGGGTGAGGCGAGGTGTCTAGTCATTCGATTGTCAATGAGCCTTGAAATGCCTCTACTTAAGTTGGGTCTTAGGTTGGTCCAAAATACAATATCAAGAAATAATTGCTGAAAAAGTAGACGGTGGGTGCTGATTTTCAAAGAAAAATGATATAGGTGGTTGAAAGAACAAAGTGGAAGATAAGGGGTTAATGTGCCAGGGGTTATTGTGTAGTTTATTTTTGCCCAATTATGGAGTATTGGGTAAACGTTTTGCATGATTCTTTGTTTCATTGGAATTAGAATATAATCACCTTGTTATAGATGTATGTGTAGATAGATATAAATTTAAGAAAATTTACTTGGATGACATGTAATTTGATGCAATAAGTACTTTATTCTTTTAAATAATAACATAGACACCATGAAAAGATTAATAATTACAATATTTGAGAGTTGCCTCGACAAGTAGTTGTTTCTAGGAAATTAGCAAACGATACAAACTTTAAACCATCCTCTCTCTCTATATATATATATATTCTCTAATAATTTGTGATCTTAAAATTTATAATTATCGTTGTAACTCATCCAATGAAAGGTCATTTGCTCAAGCGATTGAGGGAATAGGAATCATGGTGATAGAAGCACAGATGGATCCAAATGCTGCCGAAAGGATCCCAAAAAATTATGTGTAGGATTTTAATTAGTAATTATTTCGGAGAAATATGTTGCCTCTTGGGTTTACTTAATTAGAAAACAACTTAAGAAAAAAATAATTAAGTGATTAACACGTAAGTTCAGAGATTTAATTTAGCGGGTATGAGCACCCGTTGACAAATCAATTTTTCACCTAGAAGTCACCCAACGATTATCTTTTCACTATTATAGTCATGTATTTTACGAGTAAAATTTTGCGTTCAAAGAATTATTTTAATGAATAGAAACACCTATTAGTGAATAGTGCCCAAAAGAACACAAAAACCAGTTAATAAATGTTTATTATTATTATTATTATTATTATTTTGCCTTTTCATTTGTATATCATCCATTGACTATCATCTTACTATCTACGCCATGAGAATGGATTCATTAGGATAGTCATATTCAAACACGTGTTAATGGTAGTTTTATAAAAACTACTATCCATGTTATCACGTGTTCAAATATATTTAATAGTTACCTATCACATGCACATGCATATGTATATGATTGGTAATATCCATTAATTTTTTTTTCTATGATATTGTTTGTATTAGTTTTTGCTCAATACATGTCTTTTTTATTTCATATATATATATATATATATATACATATACATTTTGGTTCGGCTTAACTTTATGTTTACTGATCAATTTTACTTCAAACATTGGTTAGATTCCCTTTTTTGGGTGGTTAGATCTACAATATATAAGCAAAAACAGTTTGAACTAATTTGTTTCTTCTTCTAAATTCATTATTTTTATGTTTGGTTTCTAACAAGTGAGAAGCACGATAAACTCACAATATAGAATAAAATTGTATTTTGGTAAAAGGCTGAAAATTACAATTGTATATAGGGTATTTATAATTTCCTAACCCTATGATAATATAGGGAAAGTGAATGAAATTCATATCCCACAAAATTAGGAAAAGAAATGAAACAAGATAAACTTTCCTAAATAATAAAAATACTCTAATTCATATGATATCCTACTAAAAGTAAAAAAATTTAACTTCCAAAAATTCTCATATAGCTGTTTGGTTTATGCAAAAGTAAACTTAAATTAGTACTCGGAAACATATTATAAGCTTCATATCTCTCTATATACGAAAGAGTCATGGCCTCTTGAAATTGACTGACATAAACCGACGAAAATCAAATAAAACTTTTATACTTCAGGCCCTCTGATCATACACGTGACTTATGACCCACAATGGTTGTGAGCATTCTGATACTTATTTTTGGAGATTTTTTAATAAATCTTGTCTTCTTCCTACTCCTACGATCTAATCGATCCATATATATTCAAGTCGTACTTTCTTCACAATTGATCTACCATGCGACTATTTGTACCACTAATGTCAAATATTGTATGATATGCATACGCTCTTAAAAGAAGGAAGAAAAAGTCGAATGTTCGCTGCCTAACAAACATGTCTTTAATACATATAACTGAAGCCGTCAATCACACTTTGTAGTTGGAGCAAACTGTGTGCGAGAAAACGGTGTTTCTCATGTACGGTTAATTTATCAATTAATGAATTTAATTGCCGAGCTTGGGCCAATACTACAATTTAACTTTTTCAATTGTTGAAAATATATATAACCACACGTGAAATATTAATGAAAATTGCGGAAGGACGGTGGATAAACGGTGTTTCTCATGTACAGTTCATTTATCAATTAATGAATTGAACTGCCGAGCTTGGGCCAATACTGCAATATAACTTTTTTGAATGTCGAGAAAATATATAACCAGAAACACACGTGAAATATTAATAAAAATTGCGGAAGGACAGTGCGATATCCAACTTACCAGACAGAGGCCCACAGTGTAAGGCTGTCTCCTGAGACGTAGGGCCTCAGACGGATCTTTTAGCGAGTGTCTTCCCTTCTTCTTTTTCACCTTCTAATACATGGTATGACTCTTTTGATAAAATGAAATTAAACCTCTATAAATAGTATCTAAGTGAAAAAAAATTACAGGTAAAGAAATAATCCACCTAAAATTGGTAAGATGAATGTGGTGGATCTCATTGATATGAAATTTTAGACATGAATTCCTTCAACTCATACCAATCTCTGTAATCCTTGGGCCGACTTGTTTGCTCCTACAACCAAAGTGCTTTCCCTAAGGCTAACCTATCCTACCTCATGACCGACCTGCCTAAGGAGCTCTCAAGCAAGAGCTAGATATCTCCTCACCTTTAGCTTCGCATTGAGACATTTATAATGGTCATAAGTCAAATGGATAAGACTTGAAGACCCGATCAACAACAGAGTCCTAATACTCTCGGAACATGACAGTTAGCATGATGCCACTTACCAAACTTAATGGACATGTCAACGTGCAGTACATGCCTTTAGATTTGCACCACCTCCTCTCTATAAATATCCCAAGCACTCCAACAATAAGGCATCTAGGCTTTCTTACACACACTAAGCACACCAAGCTCACTAGCTTTCTTACTTTCCTAGTACCTTTGAATTATTGCTAACTTAAGTATCGAAGTAGCCACCTGAACAATATCTTGACGCTTTTCACTGTGCTTTCTTTTGTAGACCCATATACACTATGTACAAGGCCTAATCACAGTTAAATCTACTGGTCAAATCTTATTGACAACAGATTCTATCACCACTAGCTACATATTTTCTAGTGTAAGTTAAAAATAAAAAATCTTGGTCTACATCATTGTAAGGAAGTATTTTACCTAGACCTGTTATGGATCGGTTTCTAAAAAGAGCCGATCTACTTGTTTTGAAAATGTAACTAATAACCAATTATTCTAGAATTGTAAAGGGACCTAACAAGTTTCGATTCATAGGTGGTGTAATACCTTTTAAATGTTAGGTAGCGAAACTTTAAATCATTGAGGCATCTTTTTATGTAGTGATTTAGAGTACATCAGAACTTCGAAGCTAAACATGCTTAGGTTGGTTTAATCCTAAGATGGGTGATTTCTTAGGAAGTTGCTGTATTAAGGGATAAAACTATATGACATTCTACACTAAAGCAGACAATACCTCAGTAAGAAGAGTTTTGCCTAAGTTATTACAAGTGGTATCAAAATAATCCACTAGCCAAAAGGGTGGGCATAGTCTTTGCTTAGTGGTGATCTTAAACCTATGTAGGGTGGTGGGATAGATTGTAATACCCCTTAAATACTAGGTAGTGAAACTCTAAATTATTGAGGTGCCTTTTAATATAGTAGCTTAGAGCACGTCAAAACTTCGAAGTTAAGCATGCTCAAGCTTGGTCAATCCTAGAATGGGTAACTTCTTAGGAAGCTACTGTACTAACGAATTAAATTGTACGGTGTTCCATGCCAAAGCGGACAATACTTCTGTAGGAGGAGTTCCGATTGAGTTGTTATAGGTGATCTATTACCTATGAAGCATGAACTAATGATTCTCCAATGGCTTTCATAGATTATAATAGAAAAAAAAAGGGTAAAAAGTACAAAATCTAATCAAATATCATTTATAAATTTAAGCCATTTCCATATCGATTAGGTAAAACTATTCCTTATTCATAATATTCAATGTGTTACCACTCACGGTAGAAGAAAAATTATATGTTTGATTTGTTATATAAATTCAAAGAAGTTCTCATTCCATGATTAGCAATATGGGACTAAGACTAATTGATCTTTCTAAATTTATATTCTATATAAATAAATTCAAGTTCTTTATAACTCTTTTAAAGGTGTAGGCTAAAAGCTTTTAAGTACTTTCTCCCTTCTTTAAAAAAGAAAAATTCTATGTGTTGGTTCATAAGTCCATAGTTGGTGAATTGAAACTAGTAAACGGGAAGTCCATGGCCATTAGATCATTGATGCTTTGATGTTTTTAAAATGGTCTAAAAGCTTGATTATATAATACTTCTAGCTACAAAATTCTCATCCTCTTTATCAAAATTAGGAGTGCTAATATTTAGAAAAATTTCACAATATCCTGTCTTAATAATTTAATATCATCTCATATTTTGTTTACTATGAATGATTTCTCTTTCTAAGTATAACATTCTAGGTCAAAAGTAATTAATGATCAAGCTAATAAAGATTAATGGATCAATTTCAACAACTTAGGCAAAAAGTTTCTAGTTAGTATTGGCATGTTATTTACTACTTGATTTTATATATCACTACTCAACGTCTCTAACAATTTATGTGGAATTTCATTCACATTCCATTCATATGGAATATCATAATAACTGCTCCATGGTTTATTTTTCGATAAATTGCAAATACATGATCTTCTATGTGCTTCATATTCACCTAAACCCATTTCTTATTCTAAGCTTATATATCCTTAATATTTGCTCTACTATTTTTGAGCATTGCATTTAGTGTTATATCTTTTTTTATTATTAGTAACATGTCAATCAAGAGTACCATAGTGGGATTGAATTACCATTTTTTTTTTGTTGTCATCAGTTTCATTTACAAGTTTTAAAAAAGCAAGCAATCTAAAAATAAAACAAATATAAGAAAAAAGAAGAAGAAGAGAAGTTGTAGAAGTAAGGATTCGATTGGAGTAGTCACGTACATGCTGCATGAGTGACGTAGCTTCAAAGAAGTGAAGTAAGACTATTATCTGAAGGGATGATTAGGTGAGAATAAGATAAGGAGAATGAACATATAATCTTAGTGTCTTAACTACACAAGTGATAGATAAGGTAACTTTATGAGACCTCAGGCATTTACCCTGTAACTTGAGCAAATGAGATCAATTATTTGCTTTAATCGCTTGTTTAATCTTAGAGAGTAGAGCAATCTTGTTTCTCCATTCTTTCTAAGAGTTCTGAATGAAGAGGAAAGGTTGAGTATTTATAAGTTTTTGGACATGATAGCATCCGTATGAGATAAAGCCTACTCAATTCATGTTTATTTAGAATGAGTTAGCTAATAGGCCTAAGGTTTGTAGCCTTCCTTATAAGTGCATAAACTTACTTGAGAAAGGTTGGAGGTAGATGAATCGATATGAATCGATCTAACAATCCCTATTCCAAGCCTATTAAGCCAAATTTTTCTAAATCATCTTAATATATTTATCGGACTCCCTAGGCCCTACCACCTAGCCTAAGAAGTTAAGCCTAAATAGATAATATAATAAATTTAAGCCCTTTATAGAAGTTTATGACATCAGCAAACCCTTTTAGAAAATATTCTCAATTACTCTATAGGAGTATCAAAATTATTATAGGCTTGATTTAGGTTGTTTTATAAGATTGAAGGTGAAACATTTAAAATTTTGTATCAAGAATAAATATTAGTAGCTAAACAAACTAAGGGAATGGCATCACAATTGCACAAGGTACTAGCTAAATTATTGGCTAAGTGGTTGTTTGGTTAAATGGTAGCTACCTAAGTGAAAGAACTTCAATAGGTGAATTTAGTCTTTAGTGGTGATATCCGTTGGTTCAAAATTGGCTTGGTTAGACTTTTTGTTTGATTTTTCTCTTATGGCTCTCCTATTTAATGTTTGAGCTTCAACTTAGGATTTTAAGTGATTCTTTTCTCATAAGCTTACCCACTTTAAAAAATATAAATCTATACTCAATTGTTTGATTTAAAATCCACTACATTACTACCTATTTTAAGGTTTTCGATTGAATTTTCAAAGTATATTGACATAAATTTTCCTTAAAAAAAACATGCATTAGAATTTATTCTTATTGTTTTTATAAGTCTTTGTCAAAAGATAAGTTTTTCTAATAAAAGTGTCTCCTAAGAAATTGTGTTATATGAGGGACATCCGTCTTTTTGGTGTCAAATTATTATTGCATCAAAAGTCATGATTCCAGAGTTTGATCTACCTTAAAGAAAGTTTAGGGTTGTTGATGTAGAGATTTCTATTTGGTTTTTATTTAGATTGTGAGTGTTCTAGCATTTTAAACTAAGCAATTACAACTTATAATGTAAAAATTAATGGTTTGTTCACTTCACTTAATAGGATAAAGCTATAGTGAATCTCTATTCATTAGGAATTGAACAAGGCTATGATGGTTTTCACATTAATCACTTGAACAAAAATAACAAATTACCCTCATCTTCTGCCTTCAATCTTCTTCAACTTACTTTCACTTGCATATCAAACATTGGTTCTCTATGTCTAAATGAAATAAGGAAAAGCACAGCTGATAGCTAATTGCTTTTCATCCTATCCCCATTTCTCTCTCCTACAAATTTTCTCAATAACCAAACATAAAAAACACCAAATAAGGAAAAAGTTCCATTTTCCTCTAAAGTTTTCCAAGAAACCACAAAGTTACTTTTGAATTCCTTTCTTGATTTGCTTAATCATGGTTTTAGATTCAATCATGAACACTTTGACTTCATTCCTTCACAACATGAAGGATTTCGACAAGAAGAAGATGGTAATCCTCTCTCTCTCTCTTCATATTTTATATACAAAATTTTGATTTTTAAGGACTTTTAGTTGTGATTTTTGGACTTCTTTTTGAGTTGTTTTTTAGGCAAATAGGCCAGCTAAATGATTTGTGGTTAGGTGGTTCGTGGTGAGAAAAAGATAGAAGAGCAAGGAGGGTAGTGAATATAATTGTGACGTTGAATTCCAATTCACGGGTAGAAATAAAGAATTGCAATCTAACATCTTATTGAATTGCAATTCCTTATGAATTGTGATTCCATAAAGTAAACATCATAATACAAATGATTTAAGGACTAAAGGGGAAATGAAATAGCCATTTCCCCTAAGCAAATATGGTGTAAATATTTAGGTTTGGCATACTATCCAAATTGGTGTTATATAAGGCAGTCTTCTCCTCCTCCATTTATAACAAGAGCAAATTCTATGGTTGAATCACCCAAAACTATCTATGGTGCAATCTTTTTTAACTTAGAGTGAATCACCTAATAAATAAAGTCTATTCATAGTAAAAATGACTTATAGCAAGGGGGTTTATTGCTATGAAGTTAAGAAAGATAATTAAATATCCTATTTATAGGCTTTTAGATAAAGATATGGTTTCCTAATCTTACAATTCATATTTGCTATGATCATAGTATTTTATTAATTTTTCTTATTTTGATATGAAATAACTTATTTTCTACTCAAAAAAAGTTTCAAAACTAGTGTTCATATTTTACAAGTAGGTGTTAAAACATTTCATGGACTTTTGTTCAAATGCATATATAGAAAAGAGCAGGATTGTTCATCAAATCAAACTGACTTAAATAGAGAACTAAATCAGACGGTTCTTTTATGTTTTAGTTATGTTAGAGGTTTCATTTAGAGAGAGTCCAAATGATTTGTGGTTTGGTTCTACTTAAATTTGAATCGAATCACTTCTTATTATGAAAAGTAAGTGATTTTTTTTTTTTAATTTTCAAACCTTTTGACATTTTAATCTAACTTGATTTACCTTTTCATTTTTGTTATTTCTCATTTCACTCTTAGCCTTTATAATATACTCTTTGTCCTTCATAGTTGTGTGTCATCTTTAGCAAACCAATACATACCAACTTAAGATACAATGTCATCACTACAGGCATGTAAATGGGCCAACTCATCTTGACCTTGCCCATTTTGGCTTGTAGGTTAAATGAGCTAGGTTCATTTGATCCGTTTATTAAAGAAGCTAAAAAATCTTGGGCTTAACTTGTTTAGGAAGCAAGTTAAACAGGTTGGCTTAGAAGCTAAAGGTATAAATATGTTAAATAAGTCAACTTAAATCGGCCTACTTTGATCCACATGTTAAATGAGCTGGGTTCATTTAGCTCTCTTTTTAAATGGGTTAAAAAAATCTCGATCCAAACTTGTCTAAAAAGCAATTTAAATGAGCTAGCTAATGGGCCAAAACTCATTTGTACACCTCTAGTCGTTACAATATAATATTGTGTAGTTTTAATTCTTTTGTAATATTCTTTAATTTCGACATCAATATTGATTGAAAGCTTCCATGACTATTAATGTTATAAAAAAGAAGTGGCGTTTCTAAAAAAGTAGTTCGAACTAAACTAAGCTAAACTGAACTATATTTGAAGTAGCTCATATCAAAACATTGAACCACTGAAAGTAGTTTGATTCATTAAAAGTTTAATGTTTGAACCAAACTATTTCAAATGTGATTTAGTTCAATTCAACCCCTAAATTGAATTGAACCATGAACACATCTAGGAAAGAGGTATTTTAAGAGGTACTCCTCCTCTTAGAAAAGTACTATTTTTAAGGGGTTCCCTGATAAACTCTTTTTTCATTTTGATATTTTTAGGTGGCATCTATGCCTTTTTCTTCAAAGATTTAAAAGGTATTTTATTTGTTGGAAACTTCAAAAGCAAACATGGTTAGTGATTATACATTACGTATACATACATATAACATGTATCACGTGATGATAGGAAACTTAAGTGTATGCTTATTATTTAGGAGAATGTGTAACTACTGTCTTAATTATTAAATGAACCTAATAATTTTTTCTATATACTTAAACTCCACATAAATTTTTTTGAAATAATCGAGGCCCATTATTGTCGAATAGTCCATCTAAAATGGTTTAGGGTGATATAGTTTTTATTTCAATATAATAACAATATTGACTTTCAATTACACTTCACATTATCATCAACTTTTAAAAATTCCAGTTTATCTCTGTATTTTAAACATTATTGAAGCCTTTTAGACTTACCAAAATAGCCATTTTAATAACTGCTCATTCAAAAAAGCTAACAATCAACAATAAAATCATTGTATATAAAATAAAGATGATGAACTTGCAAAAGATATTTCTCAACCACATATATAAATAGTAACAAAATGCTAATTAAAAATAATATATTAATCAATATAATTTTAGGAAGATAAAATTTTAATATTCCTTAGACAACTAGATTCCTTAATCAATCATATAAGGAAAAAGAAAAGTTATATTTTCCCATCATATGATATGTAGGATGTGTGGGAAATTTTTAATGTATGTATATCTAAATCAAGATAAAATTGCATGTGAATACAAGATTATAGCATATTAATTATTTTATATATGTGGTGTAAGAGTAAGATTTGTATACTTGAAATTAAAGAGATTGAAGCAGTATTTTTATCTACTAAATTGTAAAGAGCGTGAGATAAGACTGCTCTCATCTTGATAAGAAACTAGGTTAGGTTAAAACTATTCAATAGGAAAACAATTTTTATGTTCTTGTCAAATAAGAGTAGGGATCTCTCAATAAGCGACAAAGTAGTAGCCCTACCCATTACGAGCTATCTATATTAAAAGCCCAATTACAATATCCATATTGATCAAGTATTACAACTAAATAATAATTTCATAATTAATTTATTAATAATTATAAATAATTTATTCTAAATAATTGATTAATGCTAATCTATATAATTCAATAATCTAGTACTCTTCCACTTGGATAGCATTAGTCAATTATTAGAAATATATGAATTACTAGGATGAGAATATCAATTATGATCAAAACACATATTAACCTACAATTTAAGAAATATAAAACTTAGCATTGCAGATATAGTATCTGATAGGGATATATATATATATATATATATATATATATCATATCTGTTAATATACTTATATTTAACACAAGAATAATGGACAAGAAAAGTATAATTAAATAAGAAAAATGTGTCATATGATAGAGTGGTCTAATCATCTCAATAATGTTATAAGAAATATGATTGTAAAAGTGACATCCTCTCAAACGTATCTCATAATAATTAATAAATATGTAATTTCAAACTCTTACTGACCTAAAACATCAAAAGACTTAACCAAGTTTATATGAGTTATATGGTTCTAAAAATTTTAATAGTTAAGCCTTTAGTTAATAGATCTTCTTATATGTTCTGTTCTCTATAGCAAGATACTTAATTTGAGTATAAAATTTCGAAAATTTCTCTCTAACAAATAGAAATTTTTATATCAAAATATTTTGAGAAAAGAGAGTTTTTGTTGTTTTGAGAGAAATGTATAGCCACAATATTATTGCAACATGTCACAAGTGTTCTAAATATAATTTGACAATATGAAAGTTAAAAAATCACATGTCTTAACAAGTAACCTCATAGCAAGAAATATACTCTACTTTTATGGTAAAAGTAGTTATAAGTATTTATTTGACACTATGAAATAGCTCCTTCTACCATTATAAAAATAAAGCCAAAAGTAGATTTTTGGTTGTTAAGGCAACATTAAAATTAGAATCAAAATGGTTAATGACTTGAAGTTGATCAGACTACTTACAAGTCAACATATAGTTTTTATTGCTTTGCAAATATCTCATGACTTTTTTATGGCTTCCAATGGTCGAAACCTATATTGCTTAAGTATCTTAACCTTAAAGTATTAATGACAAAAGCAATGTTGGGATGACTATAAATTTAAGCATACATCAAATTACCAACAGCAAAAGCATGTAGGACCTTTTCCATTTTAAATCTCTATCTCTCTCCTTTTTAATTTTTTTTTAAAGTTATTAACATATATGGTACACAAACATATGTAGGGAAAATCCTAACTTAACATGTTAACTCGATTAAAAATCAAACCAACAAAATTAAGGTTCATAGATTCTAATTTAATTATGATAAATACAAGAACAACAACAATAATCTATATCCACTTGGCTTTGATACTAATTGTTGGAAATTTTCAATGTATGTTTATGTAATTTAAGACGAAATGCAATTTATAGCATGTAGATGCAAATTACAGCATGTTAATTGTATTATATATGTAGTGTAAGAGTGATGTTTGTGTACTTAGAAGTAGAGAGATTGAAGTAGTGTTTTTCTATATTGAAATGTAAAGAGTGTAAAAGAAGATTGCTCTCTTTTTAACAAGAAACTAGGTTAGGTTTAAATTGTTTAATGGAAAAACAATTTTTATATTTTTGTCATACGAGAGTAAAGACTTCTCAATACGCAACAAAGTAGTAATCTACTCATTATGTGCCATCTACATTAAAAACCCAATTACAATATCTATATTGGTCAAGTATTCTGAGTAAATAATATTTCTATAATTGATTTATTAATAATTCTAAATAATGATTAATGCTAATCCATATATTCAAACAATCCAATAGGTTGTTCGATAATAAACTCACAATTGAATATTTTTGTAACTAGTTGAAAATAAAGCTAACAATTGTTTAATGAATCGTTTCATCCACTTAAATTAGAAGTTTTTAACTTATGCATTTCATTGGGGAGGAGGGGAAACCTTATGCTAACTTACTGTTTTATCTAGGATTATATATCACCATCTTGCACAATCTATATGGAACATGTAGATGGTTTTTCCATTTTCAAGATATTAGGGACTAAAAAAAGAGATAAGATTGCAAACATGGAGTTTAGGTGTTGAATGACAATGGTTTACAAACCTAAGTGAGGAAATACTAAGTCATTAGCACTATGTAAGAAACTTTCACACCAAGTATATAAAAAGACCAAATATCCACTTGTATTTAAATTAGTTATGAATTACCATTATGCTTAAATATTATAAATGGTACTAAAGCCAACAACTCACTAGTTAGTGTATGAAAGCAACAAATTAATGCAAATGCTAGTAGTCATGTGCGACCTAAATTGAACAAGCTATTAGATATAAGACAAGGGAAGGGATTATCCTACTAGAATTGCATTCTTGGTAAACTTTTAAGGATAATAAGGCCTTTAGGGAAGAGGAAGACAAGAATGAATTTGAGTCACACATTGAATAAGGGAAAGGGATTATATTCGATTATAGACATTTAATGGGGTAGTTTCTAAGTCACCAAGATCTTTGAAATGAAAAAAGGAGTTAATAATAGAAACTCTATGTCTCCATAGGAGAGGAAATGCATTGATTCGCAAGTTTGAAGTAAGAAATATTAAGTTAATATTAGTTGAGTTTAACTTTCTTTCTTTCTTTTTTTCCTATCTAAACGGATAAAAATTCTTGTTCAACTTGACCATGGATTACATTTATATTAAAACGATATTATATCTAAAACATAAGCTTGGTAGCGAAGTGGAAATTAAGAAAGATTATGTGAATAATTATAGCTAATAGTTTATGCATGACATATATATATATTTATATACATACATATATCTTGATTGTGGATTATACCTGAAGTACTTGTATCTGAAAAACAAGGGTTTTCAAAGACTGAGCTAATACCCAAAACACGGAATGTTATACCGACATGTGCATGAAACAATCTCATATATAGAGAATGTAATATTAATTAACAAATAGATAGTTATTATCTTTGACCATCACAGTTTTGGCATCCCAAAACTTAGGGTAATTCATGACCTTGAATTACTCACATATAGCATTAATTATAAGGTGTTTGGTTCTTCCTAATATCTGCCCAAATCCTTTTAGCATGCAACTTCCATGCAATTTCACTTGGGACAATGCCATATATTGGTCATTAGGATGCTACCATAAGATCATGGGTACTCCCAGTCCTTTAGTTATAGCTATGCACACTCATCACGACTAATTTAAGTTGGATATAGTTATTGGTTACTTATTTTCTACCTTATATGAGTATAAGCAATAGATACAATATCCATGTATTTGGATTAGTTAGCTCGGGTTGTACTTGATAGTTACTAGAACCTGAGTCAAAAGATTAACATTTATGTAATAATAGATATTTGAACCTATAAATAAGTTGGTTGGTGCACTAAGTTACTTTGGTTTAAGGTCTACCCTTAATCTTTTTGTCTAGTTGGTTGTTTAAACTTGTGTTTAATCTTACATTTTAGTTTGATTTTGAGTAAAAACAGATTTAATTGAAGTTAAGTTAAGAATTATTATTATAAGGGAAGGAAGAAACAATTTGATTAGGTTTTCAAGTCATTGTCTAGCTAACGCATGAGTACATTGTTAAGTCAGTTTAGAGAAGTGAAAAGGGGAACGTTTAGTTCCCATAATCGATTGGCTAGTTCACTAGTATATCGCCAGGTTAACCTCCATTCTTTGAATTCTTGTAATTTTCCTTCTTTAATAAAAATGTAGTTCAACTCCGAGTCTCAAATCAAACACTTCCACTACTTTTGAAACTCCAAAAATTTTAGAAAACCACATCCATGATTCGTTCCAACACCCCCAAGTACATAACTAACAACAAAAATTATACTTGAAGTCTTGTGTTGAGATACTTACTACTTCCAATTTCTCAAATCTTCTTATCTAATAGTGACTTTTAATAACTCTACTCTTATTTTCCTTCAAGAAATGTAAGACGCATTAGGACACGACTTCCTAAACTGTCAACAATGCATTTGTTTATCTTACTAAATGGAGCTTCTAATAAGAGAGCACTTCTCTACCACTCTTCTTCCATAAAAGTAGTAGACACTATCAAATGCCGTGTTTCCCATCGTAATTACACCAAACTTGCTAAATCGAAAAGAAAACCATGATTCGAACCCACTTACCTTCACTTTTGGTCTTTGATTGCGAAAGATGGGTGGATTATGGTTTGGAGGAAAGAAACGTTATTGACAAGAAAGAGGGAAAAAGGAACGATATGAATGAACCTAATTTTTAAGATCCAACTTGAGGTTTCTCTTTGGTATGGGATGACTAAATTGCCCTTAATCTTTAAACCTTATTTCCAACATGCTACTCCTTTTAATAATATTTATTTACTTATTTACCTTTATAATAGCCTGTTATTACTATACACATACACACACATATATATATATATATATATATATATTTATATTAGTTGGTATCATTTTATCACATGATTTATCGTTATCTTTTAATCTTATTTGGCTATTTATGGATATAACTTCCATTGAGAAAACAATCAATAATTAAGGTTCAACGTCAACAAAAGCAATAATGCTGGAATGAGAAGGGGAAAAAACAATCCTCGAGAGTGAAGTATGGCCTAAGGATGGGCATATCTAAGCCAATTATTATTTCTAAACAAATCAAACAAAATTCACTAAATCGGTGTATGTACTGACCGACCTTAGGACTCTCATAACAATGCTAGGCGGACCATATTTGAAGGCATTATCCGAATATCATCTCTCTTTAAATTAATCACTTCCGTGTCTAATCCCAAGTGGAAGATTTGTGACCCAAGGACATGCCAGTTGTGGACGGTTGCTATGAATCAGCCTCGTGCATGAACACGGCTTTTTCCAAAAATGGTGGGTGGAATAAACAATAAACCCTCTTTCAAAATCATGAAATCAACCAAAGGACTTCTCCTATTGACATCTCTTATCAATGTGAGAGCTCAATTTGGATAATATCGACAAAATCAATCATTCTGTGTGCCCAAATTCGTCCGATATTGATCCAGTTGTAGTATAGCCTACAAAAGAGGATGGTACTAGGATTGGTTAACGTTATTGAAGTTATGGAACGTCGTCTATATTCAGGAAAGGCATAAATGGACAAGTCAATGCATTGCCTATCATGCACATGAAAGTTTCTCTATGAAGTAGCGTACCTAAAAGTTTGTCCCACTGAGTAGGGGATTTGGAATTTCAGCGAAATGGAGTCGGGATTCATTTTTAAAAGAGAAGTATGGAGTGAAAACTAAAAGTTAAAACAGTTGGCCGAATTGTAAAGTAGACTTTCAAAACTGTCCGTAAGATCAATAAAACTTCTAAATTCTTATATGGTGCATTCACCTTATTAATTTTTAAAAGTATACATCTATCAAACAGTGATTAAAACTTCAAAAGCATAGCTATTTTGGAGCTTTTATTGGAAGTTTTGGGAGCTTTACTAAACTTTTTACTGTAATACTAATCTGATAAATACATATAAACCTAAAACAATAAGATATTGCTACATGAAGTTTGATCATGTTATATGGTGCCAATTTGGCCTACTTTACTAATTTATGCCATGCCAGCAAAATTAAAAACAACAAAATTCCGATTGTAAAGGTTAGAATTGAATGATCAGAAAAATAACAAATTTTCCAGGGGAAGTAGTGAAACTCCGGGCCTTCATGGGAGGTCCTACAAGAGTTTCCAGTTGCTTCCTAAGGGTATGAGGTAAGAACCCTATTGAGGTGGCCAACTATGTTACAAAAACATGTTTGAAAAACACAAAGGAAATGCATAATCGGCTTAAAAGTATGGTAGGTCGTGATCCTTCAATATTATTACGCCTCCATTGCTAAGAGATTATAAAAATTGGCTGTATTCTCCTTAAATACACCTATATCTAGAAACATGGATAGCAGAATTGTCCAAAATTGACAGTGCTTATTTTAGTGTGTTTGGACCATTTTTCAGATTAAGAGAGAGTAATCATTATGTTTTTTTGTAAATTTTCGTTCAACTGCTACTCTAAAAGGAAAACTATATTTTATAGGGAACTTAGGAAAAAAAATCTTATTTGATTTATAGTCGGTTCATGTTTTTTATGGGATTGATCTTGTTATTCATTATAACTAGTTTAATGTCTACTAGATTTGCTTGGTTAAAAACATAATCAGTTAATAGTTTAAATTTAAAGAACATTAAATTAAAAGTTAGATAAAGAAAGGGACCAATCTCATAAAAACATAAACGGAATCACAAAAAAATCCTATTTTTTAAGTCATTCTTAAACAACACCAAGAAGTATGACTCTTCCAAGAGACATGACCTTTTGAAACTGCTCAATTTTGTTTCTTCCAGTAGATTAGATCGAGAACGACAATTACATACTTATTCAAACACTTTATAACAAAGAAATATGCCGCTTAAAGTAACAGCCATTTTAGGTAGAAGTGATAAGTGTGTCAAGCATACACGATTCCTACAGAAAAGTACTCCGTTCAAATGTCGGTCACTCCGTTCAAAGGAAGTATATGCTAAATTTTCTAGTGAGCTCTTAGCTTAACTTTGGATGGACCTCATCAATTCAAAATCAGACAAGTTTTTAATTCATAAAATGGAGGAAATGATTTTCATGATTCACAAAATAAAAATACGTTTCATTAGGATCTCACGTATAACATCCTAATGAAGTAGCGATTAATTGCACTTCCAGCTTCCCGTTTCTTTCGAGTCCCATGCATTAAGCTTGCGATAGTTCACTTTTAGCCAACACAAGCTGTCGATAGTTCCAATATTCACTCGAGTACACTTGGAGTCCAAACGTATAAGACAGACTTCTATTAGTGGGTCTAGGGTCTTTCGCTTTTCACTTCTTTTCCCCCCAACATTTCGATACTTTTACGATATAGTATGCCACGCCAGCAACAGACTACACAAAAACATTAAACTATAACCAAGTAGTGTTTCATGGCATAATAATGCTTGATTATGTGATAGCTAAGAGTTTTAAGCATTAATTTCCTAAATTAGAAGTTCTAAAGCAAGGTTGCAATATCCACAAGTATCTATTCAGTCGATCCCATGAAATCCAAAATATTATTACTTTCATTAGAGTTCGATGAATAATACGTGGGATAGGATAATGGAACAAAAAATACACCACAACAATTTATAATTGATGCTACAAGAATTTTTCACATATCTAGATATTGATTTTGTCGGATTAGCAATTAGCCAAGGAAATTCTTTCTCGGAATGTGTTGTGGCCCTATCTAATACAGATCAATTATTCAACGAGGAGAACGTGTTCTCAGATCTCATCACGCAAGCTAAAATGTCGGCAAGCCATAAGATGTAATTCTTGCTTCCGAGAACGTGTTCTCGGCTACATTCACAGATTGCCGAATTCGCTCCACGTGTTTCTAGCAAATCCAATCAATTACATTAAGAATAATCACCTGTGTTGGACAACATTTGACATTATATGCTCCCATAATATATAGTAATTTCATCATTTAAAATTTATAAATAAAATTTACTAGAAACTTAGTAGATCAGTTCACTTAAAATAAAAAATGAACTTAATATCAAACAAAGTTATATTTACAAGGGGAAATCAATAAGTCATATTTACAAGCACAAATCAACGAGTCATATTTACATAGAGAAATCGATAAAAGAAATTGTCCAACATTCCTATCAACATAATGAAAAGAAAATAAAAATAGACATGAATCTAAAATGGCCTAATTTGCAATTGATGTTTCGACCTCTTATTACTAGATTTTTTAAGAGGTACTTCCTATGCAATTCAATATAGGTGTTCGTTGCTGAGTATGTTGCACCAGCAAATTATGCTGAGCATATGTAAGAGCAGGTTGCTGTAGGTGCATATGTCTTTAAGAAGAAGGTAGCTGAAAAGATTGTTGTGTAAGCTCCACTAATCCGCCAATTCTGTACAATTCTTGATGGAGATGCTAATGGATTTTGCATGGGCAATTGATGAGGTAATGTACGCCTAAAGGAGCCACTAAGTCTTCAAGCTCCTTGTTGTAAAGGTATCGATGCATGTCTCACAATTGATTGAGAAGATTGTTGTGTATGCCTATATGATTCACCAAGTACCCTAACTCCTCAGAATGGAGGTGTTGAAGATTGTGGCGATGAAACCTTTACTTGTTAAGGTGTTGTAGTTGATGAAGATGCAGGTTGTAATGGAATCCCTCCTTGTAGTTGTATAAATTGTTTGACAAAGTCTTTTAAATCATTAAAATCCTTTTGCAATTTTTGGGAATCCTCAAGTGGTACAGTTGGTCCAAATAGAAAGGAGGCTCAGTAATGATGTAGACATATTGGTCGTGGATTAGGTCCATCATGTCCTAAGCTACGACTATAGCCAGATTTACACCCTAATACTTGTGTAATGACCTCTACATCCATTGGTGGAGTAGTACCTTGTAACTTCGCAATTTACAAAGATAGCTCATGTTCTTTTACCATTTCTTCTTGCATAAAGAAGAAAAAAATATAGACATTAAACTAATTACTTTGATGCATTGTCATGTAGTCCTCTAGATCTTCACAAAAAAATTTAGACATGAATAATTGACAATCTAAGTCGTAATAACATTCTTATAACAATAAATACAATCCTTAATACAAATTGAGGTTTGTAATAAATGTTATAATCTAACTTAATATATTATGCATAGAATAGGTATCTATCATAAGGTAAAGAACATCTTGTAAGTAAAATTGGTATCACAATAAACCCATATTTATGTGAAATGATCAACACAAACCATTATTGTAGATTAGGATAAGTTTTACATGGTCCTTTTCATTGGAAAGAAGGGTGTCATTACATATCATAGGTTGTAAGAAGGTAGAAAATGGACTTAGTGTAGAAGAGCTTAGGAGGTATTTTGCTTCATTTTGTTTGCAATATAAACAAACCATTTGGTAGGCCTTCCTTTATAGGAGAGTAAAGCACATAATACAAGGCAATGATAGTCCCATAAAAAAGAACGTGGGAGAAATAAATCCACTTAAACATAACCTTAAGAAAGGAATTGAATTTCGGGTTCATACAATATATTAAAAAGCATGTCAACAATTATAACATTTTCTTGTTACTTTGAGTTATAATAGCTCTGACTATTGGTTACTTGATTTCATCTATGATAGCAAATAACGAGTGTAACATTAAACAGTAACTTCAAGACAAACAATGTAAGTAAGGAAAGGGCAAAAACTTCTACCAACACTAAGAACCTACTTTCTTTAATGATTTACAAAATGATAAGATAAACATAAGATCCATCAATCAATGGTTCACCTAATGGTACATAGCGAATGACCAATAAGGAGAGTCAGATTCATAGGATAAATTAATTTATCTAAAAAAAAAAGTAATTTCAACTAAAGTATTATATAACTTCTCTTGTTGAACATTGACATAAGATTTAGGCCCCCATTAAATGATTGCATAGAAGACACTAGCGATTCTTTGTATTGATAGCAAATCTTTTCTATAAGAGAAAAAGAAAAGAACAAATTTAATACATTATGAAGTCATAATATAGCACTTTTTTTTTTTGAAAAAAATAGACAAGATAATCTAGATGTTTGACCAGCAAGAGTTGCACATGCCTTAATGCTCCATTTCAACAAGATGGGTGGCCATTCAATTTCTAATGGTAATGCTATTACTAGTTTTCCCACATAGCAACATGATGCTTCATTAGGTGAAAGAAATGGTCAATTTTCAATTAGAAATGTCAAATCACAGAAGCATAGAGCCTCAACCATAGCAAACTTGGACTCCCTTAAGAGAGGATGTATTAATAAAAGACATTGTCGTCCTAAGATGGGTTCATACTACATCGGTTTTCCTTCTCATTATATGATGGATTTATACTAAACTTACAGTTTTCCTTCTTGTTGGCTATGATGTTTGGAAGTATTGCCAATCAATTGATTGCTTTGCCTAAAAACTAGTATTGTAGCTTAACATCAAGCATTGAATAAATGATACTAATATGCTATACTAGATTTTTGTTTAATAAAAAAAGGATATGATTACTATTATCTAACAATAATTGGAATAAAAAAAGTCACATAGTTTAGCCTAATCATAGGATTGATGTTCAAGTCCTTTCAGAATGACGTTCCATGCATGCAAACAGTAGTATTCATATGATCAATCAGACTATTATTTAAAAACTTCAATAGTTGTCACATCAGCTGTATGTCTTCCACAAACCATAAGCAAAGTGACAACTATTGAGCATTTATTACTAATTTCCCATCGGCATGCAAATCAACCATAATTTTTTTGCCCAAAAATCAATGACAATTTTACAATAAAATTCGAGATTATTTTAACTTTATGTAAATTATCTCTTAACACATCTCATTTAATCTTCTTAAGTTACATGAATTCCCAAATGCTATAGATTTAGCTAAAGTAAAGAAATTTTTTACCTAATAACTTAAACATAAAAAAAGAAATCATGACCACACATTATTAGGAGGACAAAGTTCCTAATATGAAATTTAAGAGCATAATCTTTAGCAATTCAAGGGGCTTTTAGTTTGATGCAATTTCTTTTCCCCTTTTCTCTAGCTCTCATCCTCAAAAACATTCAACCAAAATCAACATTGTCATGTAAACTTAAAAAAGGGAAAAGCCTAGTAAGCTCTCATAGCAATAGAGGTGCACTTGTTAAAATAATTCCACATTTACATTAAAGGTAGTATAGAGAAATCTTTATTCATAAACTTCTACATTTTGCATAATAATAAAAAAAAAAAAATTTGACCCCCTACAATCAAGAGCAGATGAATTTACAAGGCAAGTACCTGATAACACAAAGCGAGAGCAATCATGAACTAAGCTAAATACTTAAGACTGATACTGTAAGGGCATTCCAAATTTAAGGAACCAAGTGTGACATCTCCCTAATGATAGAAAACAACACAAATGTCATGAAAAAGTGAGGGCAAATTGAGAGAGCCTTGATTCTTTAGTTACCCTTTCAATGGATTGGAAACAATGATCATGTCATCGTTTGTGTGCGCATAAGATATTAGTTTCAACCATGATGCAGGTGAAGAGCATCAATGTAACTCCAAATAAAATAGCAGAATCACACCTATGCCATTGAAACCACTATGATTGGATTACTTTAAAAAAATCAAATACTAACTAAAAACAAAGAAAAAGATAAGTTGTATGATTGTTAAAAAAAGAACACGAGACTTTTCATTCATAGTGCAAGTTTTCTCTCTTGCCGACTTATAAAGATTTAGTATATATTATTCGATAAGACTTTAAAAACCTATTAAACAGGTTAAGTCTGCATTAAGGAAAGCCTAGATTCAACATAGAAAGTAACCAGGTTAAAAAAAAAGAAAAAAGAAAAAAGAAAAATAGAATCATAAGGGGTGGAAATTTTGCTAAAGTGTTGCATTTGTATATATAGTCTTTGTTAATAATCAATGACCAAGCAAATGGCAATTTATGACATCCGGCTGCTTTGTAGTCCTTAACAACCATTAACATTATTTTTTCTTCTTCTTCTTCTTCTTCTTCTTCTTCTTTTTTCGTTCCATGCTTACAAACTCAAGTATGTGACTACAAAGTACCATCCACTTCACTTATCTATGAAACAAATTTGTACAGTAATTAAAAAAGTAAAAATAGATATAGGTTAGTCTAACTTTGAAAGTTACTAGACCCTTGATTTAGAAAAGTAAGGAAAACTAAGTGGTTTTGAGCTATAAATGAACCATAAGAACATTTAGTTTAGAACTCACTATTCAAGTAATATAATACAAATTATATTGTTTATGTAATATCTCACCAATCACTACCTTTCTTTTCCCTTTTTCTACAAAATAAGTAGTAATAATAATCATATGACATAAGAGAAAATAATATGAATTTCACTTGGAAAGGAAGTTAATTCAAATGGAAAAACTAATGACTCATAGGTAATCAAGCAAGGATAGTACAACTTGAAGAGAAGGGGAAAAAAACAAATAAAAAAACATAAATTTAAAACATAAAGGAGGACATAAACAATTATAACTATCAAAATATTGACTAAAGGAAAAACAATTCTAAATTTACTAAACTATGGGTGATAACATTTTCGAAATGTGACAAAGTTAGAAAGAAAAACGCTGTACATAACTCATCATCATACTTTTGTTTAACACGAATTAAAATCCATGAAACTCCTATAGCTTTCTTTAATTTAGCATATTTCAAATCAAAACATCTAACATAAATGGACAGGGGATACAAAGATAATATGACAATGAATATTAGTAGTACTTTCATAAACTCTAGCATCTGAAATTACAATTTTTAACAAAAGTGTGTTGTTTCATACCAATCCTATTGTTTGAATGATGCCACATTTTCTATATTTTAACTTACCATATTTGTTAAACCAAGAAAAGAAAAAAGATCGTCATGGAAAAGTTAATGAGCAATATTACATTTGAGCATCACCAACCCTCATATTATCTTCGAAGTCACAATTTTAATGGATAGATTTCTTTAGCCCTTTGGTAGTTTAAATTAATGGATAGAATGCATTAACAGTATGATGCATTATCTATATTTTAAGATGAAATAAGATAATTTTATTTTCAGCATCCACACAAATATAATGAAGTGGCACATAATACAGAATCGAGCAAAAATAATATAATCTATAAAATAGCATTGAATACAGAAAAATTTCCTCTAATGTCTTCTGGTTTCCTAATGTGATCCCCTTCCAAGAA
The DNA here is from genome assembly GCA_024138015.1 of Lumnitzera littorea. Classification (NCBI taxonomy): domain Eukaryota; kingdom Viridiplantae; phylum Streptophyta; class Magnoliopsida; order Myrtales; family Combretaceae; genus Lumnitzera; species Lumnitzera littorea. Next base: position 94,973,754 of record JAMXBB010000007.1, read on the forward strand.
CATCTCTCAAATAATAGTGTACAGGCAAAACAGACTTATAGGGACAAGAAAGATGGAAGAATAAAATTAAAGGAAAAGAATGGCAACGGCTTGCAAAGAATCATGAAGGGATTGTCGTAATACTTTAACAAGATCATTACCCTTGCTTTTACAAAATCCTATTTCATGGAAAAAAGATGGATGTGATCAAAATCAAAAGCCCTAAAATGTGCAAACCACAATTGACCATATAGGAAAGGAAAAAAATGAAATAGCACTTACCTGAAATGATCATCAATACAGTCCAATGATGAAGAGATTGTTGCGATTTTTGGCACTTACAAAGGATATTATACCAAAGAGGAAGGCTAGCTATAGTTCTCCACTCTTTCATTTACCTCATTGATAAAAACAAGGAAGGAGAGTAAATCTTCCATTTTTTATCTAATTCGACAAGCTTCCTACTTCATTAGTCACTTTGAATTCGAGAGTTTCAATTTTGCCTTTGATATGGTCCGGTGTGAATCAACATACGTTGCTTGGTATTGCATAAACGAATGGGGTGAGTTCGAACCTTGAGATGATCTAAAAGGTAAATGAAAGTCGAAGGTTGAACAGGGGTTTTTGTATACTGACGGTGAATATGATACACTAATACCTCAAATGAGTTCAGGTCGCACTTGATATGACACATAAGTGTGGTCAGAGGTCATTTACCATTAATTCATGCTCAATATACTACATAAGAGTAGTTGACAGTAAGCAAAGAAAACACTTAACTCATGAAAGGGAATGTGACTAAATATCAATGTGTTATTTATTACGGTTATTATAATATATAAGTATTTATATAACCTAATTAGGGTAAATCCTAGGTTGGAGTAAATTACAGAAAAATGATTTCTACTAGTAAAGAAAAGGGGAGTAGCTTACATAGGTAACATTGTAATTAGGCAAAAAGAATATTTGGTGGTAGAAAAGACAATATGAATGTTAGAAAAATGCAAGACATGCATCATTTTGCTCATTCTATGGTCCTAAAGATATTGCTGACTATGTAGGGGTAGGTTCTAATTAGGTCAAGTCAGCATTAATAGTTTAGTAGTTAGAACAATTAGGACAAGTTGGTTCATAGGTAACTTATTTTTAGGTTAGCTTTGGTGGTCGGCTCTTGGTATTTGTTAGCTCAACTTCGGCACAAGTTAGGTCAGCAATACTCTGATTTGATGCTTAGACTAATGTGTTGTAGATAGATTGGCCTAGCATGTCGATTGGTGACCTCAGTAGCTTCTTGGATAGTGTGGAGAGTGAAGTAACTCGACAGGTCAGATTAGAGAATGTACTACTCATCGGTGTTCAACTTATCTCAAACAACTTAGCGAACCATCTAAGCAAGCTTATAAGCTCAGGAGCGTATGATTGGTCTATGATCCCTATCACTCTTTTTTATTTTTATTTTTTTGAGCAAATGTGAACTACATTAACTAAAATAAATTGCAAGTCAAGGGACTTAGATGCTATTAGGTGCAAATGTATGCTTAGTATTAACAAAAGAAAATAAGTTAAGGAAGTAAAATAGAGAATGAAGCTATTAAAGGAGATTCATTATCAAACTTCATCAATTACAAAGTAAGGACATCATGTCCTTTTATAATACATGATGGGCAGCAAAAGAAAAAGAAAAAATTCTAGACAGTGAAGGAAAATAGCCATAATTGACAACTAATATCATGATTAAGTCTAGCATTGAAAGTGCTTGCACTTGTTTTTTAAGGAGCAAAAGTATAAGATAGCTATCATTTACTAAGTAAGCTAGATAACTACGACTTCATTATGAAGTAAATCTTCATGCACTTAGCAGGTTTTGAATTTTATCACAACAAGCTCCAGTTGGAATTTCCTTTGACATGGGTAAGCTCTAGCTACATTTTCAACAATGACAAATTTTATAGCCATGTAGAATTGCAAATTATACTTTCTAACACCCCTCTTAATTTGCTATTTTAAAACATCTTTTGAATGGTTCAAAATTTTCAACCATCATGACTTTAGTAAATATATCTCTAAGTTACTCCTTTCCGTTAACAAATTCAAGTTGAATTTCACCTTCTTGTACCAAGTTCCTTATATAGTGATGTTGCAGCTCGATATGCTTTGTCCTTTCATGAAATACGAGATTCTTTGTCATGGAAATAGTTGACATATTGTCACGATAGATAGTTGTAGGAGTTGCCTGCCTTTGATTTAAATCTGATAAAATTTTTCTCAGCCATATTGCATCGTAGCGGTTATATATTCATCTTCAGATGAAGATAATGATACTGTCTTCTATTTCTTTGACGACCACAATATAATATTCGATCTTATGCTAAATACATATCCATATGTACTTTTTTTATCATCTATTGATCCAGTGCAGTTGCTATTAATGTATCCAATAAGCTTAAAATCCTTAACTTTTGTATAATGAATACCATAATTTTTAGTACCTTGTAAATATCGTAATATTTGCTTTACTATTGCATAATATAATTTGCTTGGACTTTGTATTAATCTAGAAATCAAACCGACTAGGTAAATAATATCCAACCTTGAATTTGTCAAGTAAATCAAGGAACCAACCAAACTTCTATATGTATTTGCATCTGTTTTTGGTGCTCCACTTTTAACTGCAATTTCTTGTTTGTTGCTAGCAAAATAGCAATCAACTTGCAGTTACTCATGTGAAACCTTTTCAATAAATTTTCTAAATATTTTTCTTAAGAAATAAATATTTCTCCTTTGGATTGACGTATTTGAATACCAAGAAAATACTTCACATGGCCTAAATCTATCATCTCATATTCCTTCATCATTTCAACTTTAAATTTATCCAACATAAACTAACTTGTACTTATATAGATTAAGTCATCCACATATAAATATACAATAAAGAAATCATATGTGCCTTACTTTTTAATGTAAAGCGAAGGTTCACTTTGATTTCTCTAAAAACCATTTTTTGAAAATAGCCATCAATTTTGCTATTCCATGCATAAGGTGCCTACTTTAATCCATATGACATCTTGTGTAAGCAATAAACTTTATCTTCTTGGCCTTTGATAATATATCCTTCAAGCTATATAACATAAACCTTTTCTTGTAATTCTCCATTTAAGAGTGTTGATTTAACATCTAATTGAAATATTGGTAATTCCCATTGAGGTGCTAAAGCTAGAACAATTCTGATAGTTTCTATGTGTACTACTGGTGCAAAAGTTTCATTGAAATTAATGCATGGTTGTTGTGAATATCCCTTAGCCACAAGACAAGCTTTACGCTTCTAAATCAAATTTAGTCTTATAAACCCATTTTAATCAAATAACATCATTATTTTTTGGAAGATCAACAAGCTCCCAGATATGATTTTTCTCAATAGTTACCATTTCTTCATCCATGGCTTTTGTTTATATCTCTTCCTTTGCAGCTTCTTCATAATTTTGTGATTCATATGTGAAAAATACAAATTTACATGATTCATAAATATCACATAAAGAGCATACTTTTTTTATAAGGCTTTTTAACTTTAGATAAAATTCTTATACACTCATTGGTGCAGATGTGATTAGATCGGCTAGTGTACTTGAAATATCAGGAGAATTTGGACCTAAAACTTGATTGAGGATCTGGTTGTATGACATCAAATCCTAGAGGCTTTGAATAATTAGAGTTCTCTCTTTCCAATCCCATGCTCCATATTCATAAAAATAACACCTCTTAAAATAATCAACTCATTTATCTTTGGATTAACAACACAATATCCTGTAGATTCATCACTATAACTGGTAAAAAAAAATTTTGTCACCTTTCTCATCAAACTTTTCTCTCTTTTGAGATGGAGTAAGAGAATATGCAACGCATCCAAATATCTTCAAAAGATCAACTTGAGGTTTACACTTATACTAGGCTTGGTATGGAGTTTTATTAGAACTGTTTTTATTGGAGATCTATTTAGTATATAAATTACAATATTCACTTCTTTAACCCAATGGCTATTTGGAAGACCTTTCCTTATTAACATGCTTCTAGCCATCTCTACAATTGTACGAGTTTTACGTTTGGTAACACCATTTTGCTATGTAGTATGTTGTATTGTCAATTGCCTTTTGATTCCAACTTTTGCTATAATTTTGGAACTCATTGGATGTATATTCATTTCCATGATTAGTTCGTAGAATTTTCAACTTATATCCATTTTGTCTTTCCATCGTAGCTTTAAACTTAAGAAAAGTAGAAAACGCTTCTAACTTCTGCTTTAAGAAATATATCCACATCATCCTCATATAATCATCCACAAACAAAATAAAGTACCTATTGCCATTTAATGATGGTGTTCTTGTTGGTCTAAATATATCTGAATGAACTAACTCAAGTGGTGCCTTAGCTCTATAACATGTCTTTAGGAATGGCAATCGGTGCATTTTTCCATATATACACGCTTCACATACTTTCTTAGACAATGGAATAGTTGGCAATCAGTTACCATATTTTTCTTTTTTAATAACCGAAGTTCTTTAAAACTTAAATGGCCATATATCAAATGCCATAAGTACAACTCATCATTTTTCACACTTTGCGAAGAAATTTCTTCATTAAGAGGTATAGATAAAGGAAAAACTTTATTTCTATTCATCTTCACTTTGGCCACGATGCAATTTTTCTTCGTATTAGTAATAATGTATTCATCGTTATCAAAGTTAACCTTATAATCTCTTTATAGTAATTGGCCAACACTCAATAAATTCTGAGTTAATTTAGAGACATAATAAACATCATAAATCAATTTCAAGTTACCTTCTTTCATGTTGACAGCAATAGCTCCTTTTCCTGCAATCTCATGAGTCTTCCCATCTCTAACCTTTACTTTAGATGAAAATTTATCATCAAACTCTATAAATAACTCTTTGTTTCCAGTCATGTGGTTACTACAATCACTATCAACATACCAAATATTCTCAAATGATTACTTAGTATTTATGCAAGAATAGAATACATGTTTATCTTGATTTTCTTCAGAATAATTTACCTTTTTATCATCTTGTCAATCTTTATCATAACAATCTCCTTCTGAATGATTGGGATTTCAACACCTTTTGCATCGAAAATGAAAATTTTAGGAATCATGCCTAAATTTCTTGCATATTCAGCATTGAGATGTATTGCTCCTAGAATTGGATTCTCTTCCTCTACCATGACCTTGAGAACTTTGGAATATGCTACATCCATGACCATAATTAGAGGAACCACCATCACTATTTTCATTTTTATCTTTCCAGTTGCATTGCCTATTGATATTTACCTTTTGATGGAAGGCTTTCTCTAGATTTTGAGTAGAGAATCTACTCATATACTTCTCATGGTCTTCAAGTGATCCCATAAGTTCATCCACACTCATTATAGATAAATCTTTAGATTTTTCAATTATAGCAACTATATGCTCAAATATGGTAGGTATGCTTCTCAAGACTTTTTCCACAATTCCTTTATTAGGAATACTATCTTCATATCCTCTGATTTCATTGATGATAATTAAAACTCTAGAGAAGAATTTTTGCACTTTTTCATTATCTTTCATATATAAGTTATCAAACTCTCTCCATAGATTTTGGAGTTTGATGGAAATTACTTTATCATAACCTCCATATTGCTTCCTCAAAATTTCCTAAGTGTCATGTGACATAGTTACACCCATAATTCATGAAAAAATCGATTGACTAATCCCTTGATGAATGAAAGACAATGCTCTAGTGCCTTTGATAGCATTTTCCTTATGCTCATTATTTTGTGACACAATCTATGTTACTTTTACCTCTAGACTCAATAATATCCCATAAACCTTATAAGATAAATAATGTTCTCATCATTATGCTCCATATATCATATTTTTTACCAACAAACATGTGAATAACTTGTTGGGAAAAATTGAATGTGGCATTATTGCTTATTAATGCCATGGTTATGGTTTATGTGTATGCGAGTTTAAGAATATAGGATTGAAAGGGGTTTGGCTCTGATACCAAAAATATGTTGGGTGTAAATATATGCCTGACATAAACAAAAGAAAATAAGCTAAGGAAGTAAAATAGAGAATGAAGCTATTAGAGGAGATTCATTATCAAACTTCATCAATCATAAAGTGAAGGACATCATGTCCTTTTATAATACACAATAGGTGACAAAAAAAAAAAATTCAAATGGTGAAGGAAAATAACCATAATTGACAACTAATATCATGATTGAGTCAAGCATTTTAAGTTCTTGTAGTTATTGTCTTTTGCAGAGCAAAAGTATAAGCCAACTATCCTTTATTAAGCAAGCTAGATAATTATGACTTCATTTTGAGGCAAATCTTCATTCACTTAGCAGGTTTTGAATTTTATCACAATAAGCTCTAATTGGAATTTCCTTTAACATCGGGTAAGTTCTAGATGCATTTTCAACAATAACAAATTTCACGATTACATAGAATTGCAAATTATACTTTCAAACAAACGCCCAGTTTGAAAACAACAAAGATGCTAAATGAGATGACGGTTGTGTGATTAAGAAGCAGTAGCTTATCCCATTAGATGCTTACGTAGATACCCAATGCGTGCATGTATTAGCCTTACGGCGTACAAATGAAAAGGAACATAAACTAAAGAAGTTTTTTAATCTAAATATGTCTTGAATAATTCCTTCAATCTTCTACAAAGCTAATCTTAGATTATTAACTATAGAGATAACAATTTGACAATTTGATTCGACTAAAACATGATCCCATCCTCATTTGCACACTATAGATAAGGCTTCTTTGATAGCTAATGTTTTAAATAACTCAACATCTAAGGGAGGGGTTGGAATAGAAACCGTATGCATAAGATCACCAGAAGAGTTGCATGCCACAATTTTAAGTCTTGTAGTAGCGTAAGTAATGAAAATAGACGTGTCATAGTTTAGCTTCACTTGCCCTTGAGGAGGAGGAGTCCAACAGCATTTCAATTGATCAAACCATCTAAGAGAGTTGTTTATAATAGCTTGCAATTGCCCAGAATTATTAGCGATTGCTAGTGAAGATACATTAGTTAGGGTATGAGCTTGCACCATACCTCGAATATCAAAATCAAACCGTTGTATAGCAACTTGTGAAGTAATAGATGATGGAGCAATGGTCTTGCAACTGATACTATCCAGTATGGAAAGTTCTTTAGTAATATTAGAAATTATACTTGATGGATTTGGTGCATCATTCGAGAAAACACATTGATTCCTCTGCTTCTACACATACCAAAGACCTATTGCAACAAATGAGAGAAAATCTTTGGTAGTTGACTTAGAAGGTTGTCGAGTTTGAATGATCTCTTCCATCCATGTAAGCCTCAAAGCTAAGCTAAATGACTGTAGAATTGAACTTAGTACATAAAGTTTAGGACAATCGGTTAAAGAATCCGATCAAACTTAAATTATAAACTATAGATAGAAATATTAGTAAAAATAACCTCGTAAACTTGAATTTAAGAAAATAAGTAATAAAATAGAAGATTATAAAATTTTCAAATTTTAAGTATAATAATTGTTAATTATCGAAAAGGCGAAAAGTATAATCTAATAACTAATAAATTACTAGAGATAGATTATATGTATAATAAAAATTATAAAATGATCTAAATAATAATTAGGAATGTTCACATGTACCACACATGAATTTACGTGTAGATAAAAATACGCGAAATTGCTTAAATTGGCTAAAAACTTATTAATTAATTAAAGAAAATTATTAATTAATTAAGAAAAAATCAGAAAAAAAAAATCAGAAGAATAGGGAATGATGTAGATTTGGTCATAGCAGGTCAGGAATTGAAGAAGAAAAATTAACCAATCAAAATCAAGCAACATAAAAGGCAAAAATTATGGGATTTGGGCAATGTCTTGTCTAATTAAATGCATAATAATTACTACAAAGTTCTATAAATAGGGAAAAAAATTACAGAGCTCATTTGGATAGTTAGAAGTCAGAAAAAATTGGGATCATCGAAATTGGAAGAGAAAAATTCAGGTTAGGAAAAAAAATAAGAAAACTATACAGTAAGAGCTAATGAACCAAACCCACACACCACCACCACCACCACCACCCCACTTCAAACCCACTGTCTAGACTGGCCAACACACTTAGACTAGTGTTGGAAGCCCAAAAGTTATTGAACCGGATGAGTCTCTTATTTACTTCGATTTTGTATAATTTCTTAAAATTATTTATTTTGCCTAGAAAATTATGAAATTTATTATTCTGAGGTTTTATTGTATGTGGATTTAGGGAAAAATAGTGATTAAGTTTAATCACGTCTAAAAATATAGGGTTTTTAACAAATTAAGTAAAACCGAACATAATTAGAATTAAAAATAAGTAGGCTTAGGAGTATAGTTTAGAGCTCAAGTTTTTTCTATAGAATGCTTAAGTGATATAGAATGGTGTTATAAAGCCATTTTTTTAAATTTAATTTTTGAAATTTTTAAGTAAATTTTTAGCCTTAAAATGATAGAAAAATTGGGTAATTTTGGGTTAATTAGGTGATTAAGTGATTAATTACTGATTTAGATAGTAATTAGATATTTAGGGATGTTAATCTTTGATGTGGAAATCTAATCCTAGCCTTTGGAGTATTAAGTGTAATTAATATAGGAATTAGGTAGTAATTGTAGGAAATTAGGAATATGTGGAATTGAAAATTTATTAAATATGAAAAATTAAGGTTATTTAGATAATATAATAATAAAAATCAAAATATAATAAATTTGAAATAAAATTTAATTTTAGGTAATTGTATAAAAAAAATATAACATTTTCTCACATCGGAAATAAATCCAGTACCTCAATTAGGACCTAATATGATATTTGAATACTCGAGCTTAATGTAATTAATTTTACATTAGGATTTGAGCATATTTAAGATTCCAAAATCGAATTAGAATCTAATTTAGAAACTGAACTCTGAAATAAGATAGAATGAATCATTAGTAAATAATAGGTATACATAGAGAAAAGAGTTAAATTATAACTTAGAATATGAATAATTATAGTATAAGTACTAAAAAGACCTATTTGTATTATAGGATACCCAGAGACGAATCGGCTTGCAATTAAGTGATCGAGCAATTGAGAATTTCCAAGTAAGTTGAGTTATTACTTACTGTATTAGAGTACTATTTTATGGTACTTGGAGACTTATGATTGTGTATAATTGTGATTGTAAGTAGTTTATGCATGTGTTTAAGTATTTGAATTCAAGCTGAAATTTGTAATGTGATTGATTTTGTGTTATGAATGGATTGGTATGAAATTGTTTGAACACTTTAAATGGAATTTAATCTTATTTGACCATAATGACCTAAATTGTCATGCATTACAATCCTTTAGGGGATCATTAGGGTTCTCCAACCAAACACTGATACTTTCGATAAAGATAGCGTTGGATAGCAATTGGTCTTTTTCTCATCCTTAACCGAACTAAGTGACAGGAGAGAAGGTCGCGGTGAGGATGAGGGCATTGGTTCGAAGGATAGTCTTAGAAGGAGCAGTGTCTCCATTGCACAAACTTGAGTTTGGTTGTGAGCTGTTGCATAACATGAAAACTCCTTAACTCGGATTAGAGCGGGTGAAATTTCTCTGATTTCATAACGGACTGAACTACGTTGTGTGACGATACTTGCTCGTTACATTGCATAAAAATAATTGCTTAATAATCTTGTTTGTGTTTGTATACTTTCATGAGTCTCCAATTCAACTTACTGAGCTATAGTTACTCATACTCATATAGATCTTTTTATAGATCCTGATTTTTGAATACTTCAAGTATTATGCCACCTTACAATTATCCAGAGGTTAGTTCTTTTGAAGCCTGGCGTATGAGGATCAATTCGCTTAGTAGTAAATGTGTAGCTAGAGTGTCCTTTATAGTTTAAAAATAAAAGACTAATAGTCGTTATGTAAATTAGTAAACCGTTTTGTTTATGTAGAGTTTCTTGGGAAGTTCTGTGGACTTTACATATAATTATGTATGTTGATTAAAAATTTGTGGTAATTACTGTAATTTTAGCTAAACACTTAATTGGACTGTTTACTTCAAAGCGAGGAGTCGTCGACACCTTGTGTAGATTATGTCTATGGTAGGTACTGTAAGACTAATTACTATCATAGAATGGTTTACACAGTGGGACTGTTGCGACTCTATGACTTCGGAGCATAACAATCCACATATCAATTCTAGACATATCATTAGTCCTTAAACAAAGAACTCCAAACTAAACCTTACAAACCCAATCACATTGAAGAGATAGATGCTCAAGAGATTTTGGAGAATTATAGAAATAACAATTTAGACTTTGAAGAAGTTTCCCACAAAATAAATTCCGGCTAGTAGCTAAAGCATTGGAACAAAGTCTTCAAATATAGTGTTTATATTTCAATGAATAGCATAAACTCTAAATCATTCTCTAAAAAACCTCTTTAGATCACATGAGCCCTCCTTACATTTTGTTGAATATGTGAAAAGGTTGAAGAAACTAAGCAATTGTCACGCCCTGAAGCGGCAGAGTCATAACAGCCCAGTCATGTAAACCATTTTAAGATAGAAGTTGGCCTTACAACCACTATCCTAGACTTGATCTACACAAGTTGTCCACAACTAACCCGCTTTGAAATATACAGTTTGTAATTTAAGTAAATCATTTACCTAAGAAAGTGAGGAAATATATATATATAAACTATAATTCAGTTATTACAATTAAAATTTACAATATTTCTTTGTAATATATTTCCTAGTTATTACATTATTCAGAAATGAAAATTTTAAAGTAAAAGCTTAGACCTTAAAAATGTATGTATTTATTCTTCAAATGTTTTTCCTCACTCCCTAAGATCTAGCAATTGCTAGCTTCAAAGTAGTTGTATGCTGCTTCTTAGCCAGCACCTACATAACGTCTATAGAGATGCGAGCAACCACAGCTCAGTAAGTTAGGACGGAGGACTTAAAACTATATCATAAACATAATAAGGTTATCAACTAACTTATTAAGTGCAATGCATGTTCAAGCAAATGCCATCTTATGACGTTGTCCGACTCGTCATGAGATTAGAGAAATTGCGCCTGCTCTAATCCGGGTTAAGAAATTGTCATTAATGCAATAGCTCACGACCAAACCCAAGCTTGTGCAATGGAGACCTCGCTCCTTCCGCGACTACCTTCGAACGATTGACTTCACCCTCACTGCGACCTCCTCACCCGTCACTTAGTTTGACTAAGGATAAAGAAGGGACAATTTGCAATCCTACGCTATCCCTTTCGAAAGGGTCGGTATTTGGCCGGAGAATCCTAGATTTTCCTTAATAGGTTGCCATGCAGATTCGATTATGATTACAAGTCGTATATTTGATTAGGTCTAGTTTAAAGTGATCAATCATTTCATATAAATCACGCAATACAAGTCAAAACAACAAACAGAATCATATCATCACTCATAATCAAGCACATGCACATATCCAACTATCTAACAAGCATAACCAAGCACAATCTCACGCCTCTAAAATACAGCATCGTATTAATCCCAACTTACTTGGACTCCTCGCTCACTCATTCGAGGTCGAACTCGTTCAGGCCATCGCCAATCATCCCTATAACACAAACGTGGTTTCGGTTTTTCATATAACTATTATAAGTTCGTTTTATCCTATAACGCTTATTGTTATGTTTTGTTTAGGGTTTAATATACCTAAATATCTAGGTCTTAAGTCTTTTACAATTATTTTAAGTTTGGAGTTAGGTTCGAGTTCGGTTTCCGTATCGATTTCTAAATTAGATTTTAGTTCGATTTCTAAGTACTGTTTTATACCTGAACTCTAGTATTTTAACTCATAATGTGAAATTAATCACTTTACTTCTAGATATTCTAAATACCATAATTACCCTTAGTCAGTATTTTATTATATCCAATACACTTAAATCTTTAATAGTATACCGAATTTACTCCTGATGTAAGAAATTTTTATATTTTTCATATAATTACATAAATTCAAGTTTCCTATCAGATTTATTGTATATTTTTATTGTTATCATAATATCAATTTTTATTCTAATATTTTCTATTTATTATATTTCTAATAATTATGTATTATGTACTATTACTTATTATGTACATAATACACATCTAATATTTTTATCACTCTAATTACTATCTCCCAACATCAATTATCATTTCAAAATGTCTAAATTCATCCTAAATCAGATTTTACTCCTAATTAGCTTAATTTACAAAAATAACTTAAAATTTACTATTTTTTCCTATTACTTATTTACTACATAATTAACCTAATAATTACATCTAACACCCTAAATGCTATAAGTATCATGCTTTATCAGATTTCAGCATCCTAAAACATATAATTATTCACTAAATCAGTAATTAACTATTTAATTACTTAATTAACTTTAAATTACCCATTTTATGCTTCATTTTAGGGCCTAAAAATTATCTAAAATTTTCAAAAATTAATTTTTGAAAACAGGATTGATAGCACTATTCTTTATCATCTAAGTAGTCTACAAAAAAATTTTGGGATCAAAACTACACTCCTAAGGTCATTTATTTCTAAACCGAAACATGCTCGGTTTTGCATGATTTCTTAAGGATCATATATCACGAGATATATTTTCATCAAAATAATATTTTTCCTAAAAACTATATATAAAAATATTTTAGAATAAAAAATTCATAATTTTCTAAGAATATTTACTATATTTTCGCAAAATTACACAAAATTGGGTTGGAAATCGGACTCACTGATTCAGGTGACTCCAGCTATTGTCGGTTGCCGTGACCTTGTCAACTGGTTTGGGTGCTACCATCACCATGTGGTGGTGATGGCCGTCCACTCCCAACTGCTTGTCTGATGTGAGTTCCCCTTTATGGCTCTAATTGTACAATTTTTTCTTATTTTTTTTCCTAACCCTAAGTTTTCTCTCAATTTCGCCTCTCCCTATTTTTCTCACTCTCCAAACTGACCAAATGATCTTCTAAAATTTTCTTGCTATTTATAGAGCTTTAGGGAAATTATTGTGCATTAATTAGACAAAACAATTGTCTTATCTTTTTCTAATTTGACTTTTGTATTGTTCTAATTTAATTGGATAATTTTTTTCTTATTTTCCCTAGCTACCATGACCTATATCTGGATCATTCCTTATTTTTCCTAATTTTTCTTGATTTTTCCTTAATTAATTATGAATTTTCTTTAATTATTTAGTATTATTTTAGCACATTTCACGTATTTTAAGTAATTACGTATATTTCTACTTATATGTAAATTCATATATAATACAAATAAATATTCCTAAATATTATTTAGGTCATTTTATGATTTTTAGTAGACATATAATTTATCTCTAGCGATTTATTAATTATCGGAATACATTTTACGCATTTTCGATAAATAACGAGTTATATACTTAAAATTTGGAATTTTTATATTTTTTTATTTTATTGCTTATTTTCTTAAATTCAAACTTACGGAATCATTTTTACTAATATTTCTGACTTTACTTATAATTTAAGCTTGATCGGATCTTTCAGCTGATCGAAACCTTGAGTAACTGGTTGTAAGGCTTACAGCAATGATAACTTGATTTGATGGAATAAGATCCAAATCTTTCTTTAGGCCAGACAAGTTTATCACTAGCATGAAATTGAGCAATTGGAATACAATTGATAGCATCTTTTTCAGCAGTAGAAATTAAATCTTGTATTTGTTCAAGATTCGAAGATGAAGTTGACATACCCATCAAGTCAAACACCTTCAAATCATTTAAATGCAGAGTAATAAGTCTAGGATTCAACCTATAATAAGGAATCTCATAAATCTAAGGATCATGCTGTCTTTTCCTTCCAAAATACTTTGCCACCATTAGGAGGTTCTACAACCTCGCGAAGCATGTAAAAAATTTCCATTAGGAAAGTAGATAAACTTCAATAACCTGACCCACAAAACATCTTGGTTTTGTATAATTCACCAAGCTAATTTACCTAGAAGAGATAAATTAAATGTGGTCAAATCATTAAAACCAAGACCACCCTAATCCTTCACTATAGTTAAATCTTTCCACTTCCTCCAATGAATTTTATTGCCATTCTCAACTCACCCCACTAGTAATTGGAAATTAAACTATTTACGTGAAAACACCATTTCTTAGGGAATTTAAGTATACACATTAAGTAAGTAGGAATTGCAAAGATAATCGATTTAATCATTGTTTCTTTACTAGTAGTCGAAAGCAACCTGTTTTTCTAACTTTAGAGGTTTTGTTCTATTCTGTCCTTAACAAAGCCTATAGCTAGAATTTTAGAACATCTCGAAACAGTTGGTAAACCAAGATACTTGGAGCATGTTAAACCACTATATGCAATTCCTCTCCACAATCATGTCTAACCAATTCGGGGTAGCTTTACTAAAAACTAAGGAACTTTTTTGAAAGTTTATTTGTTATCATAATGCTTAGCAATAAACTTCCAAAATATCCTTTAGTTACCTAAGATTTTCCCTATTAGCCTTAAGAAAAAAATAAAGAATCATCTACAAAAAACAGATAAGTAAGAAAAGGGTTAGATTGTTTTATTTTAATTCTTAATAAATTACCCTAAACACTAGCATTACAAATCAATCTTGAAAGATAGTCGGCAAATAAAATAAAGAGATAAGGGGATAAGGGATCCCCTTGTCTTAATCACCTTGTTAGTATAAAATTTCCAACCTTTTTTGCATTAATCATGACATTATAGGATACTAAAGAAATCCAAGACATGATCCAGTTAATCTAGATAGAAGAAAAGCCCATTTTAATCATAACAACTTTTAAGATTCTCCATTTAACCTTATCATAGGCCTTTGCCATGTCAATTTTAAATACACAAAGGTGTTTAATTTTTTGTTTACTCAATTTTAGAAAGTAGAACACCTCATGAGCAATTATTACATTATCCTGGATCAATCAACTAAGGATAAAAGCACTTTGAGATGGAGATACAATACTATCTAATAGAGGTTGCAACCGATTACATAACACCTTAGAAATTATCTTATATGAAAAATTACAAAGACTAATCAAACAAAACTAGGAAATAAGATTAGGACAAGATACCTTAGGGATCACTACAATATCAATAGCATTGAAGTGTGATGGAAAATTACCTATTCACATATGGTTCTTCTCAACTTCATAAATATATGAGCCCAATAGATGCCAATGTGTTTGGGAAAATAGCCCATTAAAACCATTCGGACTCGAGGATTTGTCACCTCTTAATTGAATGGCAGCCTCTTGCACCTCATCCTTTTCTAAAGGTCTTGTTAGTCAATTGTTACGATCATCAATTATGATTGAAGGAATTTGAGATAAAACTAGTTCCAAAAAATCCAAAGCAACCTCATTCCCTTCCCCTCCCTCCCCTTAGCAACATGACTCATCCTTAATTTTAAAAACTTTATTCTGTGCTCTTTTATTTAGAGTGACATAATGGAAATATCTGGTATTCATGTCTCCAAACTTCAGCCAATCTACCCTTAACTTCTAATGCTAGTACATTTTTTCCTGTTGCTAAGCCAACTGCAATTGATATTGTAGTTGAAGCTCTTTCTCCATCAAAGTATCTAAAATTAGATA
This sequence comes from Lumnitzera littorea, assembly GCA_024138015.1. NCBI lineage: Eukaryota > Viridiplantae > Streptophyta > Magnoliopsida > Myrtales > Combretaceae > Lumnitzera > Lumnitzera littorea. The sequence continues at coordinate 94,989,458 of JAMXBB010000007.1, forward strand.
GCCTTGAGGTAAGGCTAACTGAGAATAAAGGTCATCAATACGTTTAGCACCATTATAATCATAATCTTTACTTCACTTTGTTAAAGCCTATTTACAAGCTTTAAGTTTCTTCGTTAATCCAAAAAAGATTTGATTGTATTTGTGTTGTTAGTTTAGCAAAATTTTGGCATAGTGAAAGGAGAAAAAAAAATTAAAAAGAAAATGACTCCATGCTCCCGTTTCTTACAATCTTAAAGATTAGCAAGAGAAAGGATTCCAATATCTAGGAACCAAGAAAAATGAGATCTTGTATATCATTATTCTATCTACATTTCTCTTTAATATATAACTAATGAAATATACAAGAAGTGTGGATTTTGTATTCTTATTTCGTGAGGCTATAAAACCTAAATGTTTTTTGGAGCATCTATCGCTAAAGAAGAAATCAACAATGCGTCAGTACGCAAGAAAAATTCCTGTAATTATGCTAAGTGAAAACTCGTGCTCGTCGGATTGATTTATGCTACATTTCTTGTCGAATTCACACGAGTACCAAAAAATATATAAAATTAAATAGAGAAATCAGCAATTAGCTTGTATTATGTTTGTGTTCTCTTGCTAGTTGTAATAAGCATGTTTAATTCGTAGCATCAAATCTTATGTATCATGTTAGTTTGGTGTTTATTGTCCCATCCTTTCCTGCCATGTAGTCGGGACTTTGTACTAGGGCAAATTTAATGCTCTCAATGTACTTAGATCTCTCCATCTGAGATATGACTAGTTTAATCGATCTCAGGGAATTAAAACTTTGGGGAACTGCAATCGAAAAGAAACCTCTGGATCACGCTAAGTCATCGCAAACGTCATAAACGGATGAAAATCGATGTTGACGTATCATGATCTCCTGGTCAGTATCAGTATCATAAATCTATGAAATGGATTCGTTTTAACTGTATTCAAATGGAAAAGATTCAAATTTATGCCGAGAACTGCTATTGAAAGTTAAAAAGTTAAGATGGCCGGCTTCAATAACGGGTGGATTTTTCATTTTCGCCAAAAAAGAAAAAAAAAACTATTCATACTAATAAGTTACGTGTCTTAAAAGTATAAATTGATCGGAAGTTGATTCTACGTATCACAAGGCCGACCAATAATGAATACTTGGAGCATATTTTTCCGAGAGGAAATGTCTCTTTCCGGGAGGAGAAGCGAAAAAAAAATAAAAGAAAAACGTGAAATAATTGGTGGCTATCCTAATCTTATTGAATAAATGTCATTTCTGTATGGACTTTTCCTATAATCTAATAAACGGCATGCCTAGAATACGATGGTTATAATTAATTGCAGTTTGGCCAAATTGGTCCCATGGCCTAAATTCGTGGAAGCAAGTGGTTTGCAAAGGGACAGTTGTTTCAATAGACTGCTTACATCATTTTCTTGCATGCACCCGCAGAACCGAGACCACCATGCAAGGACTATGACTAGTCAACTTCGTGCCGCTGGCGGGCGACTTTAAATCCATTATAATTATTTCTTCACCTGCTTTTTTTTTTTTTTTGGGTAAATTTCTTCACCTGCCTATCTAATAGAAAGAAGGTTCTACTATGAAATTTTCCAGCGAAGTTGAAGGTCACTTAATACATGAGAGCACCGTTTCTGCCCGTGGTCAATGGCAGGATTTTTTTTTTTTTTTAATCTTTTTCCTCTTCTACTTCTTTTACTAGATACAAGCGTAAGTTTTCTCGGTTTGATCTTCTTCATCTGCCCATTCTATATAGATCGAGCGTTGAGAGGTTTCCCACCGACAAGAATTGAGAACCTTATCTTAGTTTAATTTTAGACAAATTTCTCGTCACTTTTCTAATGTAAAATAATTACACGAGAAGTCTTCTTCTAGTTAAATCGAAATTTAATCAAATCTTTTAGATTTCAGATGAGATATTTGAATAACTTGTGTATTTGTCGTTGTAACAGATAAGTTCTTGCTTTCGCGTGTTTCCTTTTTGGCATTAGAGAGCACCAGCCGAGCCCTAACTTGGATCAAACATGCCACCATGATAGGTTATCAATGTAGAAACTTTGAACAGGTTTAATAAAGGTTTAGTTGGTTGTCCTTTCAACTTTCAACTTGTGGGCAGGCGCTCTAGTGTAGTGAGGTAACGACAAGAGCATAAGGATTTACTTGGTGTATAAAACACAAATAGATGGTGTTGTCTCAAGATCTTTGCCAATATAGGTTGAACTTCGTGCAAGTAGAAAAGCCTATAAAAGAGAGTATAATGAGCGGGTATTGAGGTATTGTTCCGCATGACTATTCCGACACTTATGTTAATTGAGTATTTGGAAAATGCGAGTGCTTGAGAGCAATAAATAGGAGTGTGTAAAGTATCTAATAGTTTACTATTTAGTGATGGTTTTGTATTTATAGATGAGTGTTACTGGTAGTTCGAAAAGAATTAAAGGGTAGAGCTACTTTCGTAAGTATTGGAGAGTGAATCATAGCGTTCAATGTATTCTACATATAAAGAAGGTGATTGTTGACTTAGTTTTTCAACTTTATTCGGAGTCTTCTAGCCATTAGGGGCGTCCTATAGTTGGACAGGCCATGTTTTGAGCCTAAGCCAAGGGTAGCTTGACATAGACTACGAATCATAGGAAGTTAAGACAAACCTAAGGAGCTCATGTCTAAAAGGTCCTATCAATAATTGCCTCCCTACTGTAGTCTCATTACCGTAGTGAAGGTAAAGAGAAGGGAAGGATCACTTTTTAGGCATGTGGTCAACTTGACTTGGAGGTGTCCATGTTAATGAAATTGTCGATGTAGCAATGGTAGAAGTTCGGGCTGGCAAGGGGCCAAAGTGAAGAAATCTAAGCTAGTATATGATTGAGGTGGAGACATTTGAGTTGAATGGCCATGTGGTTGAGTAGGTATGACATGTTTAAGCGGATCATCTTTCAAGCAAAGGTGAGTGTGACAGTTCTAAGGCAAAATGTAGGAGGTCTAACCTCCTTAACCATCAGAGGGTAAGAATAGTTGGCCCTTCGTTAGGTTAAAGCACAGAGTATGTATGCCGAGTAGAGTGGGAGAATCGAAGTGAGGATATAAGGGGTTGTGTCTCATGATAGAGTTGTAGAGTGGGGGTGTTGAGCAGATGGGGTTGAACTAAGTTGGCTAACGTCTAAGCAGCTACAATCTATCCAATCTGAGGCATAGTGCTGTTGGAGTGCTGAGCAAGTTCTCTTGTGGAAGTTGAGGGGCCCTCGAGGAAACTTTTTATAGAAGTAACTTTTCAAATTCTTACTTTATCGTGCCCCTTTTCAACATAATTAATGCGATGTGAAAGGTATCCTATCACAAAAGACTTACGTATGATTAATACGTCCTGAAATCATAGAGTCGCAACAGTCCTGCCGTGTAAACTATTCTATGATAGTAACCGGCCTTATAGTACCGACCATAGATATGATCTACATAAAGCGTCGACGACTCCTCGCTTTAAAGTAAATAGTCTAATTAAGTGTTTAACTACAATTATAGTAATTATCACAAATTTTTAATAAGCATACTTAATTATATGTAAAGTCTACATAACCTCTTAGGAAACTTTACATAAACATAATAGTTTATTAATTTACATAACAATTATCGGTTCTTCATCCTTAAATTACAAAAGACCCTCTAGCTACACATCCATTGCTAAGCAAATTGATTCTTACACCCCTAGCTTCAAAAGAATTAACCTTTGGATAATTGTAAGGCAACATAATACTTAGAGTATTCAGAAATCAAGATCTGCAAAAAGATCTATAAGGGTATGAGCAACTATAGCTCAGTAAGTCGAATTGGAGACTCATGAGTGTATACAAACACAAACAAGATTATCAAGTAATTATTTTCATGCAATGCAATAATTAAGTGGCATTGCACAACGTAGTCCGGTCCGTTATGAAATCAGAGAAATTTCACCTGCTCTAATCCGGGTTGAGGAGTTTCCATGTTATGTAGCAGCTCACAACCAAACTCAAGCTTGTACAATAGAGACATTGCTTCTCTTGTGACTATCTTCGAACCATTAACTTCATCCTCGCCGCGACCTCCTCTCCCGTTACTTAGTTTGACTGAGAATGAAGAAAAAACCATTATGCAATCCTATGTTATCCCTTTCGAAGGAATCGATATTTGGTTAGAGAATCCTAATGATCCCCCAACAGGTTACAATGCATGACATTTTAGGTCATTAGAGTTGAATAAGATTAAATTTCATTTAGGGTTTACAAACAATTTCACACTAATTCGATCATAACATAAAATCAATCATATTACAATTTTTAGCATGAATTCAGATACATCAGACACATGCATAAACTACTTACAATCATAACCATATACAATCTTAAGTCTTCGAGTACCATAAAAATAGTACTCTAATACTGTAAGTAATAACTCAACTTACTTGGAATTTCTTAGTCGCCGGATTACTTAATTGCAAGCTGATTTGTCTTTAAGTATCTTATAATACAAATAGGTCTTTTTAGTACTTATACTTTAAGGATTCATATTCTAAGTTATAATTTAACTCATTTTTCCGTGTATACCTATTATGTACTAATGATTCATTCTACCCTTTTTCGAGGTTCGGTTCCTAAATTAGATTCTAGTTTTGATTTTAGAATCTTAAATATGCTCGAATTCTAATGTGAAATTAATCACATTAAGCTCAAGTATTCTAATATCCTATTAGGTCTTAATTCAGTATTCTAAACTGTTCGGTATACGCTAATCCTAACTGGGGCATCAAATTTATTCTTGATGTGAGAAAATCTTACATTTTTTATACAATTACCTAAAATTAAATTTTGTTTCAGATTTAGTATATTCTGATTTTTATTATTATATTATCTAAATAACCCTAATTTTTCATATTTATTAAATTTCAAATTCCTCTTATTCCTAATTTTCTATAATTACTACTTAATTCCTAAATTAATTACACTTAACACTTCAAAGACTAGGATTAGGTTTCCACATCAAAGATTAACATCCCTAAACATCTAATTACTATATAAATCAGTAACTAATGTCTTAATCACCTAATTAACCCAAAATTACCTAATTTTTCCATCATTTTAGGGCTAAAAATTCACTTAAAAATTTTGAAAATTAAATTTAAAAACAAATGGCTTCATAGCACTGTTCTATATTACTTAAGCATTCTACAAAAAAAAAAAAATTTGAGCCCCAAACTATACTCCTAAGCCTATTTATTTCTAGTTTTAATCATGCTCGGTTTTGCTTAATTTGTTAAGAACCCTATATTTTCTGACATGATTAAACTTAATCACTATTTTTCTCTAAATCTACATATAATAAAACCTCAGAATAATAAGTTTCATAATTCTCTAGGTAAAATAAATAATTTTAAGAAATTATGCAAAACTGAAGCAGATAAGGGACTCACTTGGTTTGATGCCTTTCAGCTGTCAAACTCCGGTCCAAGTGTGTTGGCCAGCCTAGACGGTAGGTCTGGAGTGGGGTGGTGGTGGTGGCTCGGTCTCAAATGGTGGTGGTATGTGGGTTTGGCTCATTAGCCCTAACTGCACAGTTTTCCTTTCTTTTTTTTTTTTCTTTGGTTTTTCTCTTGAATTTCGATGCTCTTTATTTTTCTCTGATTTTTAACTATCTAAAGGAGCTCTGTAATTTTTTTCCCTATTTATAGAGCTTTGTAGTAATTAATATGTATTAAATTAGATAAAACATTGCTCAAATCTCTTAGTTTTTGGCTTTTGTGTTGCTTGATTTTGATTAGGCAATTTTTTTCTTCACGTCCTGACTTGCCACGACCACATCCACCTCATTCCTGATTTCTTTGATTTTTTTTCTGATTTTTTTAATTAATTAATAATTTTCCTTAATTATTTAATAAGTTTTTAGATAATTTAAGAAATTTCGCGTATTTTTATTTACACGTAAATATATGTAGGATACATGCAAACATTCCTAATTATTATTTTGGTCGTTCTATAATTTTTAGTATATATATAATCTATCTCTAGTAATTTATTAGTTATTAGATTACATTTTTTTCCTTTTTGATAATTAACAATTATTATACTTAAAATTTGAAAATTTTATAGTCTTCTATTTTATTACTTATTTTCTTAAATTCAAGTTTACGTGGTCGTTTTTACTAATTTTTCTATCCATAGTTTATAATTTTAGTTTGATTAGATTTTTTAACCGATCACCCTAAACTTTGTGTTTTAAATTTAATCCTATAGTTACTTGGCTTAACTTTAGGACTTACAATGATTGCATGTGTTTTGTCTTTTGAATGCGGCCATCTGATCAAAACTGACTCCATGTATTAAGATCATAACATTTTAAGAGATTTGAGCTTATACGAATCCCTATAATCACCGATACACTTACCAAAGCGTTCGACCTATAAATATCTCAATCATTTAAAGAAAGCATTTTTTGCAATACTTCACTATAGATTTCACTCTCTTTTTTCATCAATATTTTCCAAAACACTTTCTCTTACAAACTTTTCTTCAAAGTTCGTTCCTTTTTGCTTCCTTATGAATCATGTTGACCAACACAGGTGAGACTCCATTAAATGTGTCGAAATATAATATAACTGACTCTGAGACCACGATGAGTGATCTTCCCCTTGAAGGAGAGGATGAACTCACATCATTAGCATAGTTTGACAACACCATAACAATGGTAGTGGAGGTGTTAGATAGGGCCAAGTTGATCAATGCCATGTGTATGTTCCCTTGCCAATAGCTAGAAATTTGTTTGAGGGGCCCAAATAAGTGAAGGTTTGAGTATGAGCAAGGCCTTTGCTCTTAGCTAGGTTCTGAGCAATTTTGTAGTTGAGTTGATCTTGGGTTAGAAGGTATGGGTGCTAAGGAAAGAGGAGAGGGTGCCCTTATTGATAGGAAGGTGCTTTGCTATGTTTGAGAAATGCTTAGAGTATGGGTAATGCCTCCCTCTGAGCAACTTTGAGAAGGAGGTTTTCAACTTTCACTAGTGTAGTCCAGTGTAAGTCTCTCCCAATGAGTGGAGGGTGTTAAAGGCTTTGTAAGGGCTGTGTGAACACCTAATGATAAGGGCCACTGTCGAACTTTTCAACCACTTCTACATGTGGAAAAGTATATGCGGGTGGTCGTACCTCTAGCCTCATCAAGGAAAGAAGCTGTTATGTGGCCTCACGGACTCTGTTAAGGGTCGGTAAGATGACTACCTAGTGGTTGAGCTACTAGAGACAGCAAACTTCTAGACAAGACAGATCGAATTGGGGCCTAAAAGTAGCTTGGGCCTAATGATGCTGAGGCTACGAAGGAGGTTTAAGCCTTCATGGCCCTTAAATACGGTAATGAAATAAATGTCATAGAGATGGTAGAGAAATACTTTAAGTATCTAATCTTCGAGCTCTTCCTTAGTGTAAAGAAGATCGTGGTGAGGAAATGGGTTGAAGGTATAAGTTCGTTTTTTATGAACGGCTTCATCTATCATACTAGTGTATAAAGTTATGCTTTGTCCTACCTCCTTTTTAAGAGGAATAAAAGAGGAGAGGGTAGGGGGGCTGGGGGAGGGGGTGATATTCTTCCTTGTTCGTATTGGTCATGATGGAGCAGTGAATGTTAATGTTTTGTATTTTGCCTTTGTTTTGTTTTACTTTTCATGATTGCTCGCTTAATTCTTTATAGGTAAGAGATTGGCTGAAGAGATTCCCTATCCTTCAGTAGATGAGTTGATGAGGTGTCATCAAGCCTGGTCAAAGTCGACAACTAAGGCCTCTGAACTTAAGGGTAAGGTCATATGGCCCAGGTTAGGGGCTAGGGAGACAAGTAGGGTCGAGTCGGCGGCTCTACCTCAGTGGATTTCTCTTGCTCCTTGAGTAGAGTCATTGGCTACTATGCCTGTGAGTATGGCCTTCCTTCTACTGCCTTCATCCCCACTTTTGAGACCATTATTGTGGAGGATGAACCTACTGCTACTAATGAGCCGGATGTGGAGATGTTTGACCCTCCTAATAAGGGTAAGGAGGAGGAAGCCGAAGTCAACACCTTAACTAAGGTAACCTGGCAGAAGAGAAAGGAACTCGAGATTGTTGGGGAAGTGGCACTTGGGTCCTAGAAGTAGAACCCCACAAGGAGGACGCCATTGAGTCGAGCGACTTGGTACAAGTAGCTAATGGCTCACCCTTAAAAGTGTATTGATGAGCTTGGGGATGAATTTTTTTATGTTCTTAATAAGTTTAGGTTCCTAGGGATCAAGCTGGACTTGTTTAAGGATGTGCCGTATGTCTCCCATAATGAAGAGTTGTACCTTTATACTTCGAAGGCTAAGAACAAAAGGGTTAGGGGGAAGCTCCTAAGGTCAAAGTAGGAGATCCTGGGTAATGACATTACGTTACATCACCAGACTCTCAACTATTGAGCCTCACTAGGGTCTTATACCCCTAGTGACTGAGTCATCCTCGAGGAACTATTAAGGGTAGGAGGAGGCCATCTTATGGAAATGGCAAGTCACTTAAGCTCACTCATCCGGTAGGTAAGCCTTCATCTTTCATAATTGATATCCTTCTTTGTTGTCGTTGGTTTGAGCTTAGTTTGCATTTCTTTGCAATACCACAACTAGGTATTACTGTAGCTAAGAAATTACAATGCCTAGTGGAAAGAGGTAAAGGGCTTTCGGGTGATGTTATCTAGCATTGAGAAGGCCTTAAGGGAGGCAGAGTCTTCTTTTAATAAATATCTGGATAAATTCATGAAGGTTAACTAGTGCTTGTGCCACTCTTATGTGCAGGTGACTAGGCTCAAGGGAAGGTTGAAAGATGTAGAGTACAAAAAGATTGCTACTAAAGAGAACGCTAGGGAGGTCAGCAATTTGAAGGCTCAACTTAATGATAAGTAGAGGACTAAGACCCAATTCTCCTAAAAGCTAGACGATGAGAGATAAGCCAAGGCTTGCCTTGAGAAAGAGAATGCCGAGTTAAAGGCTTTGATCTTAAGGCTACAGACCAAGCTGGTAATGAAGACATCAAAATGTGAAAAAGCCAAAGCTACATCACCAAAGCTGGTTGGTCAAAAGGTTGGCTTAGAATAGCAAATCTAAGAACTTTAGGGAAAAGCTTCAGAGATAGAGGAGATCATCTCCAAAATGGAAAGTGGGGAGGTTCTTAGTGATGCCACTACTAAGAAAGCTGTCATCAATTTTCAACTGATGGAGTGGTGGTTATAAGAACTAAAGGACATCTTTGTCAAGTGTGCTCGTTATACGAAGAAGGAGGTGCTCTTCCATTTGCTTAAACTCCACTTAAGCTTCCTTAGTCATCTAGATACCCCAACTATTCGAGAGAAGAGGGTTGCCTAAGCATAAGAGAGAGAGGCTGCTTAAGCAGCTATTGAGGTTTAAGGTACCCCTTCTGCTACCAAGTTTGAATAAGGCACTTTTGCATCTACTTCTACTTTGGTAGCTCAGCAAGAGATCATCCTTAAGGGTTCTCAAGGTAAAAAAGGTTGGGGTGATCTTACTGTTAACCCTAATAAGCAGCTTTTGGCCACTTCCATAGCTTAAGGCTGATCATCTCAAGGGTCATCGACAGACTAACTCTCTAAGCAAATTGAAGCGTTAGATTTTTTTGGAACTATCGAAGTTTGCTGATTCGAGGTAATAGTTATCCCTTTTCTTGCTTCTTGTACCCTAGCTAAGATGCTGACCTTAATCTTTTACATCAACTTATTAATGGAAGTCGAATTTATTCATGCACTCTATTGTGTACTTCGGCTTTTATTGAATGCTTTTTTGCCTTCTTGCTCAATTCATTATAGCATGGTTTGATACTTAATATACAAGGGGTGTTATCCCTTACCTAAGATGTTATAGTAAGGTCGGGTTAATGGCTTTTCGACCTACTTAGTTAGTAGGAGTTCCTCTATGTACGGGGCGTTTTCTCTTATTAAGGTCACCTAGGGAGGTTGAGTCGGTAGCAATCTGACTTATTGAGTAAGTAGGAGTTCTTCTATATAAGGGATGTTTCCTATTATTGAGGTTATCAATCGGGTTAGGTCGATGGTGTTTTAACTTACCCAATAAGTGAAAGTTCCTCAAGGTAAGGGGTGTTTCCTCTTATTGAGGTTACTTGAGAGGGGTTAAGTCAATGGCATTCTAACATGCCTAGTAAATAAGAGTTCATCTATGTAAAGGGTGTTTACCTTTGTCAAGAATACCTAAGGGGGGTCAGGTCAGTGACGTTTCAACCTACTCAATAAGTGGGAGTTCCTTAAGGTAAGGGGTATTTCTCTTTATTAAGGTTACTTGATTGGGGTCTGTAGACACCTCATTTTTACCATTTTATTTTAGTAGTTTTATTTAGCCAGAAATACATAATAATAATAATAATAATAAAATTAAAAATAAAAAAAAAAACGAAAATTGAAAAAAATAATAAAAATACAGTATCGAGTTGTATCGAGTCTAGTCATATTGAGTTAAGTTATATCGAGTCCAATTGTATCGAGTCAAGTCGAGTTGTTTAGGGTCGAATAAGATAACGGTAAGTGCCTAATTTAATAAATTTTAAGTCATTGAAGGATCAAGCTTCATTAAAATATTTTAGTTTAGTCTGATAAAAAGTGGATTTTTTTATCTAATTTATATTGGACTAGAATAGACATAGGATTTATTAAGTAGGTCACTAGGCTAAATCAAGTTGGATTGAGTTGGGCTTGAAAGATAGAAAGCCAAAATTTAGATAGGGTTTTTAAAAACTAGGTTGAATCTTCAAAGAATCTAAAACGTATCTTTTGTATCTGGGATTCATTATTGTATCTTTGTTGAGATTTAGATCTATATCTAAAGAGATACGAAAGATTCGGTTGTATGTATTATAAATAAGAATTCAGCAGTGAAGTTTAAAACATTTTCACAATCCCTATCCCATAATACAACATCACTACACTCATCCCTATACTTTGATGAACTGTTGCACTTGAATACAATACCCATGCTTACACATTACTGTCCCCTTTATACATACTAAACTACACTTCCTAATCGATCACAATTCACACCATCCCTCACATACATCGAGCACATACTATGTACATTCATTGAGCATTGCCACTACACACTGACATACTAAACATTGTCTTACTACACAATTGCAATTCATATACACCACCATCCCCAATCCCATAATTACTCTCTACCATCCTTCATTCCCTTTCACAAATACACTACCCTCACTCACTCACACTTGGTCATTGACATACGCAGCTACATTCACATGGATACATGTCGAGCACTGTTACTTGATCAAGCCGTACAACATAACACAATCATACACTCATCACTTGCTGCTTGACACCGCACTACACTCACCTAGCACCGCATGAAAGAGCATAGTCACACACTAATCACTCGATCACTTGATCACCGCTCACACATAGCACACTTCATTAATCTCACCTATATTATCCCATACTTGTACACACACATCTCGACTAACACGTCCTCACACACACCTGACATGACACACAACACTTACATTGGCTCACGATCACTTATACACACGACATTAGCTCACGATCACTCATGGAAACACATAATCCGACGCATGACACATACGATTCACTTTGTGATCACATGCGATTCACTTTGATGTACACATCGATACACACATTAGGCACATGAACGTAGTCTAGATGATCATGACACAGTCAACACGAACATGCCAATCATGCGTAACTTGACTCGTTTAGGTAAAAAAATTATTATTTTATTTAATTATTTAATTTAATTTTATTAGTTAATTTAATTATTTTTACTAATTTATTTTCTTTAGTGCAGGTTTTTTAATAATAATCATATCATGTTGTTATGTTTTTAGATAATTTCAATTTTTTGATAAATTTAGCTAGATTAAATTTTTAAAACAAAAGTTGCATTTTTTTGAAAAATCGTATATCTTTTTTTACTAGATTTGTATCTTTGGAGAAGATATGTATCTTAGTATATCTTACATATAGGATTTATGAAAGATATTTTATTGATACGTAGTGATTTAAAAAATAAAAAATAAAAATCTTAACCGGAATTTTAAAAAATGTTTAATTAGTTAGGTTTTTCTTAAAAATAGATTTGCAAAATTAAATCTTTTTAGTATTTTTTAAATAATAAATTATTAAATAAACGTAAATCTAGCTTGATTTTCAAATCTAAAAGAAATTCATGCACTAAATCTTTTCTAAAAAAAACTACGTTAGTTTAATCCCAACTAGTAGGTGCATAAGTATGTAGATATTTTTGGGGTAACTGTATAAAAAAAAAAAATCTCCTTTTTCTTAAAAAATTCGTAATAAAAATCCTAAAAAAAATTGTTTTTGTTATATTTTGTATACCTATACATATCTTAGTATTTTCTAGAAAAATTATAAACATAAAGCCAATTAATTTTTTTTATATATTTTTATATGGTGATTTAGTCTTAATGGGTTAGTCCCTAAATTTAGTTTTTCTGGTTAATTTTTTAAAATTATATTTTAAAAGAAATTTGGGGGATTAGTGCCCAAATTAGGGTTTATTAGGGTTTTTTCACTTAGAAACCCTAATTTCATTTTTTTTACTAGTTGAATTGGTTGATGACTCCAATAAATTTTTTTATAGAAAATATTTTCTTAATTTTATGTAGATTAATTTATATTAAACGGGTTAGGCTTAATATATATTAAATTAAGGAAAACCGAAATAGGGCTTGATAGAATTGGCAACTCCAGTAGGAATTCCTAGTGGGCTAGCCATGTAAAAATTAAAAATTAATCAATAGGCTTTTTAGGGGGGGGGGAGGTGGGGGTTTATTAATAATCATTTACATGCTTAAATGTAATTGAACTTGGGCTACTTTAAGAACTTAAGACTAGCCACCATTGTGTATCCCTCAGCCTTAGGTTGTTGGGGTCTTTACCTTTATCTAATGGTGATAGACAAGCCCATTAAAGTTTTGATGTAGCTCATTAGATTTTTCTTCAGAAATCCTTGAAGGTATATAGCTTAAGACTCGTAGACCTCACCCTTTTGCATCATTCTTTTTGAAAAAGGGGATAGTCATTTTTAAATTATAGAAAAAGCCTGATTAATCCACGGTCGGTTCGTCGATCTTTTTTAGAAAAAAAAAGGGAAATTAAAAATTAGTAATCCTTATATATAAGTATTCGTGAGCTTCATTTTTTTTTTTAATCTTATTTTGAATTTACTTATATATAAAGATACTATTTGACCATAGATTCATAATACTTTTTATAATTTATTAATTACTGTCCCCTATTGCATTACATGCGTGTGTAGTATACTACATTATTTTTATATTTAATTTTATTTTTTCTTACTAATGTTTGTTTCTATGTGATTATTATTTTTTATTTCTTATATGTGATTTATTTTTACATTGTTTATTAGTGAGTAAAAGGTTGCGCAATTAAAAAAAAAAAGAATTTTGAAGAAGCTATAAATTCATAATATCATATCCAGTTTTATTATAAATTTAGTGGTTTCATTGTAAATAATTGCATAATTTCATGTTTTATGTAATAAGGATATGAAAAGTCAAGGTAATATCAATCCTGAACTTATCCATGAGGTCTAGTTGGATAAATATTCTTTCTCTAAGGCTATACTGAAAGATTGGTTGAATTAACTTCTGCCTACTAAGTAAGATCGCAATCGCAAGAAGATCAAGTCGATCATATCTGTCATATGAGTCTAGCTTCATTAGCCTCTAATTCAAGCCCTTATCCATTATTAGGATCTAGAATTTGCAGTTTTCAAGTTTAACCCACATGTATTGATGCCTACTTTAGAAGAATACTTGCAATTACTTAGAACTCCACCTCTTGAAGTAGGCATAACCGTCTTAGATCTTAGAGTCCAGCCCGAGAAAGTCTTCATGACTTTACTAGGAGTTAAAAAGGCAACCCTAGCACTATTCTTATCTTCAAAAGGCAAGAAGTGTCTCAATATCTTAAGGTTAGTAGCATGGTTTTCAAGCCCAGACACTTATCAAAAACATCATCAGATCTTTTGTGGAGCATATGAATCATGGACCAAGAAGAGGGTAAACGCCTTTATCATAATAATATTCGGGATGGTGCCATTTCCCATCAGATACAGTCAAGTCCATTATGGGGTAGCCGAGCCAGTAACCTTATTCTTAGTTGGTAAATCCTATATACTAGTGTTATTGGCAAAGCAATTTAGGACACTCACCTATTTAAGGAAGCAGGTGCATGGGTACTTCATGGCTAACCCTATGGTATGGTTTCTCAATCATACATAAGGGTATGGAGGGAACCTTCTTAAAGCGTCCTTGACTGAAAACGTAAATCTAATAGACAACTTTCCCCGCCACCTTAACGTACTAGAAGAAGCTTAGTTTAAAGGATGGGTCTCGGTCATAAGCAAGATGCAATCAATGGATTTTATGTGGATAGCTAGGTGGAGTAACTATAGTCGAGCCATCCTAGGGTGTGTCGATTATGCAGGGGTCCCTTTCATAGGCATTACTGGTTTTATAGGGTATTTCCCGAGTTGTATAGGGTATTTCCCAGCTTATGTCACTAGACAGCTTGGTCTACTTGAAGAGATAACGTATAGAGATTCCTTAGAAGATGTTACATTGAATTATCAAGATCGTTGTTTACCTACTACTACTTTGATTTAACAACTAGTAGAACTTGTGAAGCTATAGGAATGGAAAGAAGTCAAAAGGATAGTCAATGTGGGAACTTTGAGAGGCAAAGTCGGAGAATACTGAGCCACCAAGCAGTTTATCTATGATCAGTTGGAGAAGACTAGAAAGATATAGTATGAAGCTCCAGACGCATTCAGACATGAGCTAGAGTTAGAATATCTTTCACCCATCGAGTAGCCCTACCAAGACATCACACGGGCCAGAGTTGAAGCCTAGTTCCAAGAATGCAAAAGAATCATTAAAGGATTAAAGATGGAGAATGAGAGATTGCTGGAAGAAAATCAATTCTTGAGGAGTAAGATTCGAAAAAGAGATGTTACGGTCCGAAAGCTAACAAGAGAAGTCGATGAAGCCTGTCTTAGCCAGGTCTATCGACTCTTATAGATATAAGATTTGAGTTTTTTTTTTTTTTTTTTATAGAAAGATTAGTTAGGAGTTTCCTTTTCTTTTCTTTTAGTTCGTTGTATAGGTTGGATTTTATTATTATTAATAAATTTGCAGCTTCATAAAAACCTTTATTGATTACGCAATCTTGTGCTCATTTTTTTTTATTTCTTCATAGTTGCCTTTTAAATAAAAAAAATGAACAAAAAAACAAATAAAAAATAAAATAAAATAAAAATAAAAAAAGAAGTAAACAACAAAAAGAAAAAAAGCAATAACAACAAAAAAATTTTAGTTCACAAAAATATCTAAAACTCGAGTTTTTGATTAAGATTTTAAAGATAGTGCCTAAGCGAGCAGAGTCAGTTAGAAGCCTAATATTCACTCATTCCAAGGCAAGAATGTCAACTTAGGACACTAGAAATGTTAGTCAAATCAAGCCCGACCCGAAATTCGTAACCTTGAAAGAAAACATGAACAAGATGGCTAAACAAATCTAGGCTCTTACTCGGGCTATTGGAATTCTACATGACAAGGAAGCATCTCAAGTCAACTTAAATCGGAATATAGAAGTGACCCCTCCCCCTAAATTAGAAGATGCAGAATCAATCACTAATGCTGAGGCATGGAGAAAAGAGATTGAGGAAAAAAATTGAGAGGTGGAAAGGAAGTCTATGTAGAAGTTGATCGAGAAGATGAAAAGCCTAGAAATGGTTAACATGCTTGAGCAAATGGGAATGATCAATTTGCCGACATATGAAGATGATGATTTCTCGTAAAAGTTTAAAATTATGGAATTCTAGAAATATGATGGGATCGGTTTCCTGAAGCTCTATACTAGGCTGTACATCAGAAAGATGTGAAAATGTAGGAAGTATGATATGGTGATGGTTCAAATCTTTCAAGATAGCTTAATTGGGCCCGCCTTAACTTGGTATACCCAACTAGACTTGAATGAGATCGATACATAGGATAAGTTAGCCCAAGCTTTCTACAACTAGTACAAGTTTAGTATTGAGGTGATGCCATCCATGTTGGATTTGAATAATCTACAAAAGAAGGCCAACGAAAGTTTTAAGGAGTATGCCTAGAGATGGAGGGGCATGGTAGTTAGGGTGACTCTACTCTTAACAAAAAGGGATATGACCTTTGCCTTTATCAATACTCTTAGAAGCTTGTACTATCAACATCTAGTAGGTCTCCCTACCTTCAACTTTGCAGAAATTGTGGCCTCAAGGTACCGAATTGAGGAAGCTATTGCTATTAAAAGGCTCCTTATTCCTAAAGCAATTGAGAAGAAGACACCTCCTGCGAGATTTTCTAACAAAGGCAAAGAAGCCGCAGTAAGCATTGTCAATATCGGCAACCTTATCAGACCTGCAACTTTGGTAGCCATGAAAGGAAGATCTAATCCCCTACCAAATCCAAATCAGAATTACCGCCCATAAATGAGACAGTTTACTCATATACCCATTCCTTTAAGCTAGGTTCTTGCATGACTAAGGAAGGAGAATCTCTTGAAGTTTGAAATACCAAAGGAGGGACAAAGACTAAGAGACTACAACCTAGAGCTCCATTTTGATTATCATTTGGGGCAATGGGGCATTCTATAGACCAAAGGAGAATCTTATTAATGACAAGTTGGTTCGATTAAACTGCATTCAGACTCTTGCTCCTAATGTGGGTAATGATCCTCTACTAGATCATAGACGCTCAATCAACGTGATCATCATTGAAGTGTTTGAACCAAAGATTGATCTAGATAGTCTCCTCATCACTATTGAAGAGGTAACTTGGAATCTGAGGTAGGCCAGACACTTTCAGAATATGAATCTTAGAGACATAACTTGAACTAAACTGGTAATATATCAAATGTTGAAGGATGGGAAGATAAAGAAAGTTGACATTATGGCTATGACAGTTCTAAAACCATGAAAGAGATGCATTTAAAAAGAGTTCAAAGAAAGCTATGAAGCCAAAGATTCTATGGTCGATACCCTAGGAGAGCCATCAAGAAAGTTTAAGTATTTGGTCAATTATATTGGTTCACTCGCCATACATGTTGATGAACTACCCATTGGATGGGGTTTCGAATTTGAGGAAGAAGATAAGCTTATTGTAGAAGGTAAGAGGACAATCGAGATGGTTGGAATGATTGGAGGTAGGTCTAAACCATTGGTTTTTGAGTACTATGAGAAGACTAAGAGGGTTGAAGAATTGGGTAAGCTCAAGAAAATTGCTTTTAATGTCCTAATAGCTTTAGAGAATTACAAAGCAGCCCCTTTAGATTACTAAACAGTGAATCAGAAAACCAGTTCTACATTACCTGTGCTTAGTGAGCTTACTCGTTCGGGACAAGTTTATGACAAAATGAAGAGGCCAAGAGGAAGACTATTGTGAAAGAGGCTTCTCGAAAGATCTTTGAAGATACGGATGAGAAATATTAGAATGTTGCCAAGAAGATAGTGAAACTGGTGAGTACAAGATTATGGATTAGCTAGCCAAAGTACCAACCCAGATCTTCCTAATGGGCTTACTATTGTCATCAAATACTCACCATAAAGCTTTAATCAAAGTTTTGAAAGATGTCAAAGTACCTGAAGGGTTTTCCACTGAGAAGTTGGGATTGGTGATTAATTCAATATTTGCGATGGATCAAATTTCATTCTCATCGAATGTGCTAGGTGAAGAATGAGATCGGCACACAAAACTCCTTTTCATAGTGGTCAAGTGTGTAAGGAAAGTGGTTGCTAGGGTACTAATTGATAATGGGTTTTTACTAAATGTATGTCCATTGGCGACACTGAATTTACTTAGAGTGGATTTGAATGAAAAAAAGCTTAGACCAATTTTAGTAGAGGCTTTTGATGGATCAAAGAGGAAGATACTAGGAGAAATTGGGCCGTAGGTTGAGATCGATCCACAAATGTTCACTATTCCATTTACCTCGAACTTTCAATCTTATATTAGAGAGGCTGTAGATTCACTCAACAGGGGCAAATTCATCTAGTCTACATTAGAAAGTGAAATTTATAGCTGATGGGCAGTTGGTTACTATTCTTAGGGAGCAAGACTACAAGATTTATAAAGAGACTATTATTCCATATATCGGGAGTAAAGAATTGGAGGAACCAGGATTGCAGATTTTTTATGAGGCCAACATGATTGAAGTGTCAAGCTAGGGGGTACGGGGTCACTTGGAATAGCTTAAGTAGCAAATTGGAATGTTCCAGCTCAGATATGAACCCAATGAAGAAGAAATCTAAGAAATGAAGGCTAAAACTAAAGGCAGGAGAGGAGATCGGTTGTACTATGCTCGTATGGATTTTCTAGACATTCATAATACCAACTTATGTTCAAGAACCCAAAGTAGCTAGTTTATCTAAGGTCTTGGTTCAGTAATGTAGCATTAATCCAAACAAGGAGAAAGATATTGGCATCCCAATTTCATTATGTAACTAGTTTTCTATTCCTGTTAATCGGTCTCTTTAGAAAAGCAATATTAGATCAATTAGGAGCATTAGATTTCATAATTAGTTTAATTAATTAGGCCCTTTTCTCTCAAACAATTTAGATTCATTCATTAAAATTATTTCCTTTCTTAATTTCAATTCTTCTTGGTTATTTACTTGTTATCCTTTTTGCCTTTTCCTTTACTCTTTAGATCCGATAAAATCGATGAACATAATGGATATGTCACGCTTGTAAATGATGAGAGAACCAATATTACCTTCGACCCTGCTGGGTCAGACGTTGAAGATGATATTGAGACTCTAAGTGAAATACAAGAGAGTTAGCATCGATTTGAACAGGGTGGGATGATTATTGATGAACTGATAGTTATGATTAATTTGGGGACAAGAGAGAATCCATGAAACTTGAAAATTGATGGTAATTTAGCAAATGATCGGAAACAGGAATTGTCATGTCTCTTATTGGAATACTTAGACATATTCGCTTGATCCTATGAAGACATGCCCAGTTTGGATTCATCAATCATACTTCATAAGTTACCAATAAGAGAAGATATTAAACTAAAAAGGAAAAAGCTTACGCGGTTTAAGTTAGGTATACTCCTTAAAATAAAAGAAGAAATGAAGAAATTATTAAAAGTCGGGTTCATAGAAGTGTCGGATTACCCCGAATGGGTAGCCAATATGGTGCTAGTGCTGAAGAAAAATGGGAAAGTTAGGGTGATAGGAATCAAGGATCGATTACATGCTCCCAAGCTCAAGAGCTCTCTTAAGTGGTTTACCAAGCTATTTGAGGTGAGTTAAGCATTAAGGAGCAGTGCCTACCCTAGTTTGATCTGCCGAGCTACTTCGCTCTCTATGCTATATAAGGTGTTGCTGAGGTAACCAGCTAATGTGCCGAACTGAACCCTCCGCTATGCACTAGTCCATGCGTTAAATTTGAATACAGCAATCTCCATGGAATCGAGGCTGAGCTGATAATTGTTAGCAGCCGACCATTTGAGGCTAACTCGACTATGAGCCGTCCTTGAACTAACCCCAATCTAGTTTCGACAATCAGGGTGCTGAACTTTTGATGCTGAACATACCTAAATAGAGGCCTACCCCTATTTAGCTCACAATATTATTAGAATTGTAGAGTAAAAATGTGCGCGTGCTGTCATTTTTGACAACCGTATTGTCCTTTTTTATAGAGGACGTTTGCTACATACGATTTTAAGCTTTCCTTACAAATTATTTTCTTTTTATTAGCAAATAGGGCTTCATTTTTGTAATTTTTTGTAACATAGAACTTACCTTAATAGGGTATTATAAATAATCACATAATGTAACAGCCGTAAGAGAATATACAAAAAAATACACTGAACTTTTCTTACCTTCTCTTAAGTGAAGTGTCCTCTTGCTTACTCTTGAGCTACTCTTATCTAACTCATTTGAGAGTAGACTAGTAGCGAGTGACCTCCGACCATACTTGTTCATCATATCAAAGTATGACCTAAGCTCATGTGAGGCATTGGTGCATCATATCCATTGTCAGTGTACGGGAACCCCTATTTACCCTTAACTATCATTTACTTTTCAAGTCATCTTGTGACTTGGACCCACCCTTTTACTTACGCGTGATATTAGGTTTGTGTATTCATCTACGAGTCTGTATCATCTTAGTATTAGAGCTCTTGGTTATATTCGAAGCTAGATTATGCTACTGTGTTCTTTGAGTAGTCTATTACTGCTCCTTTGAGGTAACAGTTCTATTGTTAGCTTTGAAGTTTAGTAGTTAAGAAGTGATTTGTACTTTGTCTTCCTCTATTTTTGTTAAGCAAAATAGAGTGTAGTTGACTATTCGTTTATTGTGTAATTGTCATTGTGAAGTAATCAATAATGTTAGATTATAGTGTTCAAGGAATTTTAGGAAACTAAGAAAGTGGCACTCGTCATGGCCAAGGACAGGAAGGAAGCTTTATACCTCAGTTAGTAGATGACCACTTAGATAGGCTTAATGAATTGGTAGTTAGTTTGGTGATTGTTATCCAAAGGGACAAGCAGCAAGTTAAAAATAGCACCATTAGAGAATGTGCATAGCAAAGATGAGGCAATGGTTAGTTTGGCCGAGTTAATGCCCCAACTCGACCATCTCGAGCTAAAGGAATTGGTAGGGATGCTAGATGAAGGCTAGCGCTTGAAGAGATTGAGAAGGAAGTAGAAGGGGACGATGAGGCAGAAGAATACTTCGAGCCTGAGGAAGGAAATGTGCGAGCCCTTAGAGTTAAGGGATTAAGAATGCATATCCAGAGTTTTTCTAGAAGTGGTCATGCTGAGGACTGCCTAAACAGGGCAAATATGATTGAAAGCGGTTTAAATGCTATGAAGTGCTCAATAATGCAAAGGTTAGACTTGCAGTGTTGGAGTTCACTAGTTATGCCACCTTGTGGTGGTAGAACTTGCAAGCCACCAAAAGAAGTGAACGAAAATGAGAGATTAGAAGTTGGAATGAAATGAAGAGAGTTATGCAGAGAAGATTTATGCCTAGTTATTATCTACATGATGCCTTCAAAATATTGCAAGAACTGAGATAAGGAGGATTAAGTTTGGATGCTTATATTAAGGAATTCCAAATTTTAATGATCCGATGCGAAGTCATAGAATCGGAAGACT
Source organism: Lumnitzera littorea (assembly GCA_024138015.1). Classification (NCBI taxonomy): domain Eukaryota; kingdom Viridiplantae; phylum Streptophyta; class Magnoliopsida; order Myrtales; family Combretaceae; genus Lumnitzera; species Lumnitzera littorea. The sequence goes on from JAMXBB010000007.1 coordinate 95,010,711, forward strand.
GAACTGTATCTCAATTCATTGGTGGGTTGAAGTATGAGATTGGGAATGTCTTGGAAACCTTAAACGTTAGAACACTTAATGATGCAATCTGAGTTGTCCAGAGCATAGAAAGGCGTTGAATAGGAAGATTTTGACCACCCGCCAATCATCCTAATAGTAGCTGACTTGATCCGAGCAAACCTGTGTGAACAGAACTAATCAAGGCCACCGAGGCTCAACCTACTCAAACTACCTGGGTAGAAGAAAAGGAACCCCCGAGGAAGTTTGAGAAAGATAAGAGTTTAAGGATAAAGACAAGTGAGATCAAGTATTTCAAATGCCAAAGATTTGGACACATGGCTGCTTAGTGTCTAAACAGGCGAACAATGGTGATCAGAGCCGAGGCACCGATTATTGAGGTCAATAGTATTGATGAGGAAGTAGATGAATTGAAGGAGAACGAACAGATCGAGCTGTTTGAGGAGGAAGTTATCCATGTGAGTAAGGCAACTTTATGCCGACCGTTCTAGTGTTAGGAGGACAATGAGTGTCAGTCCTGTTCCTAAAGATGAGTAGAGAGAAAATCTCTTCCATATTGGATGTAAGGTAAATGAATCACTATATACGCTAATCGTTGATAGTAGGAGCTACACCAATGCAGCCTCTGCATTTATGGTTCAGCAATTCAAATTGCCAACCATGCCCTGCCTAAAACCTTACAAGCTTAATTGGCTTAGTGATAAGAGAGCCCTATAAGTGGACAAATAGGTGTTTGTTTCGATCTATATTGGTAAGTATCAAGATGAAGTGCTTTATGATGTGCTGCCCATGAGTACGTCCTACCTCCTACTTGGACGATCATGGATGTTTGATTGAGCAGTTATGTATGATGATAAGTGGAACACATGTTCTGTAGAGCATGAGGGAAGAAGGTTGAAATTGAGTCCCATGACTGTCGAGCAAGTAAAAGTCATGTAGTCCCAATTTAGCCGAACCTTGAGGAAAGAGGCTTTGGTATTGACCCGAGTCGAATTAAAAAGAGAAATGGAGTTGGAGGGACTGACCTATCTGCTGGTAAGGAGGCTTTTAGAGATGAGACCTAGGGAGGAAGAGCTACCGATCGAAGTAAAAATGCTACTGGAGGAATTTGCCGATCTATTTTTAGAAGAGCTGCCAAACAATTTGCCCCTAAACCAAGGCGTCGAGCATACGATTGACCTACATTTAACAGCTGCACTGCCAAACAAGCTTGCCTATAGGTCGAATCTTAAACAAGCCATTGAACTATAGAAGCAAGTGGATGAGTTGATGAAGAAGGGGTATGTGTTCGAGTCCTTGAGCCCCTGCACCATACTAGCCTTATTAGTGTCAAAGAAAGATAATTCTTGTAGGATGTATGTAGATAGTCGAGCGATCAATCAAATCACCATCAAGTACAGGTATCCCATACCCAAGCTTGATGACATGTTAAATGAATTGAGTAGAGCAAAAGTGTTTTCCAAGATCGACCTTACAATTAGGTACCATCAAATTCGAATGCGTGAAGGCGATGAGTGAAAGACTGCATTCAAGACATGACATGGTTTATATGAATGGCTTGTAATGTTATTTGGGCTAGCTAATGTGCCAAGCACATTCATGTGACTTATGAATCTTATGCTTCAAGAATTACTAGAAAGGTTTATGATAGTTTATTTTGATGATATTCTAGTATATAATCTTGACTTGGAGACTCACCGAGAGCATCTCTAACAAGTGCTTACGAAACTTTGAACTGAATAACTCTACACCAATCCAAAGAAATATGACTTTTACCGATTCGAGGTGATCTTCTTAGGTTTTGTTGTGAGCTGAGGTGACATCGGAGTTGATGAGGAGAAGATAAAAGTGATCATATAATGGCCTGAGTCGACTTATTTTACCTAAGTGAGAAGTTTCCATAGGCTAGCATCATTCTATCACCAATTTATAAAGAATTTCAACACGATTGTGGCCTCACTCACTAAACTCTTAAAGAAGAATGTTGAATTCAGATGGGGTGAGAAAGAGAGGAGGAGTTTTAGGGATGTAAAGGAGAAGCTAACTATAGCCCCTATCTTAGCTCTGTTGAGCTTTAATAAGGTATTTGAAGTAGAGTGTAATGCGTACGGACTAGGCATAGGTGCTGTGCTGATGCAAGATGGCCGACTTATTGCTTACTTTAGTGAGAAACTTTGAGGAGCCACACTCAACTATTCCATCTATGACAAGGAGTTCTACTCCTTAATTCGAGCCCTAACGGTATGGCAACACTATTTGCTACCCAAGGAATTTGCGATCTATACTGATCATGAATCCTTGAGATATCTAAAGAACCAATCGGAGTTTTCTAGAAGATAGGCCAAGTGGGTTGAGTTTGTGGAGGGTTTTTCTTATGTTGTAAAATACAAAAACGGGAAGAACAATGTAGTAGTCGATGCCGTGTTGAGAAGATATACCCTCTTGATCGAGCTACAGACGAGGCTACTTAGTCTTTCAACCATCAAGAATTTGTATGTTAAGGACATACACTTTGGTCCTATCTATGCCAGTTGTGAGGAAGGACAGATACTGGATGACTATCATAGGGAGGATGGATACTTATTCAGGAAGAGAAGGCTATGTATCCTAACCTATTCTACGCGAGAATTGCTAGTGTGTGAGGAGCATAGAGGGGGATTGATAGGATACTTTGGCCAGTGCCGAACTTATGAGGTACTATCCTCTAGATTCTTTTGGCCATGGATGAAGCAAGATGTCCAATCCATCCTCCAAAAGTGTGCAACTTACCAAAAAGTGAAGTGTTGAGCCGAGCAAGGACATTATCAACCCTTGCCAATCCTGACCAAACCATGGTCTGTGCTGAGTATGGACTTCATGTTATGATTGCCGAGGATGTCCTAAGGGAACGACTCCATCATGGTAGTTGTGGATCGATTTAGCAAGATGGCACATTTTGTGCCCTATTCTAAAACTAACGACGCTTCAACTATCTCTTTTCTTTTCTTGTAGGAAGTAATCATGCTGTATGGAATTCCCAGGACCATTGTTACAGACCAAGACCCTAAGTTCATGAGCCACTTTTGGAGGACATTGTGGAGGAGAATGGGAACCAAGCTGCTGTACAACACGTCTTACCACCCATAGACCAATGGACAAACCGAAGTTGTTAATAGAACCATAGGAACTTTGCTACGGCTTATTATTAGATGAAACATGGCCGACTGGGATTTGTACCTTCTAATCATTAAGTTCGCCTACAATAGAATCGCCTACAGTGTAACAAGCATGTCTCCATTTGAAGTTGCTAAGGGGTTCAAGCTCGAGTTGCCATTAGACCAAGTACCCTAACCGATGCTTGATGATGACTAACCAACCATTGAGAGAGTTGAGACCATCAAAGCCATGTACCAAAAGGTTGTAAAGCAATTAGGTTAGGCTAATATTAAGCTTCAAAAGCGAAGCTGAGGACGGAGGAAGAGAGAATTTCAACCAGGTGATTTGGTCTGGATATGCCTCAATAAAGAATGATTCCCAAAATTGAGGAAGAGTAAGTTGTCTCCTAAGGCCGACGAACCTTTTAAGGTGCTTGAAAAGATCAACCCTAATGCCTATAGGATTGAATTACCCGAAGGATATGAGGTCTCAGACTCCTTCAACATTGCTGACCTTTAACCTTACACTCTAAAAAATGAGCAACTTAGACCTGAACCAGATTTGATCCTAAATCTCAAACAACCTGGAGGGAATGATAAGGATCAATGATCGATTACATACTCCCAAGCTTGAGAGCTCTCTCAGGTGGTCTGCTAAGCTGTTTGAGGTGAGTTAAGCACTAAGGAGTAGTGCTTGCCCTAGTCTAATCTACCGAGCTACTTTGCTCTCTATGTTATTCAAGGTGTTGCCGAGGTGACTAGCCGATGTAGTGAACCAAACCCTCCGCTATGCACTAGTCTACGTACTGAATCTAAATATAACAATTTCCACGGAGCCGAGGTTGAGCTAATAACTATCAAAAGCCGACCATTTGAAGCCAACCCGATTGTGAGCCGTCCTTGAACCGACCCCAGTCTAGCCTTGCTCAACTCATAATATTGTTAGAATCGTAGAGTAAAAATGCACGCACGCTATCATTTCTAACAACTATATTGTCCTTTCTGATAGAGGATGTTTGCTATGCACAATTTTAAGCTTTCCCTACAAATTATTTTCCTTTTATTAGCAAATAGGGCTTCATTTTTGTAATTTTCGGTAATGTAGAACTTACCCTAATAGGGTATCATAAATAATCACATTATGTAATAGCAGTAAGAGAATATACAGAAGAATACATTGAACTTTTCTTACCTTCTATTGAGCTAAGTGTCCTCTTGCTTACTCTTGAACTACTCTTATCTAGCCCATTCGAGAGTAAACTAGTGGCAAGTGACCTTCGGTCATATTTGTGCATCATATCAAGTATGACCTGAGCTCATGTGAGGAATTGGTGCATCATATTCATCATCGGTGCATGGGAACCCCTGTTTACCCTTAACTATCATTTACTTCTTGAGCCATCTTATAGCTTGGACCCATTCTTTTAGTTACACGTGATACTAGGTTCGTATGTTCATCCATGAGTCCATATCATAAGGTATGTGTAGACTTCTATGATTTAAACCAGGTGACATTAAAGGATAACTTTCCTTTACCGCACATTATGTATTAGTGGACAATACGGTCAGAAATCATCTTTTCTCATTTACTAATGGTTTCTCGAGATATAATCAAATCAAGATAGTAGAAGAAGATAAAATCAAAACCACTTTCGTTACCACTTAGGGAACATTTTGTTATCACGTAATGCCTTTCAGGTTGAAGAATGCTGGGGCAACTTATCAACGTGCTATAGTAGCTTTATTTCATGACATGATGCACCAAGAAATTAAAGTTTATGCAGATGATATGATTGCCAAATCTAAGGAGGATGAGAATCATATTGATGTTTTGCATAAACTGTTTAAGCAGTTGAGGAAGTTTCAACTAAAGTTGAATCCAAAAAAGTGCACCTTTGGAGTAACCTCGGGCAAATTGTTGTATTTTGTAGTCAATAGAAAAGGAATCAAAGTGGACCTAAACAAAGTCAAGGTAACCGTAAATATGCCTATACAAAATACTATAAAGGAAGTATGGGGATTGTTGGGGAGGTTGAATTACATTGCTTGGTTTGTATCGCAGTTAACTGATAAATCTAAGCCATTATTCAAACTCTTGAGCAAGAATGCAGCGATAGAATGGGACAAAGAGTATAAGAAAGCATTTGTTGAAATTAAGGAGTATCTCATGGATCCGCCAGTATTAGTCACTCCTATATTGGGAAGGCCATTGATTCTTTACTTGACAATCTTCCCTGAATCGATGGGATGTATATTAGGGCAGAAAGATGAAATAGGCAGAAAAGAGTATCTTATATATTACTTGAGCAAAAAGTTCACAGAAGGTGAACAAAAATACTTAAAGGTAGAAGGAACGTATTGTGCCTTAGTATAGGTGATACATAGGCTCAAGTAGTATACTCTCTATTACTCAGTGGAGTTGCTGACAAAACATGACCTGTTGAGGTATTTAACAGAAAAGCTGGCATTGATTAAGAGAATATTAAAGTAGCAAATGCTGCTCTCTAAGTTTGATGTCAAGTATATAAGTCATAGTTTAGTCAAAGGGCGGGTAGTGGCTGATCAATTGCCAAAATACCCACTAAAGGATGATAATGATAGTTCAACAGTTTAGTTTCCTAATGAATATGTGACTTGGCGAATGAACTAAGTGTTGAAAAGTCTAAATGGAGAATGTATTTTGATGGAACAACCAATGTGTTTGGATGTGGGATAGGAGCAGTATTGATATCATTTAAGGGTAACCATTTCCTTATGGCAGTGAAGTTAGCATTTCCATATATGAATAGCATATCAAAATACAAAGCTTACATTTTAGGGCTCAAAATGGTGTTAGACATGGGAATAAAAAGGCTTGAAGTGTATAGAGATTCTTCTGTTATAATTCTCTAGATCCTAGGAGAATATAAGACGAAAGATGAGAAATTGATACCTTATCATGAGCATTTAAGCAAGCTGATTAAAACATTCTAAGAAATTTCATTCACTTATATTCCAAGAACCCAAAATCAAATTGTTGATGCACTCGCCACGTTAGCATCGATGGTGAAAATCATAAATAGGATAGAAATTCAACTCTTGAAGATTGAGGTAAAGGAAAGATCAACTTTTTGTTTGACCGTTGAAGAGAAGAAATCGAATAAGCCCTGATATCATGATATCAAAAAGTTACTTCAAATGAGTAGGTTCCCTAATGAAGCTAATAGAAAATATAGAAAAGATTTAAGGAGATTGGCTTCTCATTTTCTATTAAGTGGAGCTATGTTGTACAAAAGATCACCGGATACAACATTGCTAAGAGGTGCAGATGAAGAAGAAGCCAAGAAATTAATGAGAGAAGTGCATGAGGGAGTCTATGGTCCTCATATGAATGGGTACATGTTAGCTAGAAAAATCATGAGGATGGATTATTTTTGGATGATAATGGAATCAGACTATATCAAGTACGTAAGGCATTATCACTTGTGTCAGGTATACGCTAATAAAATCAACACTCCTCTATAAGAATTACATGTATTGTCGGCTCCTTGGCCTTTCTTAATGTGGGGGATGGATATGATCGGTCTAATTTTGCCAATAGCTTCAAACAAGCACAGATTCATTCTAGTCATGATCAATTATTTTACCAAGTAGATGGAAGCAGCATCGTATGCTATGGTAACCAAAGGAATGGTAGTCAAATTCCTGAAAAGAGACATCATTGCAAGATACAATGCACTTGAGTCTATTATTATAGACAACAAGTCAAATTTGAACAATAAGTTAATGGCTAAAGTATGCAAATAGTTCAAGATCAATCACAAAAAGTCAACTCTATAACAACCTCAAATGAACGGGGTAGTTGAAGCCACTAATAAGAACATCAAGAGAATCATTGAGAAGATAGCAATCACTTATAGAGGTTGGCATGAGATGCTTCTATTTCCTCTCATGGCTTATAGGACCTCAATCAGAATCTCTACAGGTGTAACACTTTATTCATTGGTCTATAGAATTGAAGCGGTACTACTGGTGGAAGTAGAAATACTTTCATTCTAAGTATTGGTAGAAATTCAACTCAATGAAGTAGAATAGGTGAAGAAGCAAATGGAGCGTCTGAATCTCCTAGATGAGAGGAGGCTTGTAGCAACATGTCATGTTCAATGTTACCAACAGTGGATGATCCGAGCCTTTAATAAGAAAGTATGCTCAAGGTACTTCATGGAAGGAGATTGAGTGTTGGAGAAAGTATTATCGAATGTAAAAGATCCTAAGGGCAAATTTGCTCCGAATTATGAAGGTCCTTATGTGGTAAAAAGGGTATTGTTAGGAGGTGCATTAGTGTTGATGAAAATGGATGGCTTAGAATTAAGGGGACCTATGAATTTAGATGATGTTAAATTATATTATCCATGAAAATTAAGTTCAATAAAGATTCTAATTTTTCTTGAGAATTGTTTGTGGTTACTCTTTCATCGTTTACAAGTAAAGTTGATATCCATGAATGTTCTCAAATTCGAATAGACATCGACCCATAAACACTCTACCAATAAATCCTTGTATACCGTATTTCTTAACCTCATACACTTAAACATCAAACACTTACTAATGAATTTAAGTCACTAAATAAATTGAAATTGAATGTTCTTAATGATTTAATCTAGCTTTTCCAAAAAGAGATTTATTTTTCAAGGATCATAGAGAGGTGGAAATTGAGACCTTGTGATGACAAAAGCATAATCAAGGCATGAGCATGGTACAGCTAAAAAAGACTCATCAGCGAAAGGTTTCAATCATGAAAAAAAAAACAGTAGAAAAATGAAAAGAAAAAGAAGCAAGCAAGCATGATCTTCAGGAAATACTTTAGTGATATTCTGATGACTAAATGAGTAAATATCAAGAGTCAACATGAGATATGTCGATTGGTTGTTATTTGCAAAATTCTTTATTCTCAGGTAAAATGATCCTAAAAGTCCCTAAAAGAGATATTTAAGAGAATTAAAAGTTTTTTATTAAATATCAAGGAGATCTATTCTCTTCAAATCATCTACCAAACTAAAACAAGTAAATTAAGTTTTTGCCCTATCCTTTCAAAATAAGCACCATATTAACTACCCTATCTTTCAAGACATGCTCCCTTTGCTTCGTTCTTTCAAGATGGGCCTCTTGTTTTTTTGCCCTATCTTTCCAAGATAGGTACCATAAATCTTAAGCCCTATCCTTTCAAAATAGGCACCTAATTCCTTTACCCTATCCTTTCAAGATAAGCCTCATAACCTTTTACCCTATTCTTTCAAGACAGGCTCCTTTTTGTCCTATCCTTTCAAGATAGGCCTCCTAATCACCTTAAATCTATAGCCTTATCCCTTTAAGATAGGCACCCTAGTTTCTCTATCTCATCCTTTCAAGATGGGTCTCCCATCCCTTTGCCTTGCCTTTTAAGATGAGCTATTTATTCTTTATATCGACCTTTTAAGTTAGTATCCTTCATCAGGATGAAATACAACTTAACTAACTATTCAAGTTAGTAATCTTCATTCTATCAATTTAAAGTAGGATCTAACAAAAATGGCTATCTTTTTTGTCTTTGTAGCGAAGTTTTAATCAAACTTCACTACAAAGAGGGGAAGCTATAGATATCTCATTTTTGCCAATTTATTTTAGTAGTTTTATTGAGATAATAATAATAATAATAACAATAAATTAAAAAATAAAGAATTAAAAATAATTAAAAAAAGAAAATAAAAAAAAATAAAAATAAAGTGTCAAGTCGTGTCAAGTCATATCAAGTCCAATTCAGTCGAGTCGTTAGGGTTGAATCAGATAATAGTGAGTACTTAATTTAATAGATTTTAAGTCATTAAAGGATTGGGCTTCATTAAAATATTTTAGTCTAGTACAATATAAAGTGAATTTTTTTATTTAATTTATATTGGGCTAAAATAGACTTAGGATTTATTAAGTGGGTTATTGAGCTAAATTAAGTTAAACTAAGTCGAGCTCGAATGATAGAAAGCCTAAATTAAGATAGGGTTTCTAGAAACTAGGTTGAGTCTTCAAAGAATCTAAAATGTATCTTTTGTATCTAGGATTCATTATTGTATCTAGGGTTTGTTGAGATTCAGATCTATATATAAAGAGATACGAAAGATTCAGTTGTATGTATTATAAATAAGAATTTGGCAGTGAAGTTTAAAATGTTTTCACAATCCCTAACCCATAACATAAACGACCAACTCCATAACACAACATCACCGTACTCATCCCTACACTCCGATGAATTGTTGTACCTTAATACAATCCCCATGCCTACACATCACCATCTTCTTTACACATACTAAACCACACTTCATAACCAATCACACTTCACACCATCCCTCACATACACTGAGTATACACTACACACATTCATTAAGCACTACCACCACATGTTGACATACTGCACATTGTCCCACTGCACTATCACAATTCACACATCATTAGCCCCAACCTACAATTACTCTCCACTATCCTTTACTCCCTCTCACAAATATATTGCCCTCACTCACTTACACTTGGTCACTAACATACGCAGCCACATATGTCCTGACTTCACACGGATACATGTCAAGCACTACTGCTTGATCACATCGTACGACAAAACACAATCACACACTCATCACTCACTACTTGACACTACAATATACTCACCCAGCACTTGACGATAGAGTACAGTCATACACTCATCACTCGATGACCTAATTATTACTTACACATAGTACACTCTATTGATCTCACCGACACTATCCCACACTTGCACATACACATCTCGACTGATACGTCCTCATAGACACCTGACACGACACATAACCCTCACATTGGCTCATGATCACTTATACATACGACATTGGCTCATAATCATTCATGGATACATGCAATCCAATGTACGACACATACGATTCACTTTACAGTCACATGCGATTTACTACAACGTACACAATGAGTACACGCATTGGGTATGTGAACGTAGTTCAAACGATCATGACATAGTCAATATAAATACGCCACTTACGTGCAACTCGACTCGTTTTGGTAAAAAAAAAAAATTATTTTATTTTATTTTATTAGTTAATTTAATTATTTATAATAATTGGCTTTCTTTAGTACGTGTTTTTTTAATAATAATCATATTGTTTTGTTATGCTTTTAGATAATTTCAATTTTTTGATAAATTTAGCTAGATTATATTTTTAAAACAAAATTGCATTTTTTTTTAAATTATGTATCTTTTTCTCTAAGATTTGTATCTTTGGAGAAGATATGTATCTTAAAATATCTTACATATAGGATTTAGGAAAGATTTTTTTTTAACACGTAGTGATTTTTTTTAAAAAATAAATAAATAAAAATCTTAACCGAAATTTTCAAAAAGATTTAGTTAATTATTTAAAAAAAAATAAATTCGAAATTAAATCTTTTTAGGTTTTTTTTTTTTTTCAATAATAAATAGTTAAATAAACTTAAATTTAGCTCGATTTTTAAATCTAAAAAAAATCCACCCACTAAATCTTTTCTACAAAGAACTATGTTGATTTGATCTCAAGTAACAGGTATGTAGACATCTTCGGGACAACCGTATAAAAAATAAAAACAAAAATTTTTTTTCTCCTTTTTCTTAAAAAAGTCGTAATAAAAATCCTAAAAAAATTTATTTTAGTTATATTTTATATACCTGTACATATCTTAGTATTTTCTAGAAAAATTATAAAAATAAAGGCCATTAAATTTTTTAATATTTTTACATGGTGACTTAGTTTTAATAGGTTAGCTCCCAAGCTTAGTTTTTCTCATTAATTTTCTAAAATTATTTTTTTAAAGAAAATTAGCATATTAGTAGTCATTTCTTTCGTTACCACTTAGTTTTAATAAAAATTTTCTTTGAAATGGTTGGTAACTCCAATTTTTAAATTTTTTTAGGTAAAATGTTTTATTAATTTTATGTCGAGTAAACTATATTAAACAGGTTGAGCTTGATATAAATTAAATTAAGAAAAATTGAAATATGGCTCGACAGGATCAGGTCGATGGCATTCCGACCTACTCGGTAAATAGGTCAATTTACCCTTTGGGGGTTAGGACTTGGTGTAAGAGTAGGAGAGAGAGAAGTAATTATAGACAACTCATGAGAAATGGAACTTTCATTCATAATTTTGAGATAATTTACATGATTGTACATTAATCAAAATATAACTGAAGGTTATTGGCATTCCATATGCGTGGGATAAGCTTATCGATTAGTCTATTTAATCTATATGCTCTATTGCCTAAGTTTTCTCTAGCTCTGACTGGGTCTTTCCAATTAAGAGCCAACTTACCTTATCCTTCTTATCAACCCGTGGCTTCTAGCTTCCAACAAATCAAGTCACCAACCTTGAACTCTTTGTGTTTGACCTTTTGATTGTAGTTTTGGGTTAGTTGGTGCTAATAAGTAGTTACCTAAGTTATAGCGAGGTCTTTAATTTCTTCAATGGTATTGATACTGGCTTGTAGTAAGGACTCATTGAGGATGGTGTTGATGCTTTGAATCTGGATGTTAGGAAGCTCGAGCTCGATGGAAAGGACTACCTTTGATCCAAATGCTAAGCGAAAAGGGGTTTCACCTATGGAGGTGTGGTAGGTGGTCCTATACCCCCACAAAATGTTGGGTAACTCATTTACCCAAGCACTTTGAGCTCAATTTACTCTCTTCTTCAAGCTTTTAAGCATGACCCAAATAGCAACTTCAACTTGATCGTTCGATTGGGGGTGGGTGGCCGATATGAAGTGCGGCGTGATGTAGTACTTGGCACAGAATTGTTTAAACTTAAGGTTATCAAACTGCTACCCATTGTCCATAACGAGGGCATATGGGACTCCAAATTGAGAAAGGATGTTGTTTCTAACAAAGTACTCAACAGTCCTCTCAATAATCTTTGCCACGGCTTTAGCCTCAACCCACTTGGTAAAGTATTCAACGGTAACAATGATGAACTACCAATCTCCCGAAGCCTTGAGGAAAGAATTGAGGATGTCGATTCCCCACTAGGTAAACAGCTACAATGGGCTAATAATATTCGAGTTGTAGAGCCCGAATGTAAAGCCCTTGGGATTAAATGTGGTTGCTGCACACTTTAATGTATAGCTCTTCCATGACACATAGGCCCTTATCTTCTTAAAAGCATCTGAGTAAGGGAAGGCTGACCCCACTATAGTACAGGACGTTGTCAACCAACATGTAGTTAGTAGCATGGTACCTTATCTTCTTTACCTCTCTTTTGTCTTTTGGGAGCATACCCTACTCCAAGTAACTTTAGATGGAACCTATCTAACTTAGCTTTGATGTTGATGCTATAATTTATAAGACTTCTACCTAACCTGAGTTATGCTCTTCTTTGGCAAGTAGTTGATGAAGATCTTCTTATCCATCACCTTGGGCTTTTGTATCCCAATAGAGGCGAACTTGGATAGTTAACCTGCTACTGATTTTTCGAGTGAGGGGATCTTCATGATGGTTTATGATGGAAACACAGCTAGAAAGCTCTTCACCTTCTCCAAGTATCTTGCCATAGTGTTGTCTATGGCCTCGTACTCACCCCCAACTTATTGGACAATTAGCATAGAGTCTAAGAACACTTATAGATGTTTGATGTCAATCTCCTTAGCCAATTTGAGACCTGTTATCAAGGTCTTGTATTTGGATTCATTGTTGCATGTATCGAAACCAAATTTGAGGGCATCGTAGATTGTGATCTTATATGATCCAATCAAAACGAGATCCATACCTCCACCACTTGAGGTGGATGATCCATCAACGTGGAGAGTCCATACCAGTTTATCGTCCCTTAGTAGTGTTTCCTTCTCTCCTATATACTTAACAACATGGAGAGTTCATAACGTACTTCATCATTTATCTAGATGCATCCAGCTTGTGCAACATAGTATGTACTAACTGGTCTGTAAGAACAATTATTTGGTATGTTTGGAAATAAGGCCTTAGTCAATGTGCTGAAATGATGACAGCTAGGGCGAACTTTTCTACTCGAGTATACTTGACCTTAGGCCCTTGGAGTATATGGCTAACATAGTATATGGGCTTGTACTCTCTCCCTTTTACTCTGACATGTGTTAATGAGAGTGCCTAGTCACTTACAACTAGGTACAAATATAGGTCCTCCCTTGGAATAGGCTTGGAGAGGAAAGGAGGGTATACGAAGAAGTCTTGCAATTGCTTGAAGGCTATCGCTCACTCAAGAGTCTATTCAAAATCCTTAGGATTCTTGAGGATTTTGAAGAACTTAATGTATCTATCTAGACTTTTGAAGGCAAGCCTGCTTAATGCGGCCACTACATTGGTGAGCTTTTGTATGTCCTAGACTAAGGTAGGGGGCTTCGTATCCTTAATGGCCCATATCCTCTTAGGAAGCCAAGAAATTTACCCAAGCTGACCTTAAACACATACTTCTAGGGGTTCAGTTTCATGTCATGTCTTCTCATTTGGTCGAAGGCTTCTTAGAAGTCCTTGACATGATCATTAGGTTACTTACTCTAAACTATCATGTCATTAATGTATACTTCCATGTTCCGCTCGATTTGGGCCTTGAACAACTTTGTCACCATTTGATGATATGTTGCCCTAAAGTCGATGATGAAAGAGGTATAGACTTCATCCTTCGAGTCCATCTTTATTTAGTTGTAACCTAAGAAGGCATCTATAAAGCTTAGCAGAGCATGTCTTAAAGTGGAGTTGACTAACCGGTTAATCTTGGGGAGAAGGAAGCATTATTTTGGGCATGCTTTATTGAGGTTGGTATAATTGACACACATGCACCACTTTCCGGACTTCTTCTTGACTAGCACTATGTTTGCAAGCTAAGTTAGGTACTTCTCTTCCCTTACAAAGCCGACCTTCAACAGCTTCGGCACTTCTTCCTCGATTGTGGCCTAACTCTTTCAAGCAAAGTACCTCTTCTTCTGCTTCATAGGCTATGTGGTGGAGTCAATATTGAGGCTATGGGTTGCTAGGTCGAGGGAGATCTTAGGCATATTCGATGCCAACTAGGTAAGCCTATTTGAGTCAATATTGAGGTTATGGGTTGCTTGGTTGTTGTGGTAGTCATTATTCTACTCTACTTAAGTACCTTTGGTTTGCCACCTTTAAGGTGCCCTATCTTCATTGTTATTAGAACGGTCGCCATTCCTTTGTTAGTCTATGTAATCACCGAAGAAACCCTACCAAATAGCATACTCAATCGTGTTCTTTAGTTAGAAGCATTCATCTATGGTATGGTTGTGGTCGCCATAGAACTGGTGGTATTTGTCTGAGTTCCAACAGCTAGGATTCCCCTTCATCTTAGGGGGTCTTTGCGGTAGGTTTTGGTTCTTCAGTTCGGAATAAACTTAGGCAAAGGGTTAATTCAAAGGGGTGTATAATGTGTAGATGGGAGGAGGGAAGGGGTTCCACTCGGCTCGGCATTTCTTACTGATCGAGCTTTCTCTCTCTACCTTATTTGGTACCTTTCTATAAGGCGATCTTTTATGGATAATGTCTTCTTGTCCTTTCCAATCAACCTCTTTCAAATGGTGTTGTGCCTGACGTGAATATTATCCTCCTAATCGATGTATTTTTTAGCCTTATTCTAGAAATCAACCAAGGTCTTCGACTTACTCTTCGTAAGCAATCAAAAGAAGTCTCCTGAAGGTTGAATGCCAAGTTGAGCTACATAAATTGTTACTCCCTCATTTAGTTGAGGGATTTTGACTATGGCATTGTTCAACTACTGCATTGTTTAACCGGGCCACATATTCTCTCAAAGACTCACCCTCGCTTTGCCTTATCAATTACAAGGATGACATATCCTTGGATGGAGGCTTGTTAGCCTTGATGTGGAGGTTGAAATTTCGCACCAGCTCATCAAAGGAGCTGATGAAGTTCTTGGGCAAGTGGTTAAATGACGTTCGAGCTGCTTTCCTTAATGCCTAGGAAAGCTTTGCACTTTATGGCATCCCTATGATCATAGTGGTTCATGAGGGTACAGAAGTGGAGGAGGTGATCATTAGGATTACCAGTGCTGTCGTAATGGTCTAGGGTTGGATGCTTACTATTAAGGGGTAACACTTCATCCTAGACGCCTTTGGTGAAGGGGGGTTCTATTGCTAGCGACCAACTCGATAGCGCCTATTACTTTACTTCCTTACTATGGGGAGAGCCTCCTTACGATCATGTAAAGTTTATTTAGGTTGGCATCATCTATCAGATGAGCTCGATACGCTATAAAGTGTACCAAAACTCCATAGGAGTCAATTACTTTCTTATTGCCAGTAAGAGCTTGGTTGTAGGTAGCTACAGACCTTGTTATCTATTGCTGCATTAGAGAATCAGGTTGTTGATCCCTATCATTTTGCTACTGCTTATAGTGGTTGTTCTACCCAATGTAGGCATCAAAAGCTTCGATGAGGTAGATTTGTGCACTGTGCCTCTCGGCTTCCTTGAGGCAAGCACAAAGTACCCTATTTTATGTGGCAAACTCCTCAACTAGGCACTCTTAGTGCTCTTCTAATGTTTCCCTTGGAATGGGCTAGTTCTCAGTAGGTTAGTTATTCACTAACTAGTGATTCTCAAGGTTACTAACATGAAAGTGTATATGGTTTGTTTAGGTAGGAACTTAGATTAAAATTCCCATAGATGGCACCAAATGTCATCTCGAGATCTTTGCTGGTATGGATTGGACTTCGCATAAGTAGAAAAACCTAGAAAGAGAGTATAGTAAGGGAGTATCGAGGTATTTTTCAACATAGCCACTTTAATGCTTAAGCTAATTGAGTGTTTGGAGAATATAAGTGCTTGAGATTAATAAATAGGCTTAAGTGTGCAAAGTATCCAATAGTTTACCATTGGGTGATGGTCTCATATTGTTAGAAGAGTAATGCCGGCAGTTAGAAAGGAGTTAGTAAGTAGAGTTACTTCTGTAAGTATTGGGAGTGGGATTATAGCATTTGATGTGTTCTACATATGTAGGAGGTGGTTGTTGACTTAGTTTGTTAGCTTTATCTAAAGTCTTCTAGCTATTAGAAGCCACCTACAGTTAGACAGGTCGTGTTCTAGGCCTAGGTTGGGGATGGTTAGACATAGGCTGCAAGTCAAAGGAGGTTATGGCAACCCATAACATATAAAGGGCTTATTGTATGTAGAGTCCCGTGTGGGACTTGTGACAAAGGTGAACTCCAACTTGCAGTTTTAGCAAGAGAAGGACAAGAATTTAACTCAATTTTTCTCACTTGATTCAATTTTCAATTTAAAAGAAATTGTTCAATAATTAATCTACTCTATGGTTCCTTGTAATCTTATATAATTTTCTACAAAAAACCTTTTAAAACATGATTTAAATCCATGATCAAAGTAGGCATTTTAATCATGTATTACGGTCGAAAAGCCTACTTTGACATGGATATAAAGTATATTGTAGAAACTTTTTTACAATTTTAAAGGAATCATCGAGTAAATTAAGTATTGAACAATTTCTTTTAAATTGAAAGCTAAATCAATTGAGAAAAATTGAGTCATTCTCTTATGATATCTGTAAGTTGGAGTTCACCTTTATCATTAGTCCCACATGGGATGCTATACAAGATAAGCCCTCTATATATTATGGTTGCTAGCTAGGTTATGTGAAAAAATAAGTTGGTAGGTTTAGTGTCGACTACACTTGAATTTATGTTAGTTGTCATGCCACATACCTATTCATACTACTACTATATGTTAAGTCATGATACATGGTGTAATTTAATTAGTGGAAATAGTTAATTTAATAAAATAATATATATTATTTAAGCATATTATTAAATTATACAAAATTTGAAAAAGTTCATTCAAATAATATATACGTATATTTTGAGTAAAATAATAAAATAAAAAAGTTTGAAAAATTAAAAAAAAAATGAAAAATTGAAAGATTAAAAAGAAAAAATCTAGCTACCCCAAGGTCAGGAGATAGCTAAAATAGGCACTTTAAATGAAGTTGGTGGCCACCCACTTCAAAAATTGGATAGTTCGACCACATGACACCCTCTCCTCAAAGAGTAGGTAGTCATATACATATATATATTTTTTGTATTTCTATAACATTTTTTGAAACTTTTATTTTTTTGTTGTTTTTATTTAATTTTTGTAATCTTATTGTATCATTTACTTTACATAATTATGTACACCAATTGAGTTATGCCATGCGTAATTCTCTAATAGAAAAATTAATAATGTTAATAATAGGATTCATTTGCAAATTTGGAGGACTTAAATGTGAAAAGTAATTGTTTATGACCAAAATAGAAAAATAATATAACATTGATAACTAAATTTGTACTTTTCTTAATAATTATTTGTCAAAGTCCCTTTCCTATGCTCATTAATGATCTACGTTATAATTTTTCTTTATTGCTGAGTGTTGGGAGAAGATTACATTTTTTTCATTTGTAGATTACGGTATAAATTATAAAAGATATAATTAATAAAGAAAAAAAAAAAGAGAAAACATATGGAATGTCATTAAAACCCAAAAAGCAATAGAGATAAATCTTCACATGCAAGAAAATCAAGTGCAATAATCAAAGTACAATGATTCTTTCACTATCACAAGGTACTTAATTCCTCTAACAAGTTCTTAGAAATTTATATACTCTCCCACTCACTTTATTAAATATATATAAAAGCTTATATATAGTGTTACAAGAAGTTATATATATACGTGTCTAATTAAAGTAGTCATGTGCATGTTGCATGAATAATGCGCTATATGTGGATTAAGAGAAGTGAAGTGAAAATGACAACTAAGGGGATAATTAGTTGAAAATGACGCAAAGAGGTGGAACAATCAATTTCAGTGTTTTAAATGCACAAATGATAGATAAGGCAACTTGAGAAGACCTTAGGTGTTTACCTTATACCTTAGGTGTTTACCTTATAGCTTGAGGGAATGAGAACAATTCTTTACTTGAATCGCTTATTTGATCTTAGAAGGTAGAGTTTTTATAAAGTAATGTTGTTTATTTGTTCTCTCTTAAGAGTTCCAAATGAGGAAGAAAGACTGGGTATTTATAAATTCTCAAGCAAGATAACATCCGTAAGATTATGTTAGTGATCAACGAATATGATAGAACTTACTCAATTTAAGATTATCTAGAGTGAGCTAATTAATAGGCCCAAGGTTAGTAGCTTTCCTCATAAGTACAATAGCTTGCCTAAGAAAGGTTAAATGCAAATAGACTAATCCAACAATTCTTATTTCGAGCTTATCAAGCCAAATGTCCTGAATATCTTAATATGGACTGGACTCTTTAAGCTTTGCTACCTAGCCTAATGAGGCAAGCCAAAATAAATTATTTAGCAAATTTTTAGCCCTCTACAAAAGTCAAATCTTAATATGTAAAATAGGAAATAACTTCAGCACCAATAAAATATAGAATGGGAAACTATTTAGGACACAATAATCCTAATTTAACCTTTTGCATATTTATTTTCCTAAATGCTCCAACTCAACACACTTGCTCATATACCTAATCAACATTTGTAATGTAGGTAATCGGATTAAGTTATGTTATTTGCTTGCCAGAGTTGTAAAATTCATGATTCTTCTTAGAACCACCAAAGGTTAATCAATGTTGTTCTTTTAATACAAAATAATAGTAAGGTACTAGTTCCCATGAGGTTAATCAATGTTATTCTTTCAATGTAAAATAATTTTGACTTAGTATAACTTTCCACATACGATGATAATCTTTTTTAGCAAGCTTTAATGCTTAAACTTTTTGTAAACACAAGCTCTCTTTTCGATGAGATATAACATGATTAAATGCCAAAAAGGTAAGTTAATCCTCACCAACTAGCTTAGTGATAGCATCATCTTCTCTTGTTATTGGAAAGATAGAAGTGCACTAAGTTAGTCGTGCAAAATGGTTCTTCATCTCTATTAAGCACAATCTGTTTTTCCAAATCACTTGTTACCCCTATGGTCTTGACCTACTAAACTCATATAGTAGTATCTTAACCCTTACTAGCTAAACTAAACACATTCAATTGTTCTCACTTTCTAACCCAAAACACTATCATAGGTAAACCTAGTGACATTTATCAAAACCAAACTGAAATAGTTATATCTCAAACCTCTCTAGTAAAGTAAAATGTGTCCAACTATCCTTACTTATTGAATCAAAATCTTGTAACAAATAAGCCAACTTTAACCCACTAAATTCAAACAGTAGCATTATAGTCCTCTCAAGTTAATTCAAGCATGTCCAATTGTACTAATCTTCTAAATCAAAACCTTGATACCTATAAGCTAATCTTGAACTCACTAAACTACTACATCATTTAAGAATCTGATAACTCAAACAACTTTGTGACATTACATGATTAACTATCCCACATGAATTGTAAGAGGTTGTGATAATGGTTTATAACACAAAAAGTAGTAAATAGTACAATTTCAATCATAGTTCACCTAAAAAACAACTAAACTACCCATCTAAGAGTAAGTATGCATTGGTAAGTCCATCTTAAAGTTTAGCCTCACTTGCACCAAAGGTAGTCCTAATTCTTTTAGTCACTACAAAGGCATTTCAACATTTGTTTATGAAGAGGACTAGAGAATAAGATGACTTTGAAGAATGTGTGATGCCAGCTTTAAAGAAATGAAAAGAAGCTAAAGAAGGGATGGAGGTGAAGAGGGAAATAAGGAAAATGAAATAAAAAATAGGGTGCAATGACAAGCAAAGTAATAGTAAGAGTAAAGCTATGCGTGAGTTAGAGTACATGAGTGATCTAGTGGAAGTTGAAGTCATGGAAACTAAAGAGTTGAATATATATGCTTGTGGTGGTTGGACAACTACCTAAAAGCCACAATTAGTCACTAAAATTGTCAAGGCTTGGGGTAACCCTTAATAATTAGAGAGTTTTATAGAATTATCAATCAATATAAGCCTTAACTAGTTTTCTTAATAGAAACTAAGAATAAGGAGTCAAATATTGACTATCTTAGGTAAAGACATAGGTTTAAATAGAAATTCTGTGTGAATCTGATTGACTTGACTAGGGGACTAGCATTTTCATGGAAAGAGGAGTTGGAGGTAAAAGTAAAATAAGTAGACATAAATCTTATACTTATAACTCAATTAAAGGACTCAAGAAAGATGGAGTAGCTAAAATAACCTAGTGTTATGACAATCTTAATTTCTTTAATATAGTGGTGTTGTTGGATAGGTTAAAGAGCACAACTGCTATTATGGGCAGACCATGGATTGTAGCAAGTAATTTAAATGAAGTAGTATAGATGGAAAAGTGGAGGGAGAGATAAGCTAACTAGATAGATGTCTAAATTTTAAACATTGATATGAAAATGTAATTTACAAGATGTAGTGTGTCAAAGGCAGCTTTATACTTGGAGTGGGAGAAGAGCTAATGGGATACTTATGGAAGAAAGATTAGATAGGGGTCTATTTAATAAAGAATAGCTTGAGGGTTTTCCTAAAATTTAAGTCATTAATTTCCTTATAGTTAGAAGTGATCATTCCCTATCATTGTTGATATGAATAAAAGAGGAAAAAGAAGAACAAAAAGGTTTCAAATTTGAGAATTTTTAGTTAAAGGAGGAGGGTATGCAAAAAGTAGAAGAAGCTTAGTATCGATATAGTAAAACAATAGATGTTAAGGGGTTGATGTGTGTATTAGATGATATAGGAAGAATGTTGACACATTAGAGCTAGTCCATAGTTAGAAATAATGTGAAACATATATATTCATCCTAAACAAGTAGATTTAAAAGCATCTCTTATGGATTCTCATGATCTGGAGGAGGAAGCTCTTTTATTTCAATAGCTTAATGTAATGATGGAGTAAGAAGAGACTTTTTGGAGGTAAAAATTGGGGATAGATTGATTGACATGTGGGGGAAAAATACAAAAGTTCTTTCATCAAAGTGTTATGAGAAGAAGAGTAATTGTCGAGCCTAGTTTTTTCCTCTCAGTTTTTTAAATTAGCTTTTTTCAAATTGATTAATATTAAACCCTACCTATTTAATACTGACGTTCAATTAAGGTTTAAAGAAAACCGGTTTTTTATACCTTAAAAACGCTTTGTAGTCGCCACCCAACTAAAGTCGTGAAAAAAAGTTAAGTTATAAGCAATTAGGTGGATTGGCTATAACTTAATTACTAGTTTAATAAGAAAACCAATTTTATAAAACAGTTTTAGAAACTAAAAGTTAAGCATAGTTTTTTCACCCTTTCAGTTCTTTTTAAATTTAAGTCTTCTTTAAATTGATTAATACTAAATCCTACTTATTTCATACTAACCCTTAACTAAGGCTTAAAGAAAACTGATTTTTTTATATTTGAAAATGTGTTGGAGTCGTTACTCGACCGAAATTGGGAAAAATAATTAAGTTATAGCCAATTAGGTATATTGGTTATAATTTAGCCACTGGTCTTTTGATAAAAATCGATTTTAAAAAAATGGTCTTAAAACAAGAGATCTAGATTCGAGTGCTAGGAATTTTAAATCTTTACAAGTACCATTAACTTTCCAAATTTAAAATTAAATTTAAAAATCACCTTTTAATTTTATAAAACTCGATTGTTAATTACTCTAATTGGATAACTTTTAAGTAATCTAGGAAAAAAGAAACCTAGATCTTTTTATCATCGTCGCCTTATAAATACCTACGTATCCACTATTTGAAATTAGATGTACGTAGTTCTTTTTATAAAACTTTAGTGGGTTAAGTTGATTTTAATTTTTGAAAAGAGTCATGTTTACGTTTTACTCGATTTAATTTATTTAAGGAAAACTTCCTAAAATAAAGAAGGTCCTAAATTGGAATTCTTTTTTTTTTTTTTTTGAAAAAAAAAATCGTAAAACGTCCTAAATTTAAAAAGGATCCAATTATATTTATATTTTTTTCTTTGAAAGCCTAATTTTTCTAAGTGTTAAAAATAATTTTATTTCCTATCCTATTTATTTTATTTTATTTTTATTATATCATCTTATTTATTTATTACTTATTATATTTTATCTATTTTTATTAAATTTGTAAAAATAAAATAAAATTACTCTTTTCTTTTTTGCTTCTTTTTTTCTTTTTGTTTTCATTTTCTTCCTTTTTTTTTCTTTTTCCTTTTTTCTTTTTTTTTTGTTTAAATTTACATAAGAAAATAAATAGATAAATTAATTTTAAAAAAAAAAACTAAACTGAACAAATGAAAACAAATCAAATAGAAAATAAGGTAAGACCGGATACTGGATTAGGATGCAGGTCAGGGCACGGGTCGCATTTCAAGTCGGTTGGTCGAGTTTGAGTTGGATCTTAGGTCGCCTCCAAGTTTCTCCTCCAACAGCTTGCTTGGGTAGATTTGAACTGATTTGGCCACCAAATTAAGTGGGAAAAGTGGCTTTCATGGATACTTTATTGGGGAATGGGGTGCATTTTTAGTGCCGCAGTGTTTGGAGGAGGTTTGGAGGTGTTTTAGAAGTTAGCCATAGGTGGTGGTGATGGTTCAGCCGTATGTGGGTTGTTGAGTGTGATTGATTGATTGGGTTAGGGGTTTAAGGTCATTAGGAGCTCGGCCATGTAGCTAGTTTGGGTCGATGGTGTTTGGAGGTGGTGGTTCGAGGGGCGTGAGCTTGATGGTTAGGGTTTAAGGGTGGTTGTTTGGTTAGGTAGCTAGAG
Organism: Lumnitzera littorea; assembly: GCA_024138015.1. NCBI lineage: Eukaryota > Viridiplantae > Streptophyta > Magnoliopsida > Myrtales > Combretaceae > Lumnitzera > Lumnitzera littorea. The sequence continues at coordinate 95,033,572 of JAMXBB010000007.1, forward strand.
GGCATGACAATGGTTGAGAGTGGTTACATCTGAAAACTTGCATAATGGGGAAGCTAATGAGGGTGCTAATGTAGCTTAAAGTTAGCTAGAGAGGGGGGTTGAAGAGAGAGATTGGGTTCAATGGGTATTTAGAGAGAGAGTAGACGAGGAGAGAGAAAAAGAGTTCGGGAGTTTGATTCTGATCATTGTATGTTCATTGTGTGTGCTTAAAACTCCTATTTATACAATGAATCAAGCCAGAAACTATGGAAACTTACAATCGGATTTGAATGGGGACATTCGCACTTCTAGTTTTTTCCGATTTTTGGAGCTTAGTTTGAATGCTCCTTTGACTGAATTTAGACATGTTATTAGGTCCAATTCAGAGTAAGCTATATGGTAAACACAATCAGAGCAAGGAAATCTACGCGCGTGTGTGAAATTTGTGCAAAAATTGGGAAAGTAGAGGAAAGTTTGGAGAAAATGGGGGAAAATTGAGAGAAAGAGAGGGAAAGTGTTGACGTGGCATTAATGTGGCACCACATCAGCCATCCCCAACCAACTAGAGCGTACCACATTTCAATAGTGACACGTAGTAGCTGATGTGGCATGCTACGTGATTGCCACGTGGCGCCACATTAGTACGGGTCGTCCAACCCATTGTTGCTACGTGTCAGGACACGTAGCGCAATAAGATCCTAACACGTGGTAATCCTTGATATGATGAAAAAGAAAAAAACTTTACATACTCTTACCTAGATTCAAACCCTTAACCTCTAACCAAACTTAATACATATATCCAAGTGCTTATCCATTAAGCTGTTAACTTATGCCTTATCTATATATATAATTAAATTACACATATGAACTCGATCAACTTAGGCTAAATTTAAATCTAAGCCTAGGTTCAATAGCTCAACTTCCAAACTTATTTTAAAAATTAAAAACTTATCCAATTAAATTGTTATTTTCTAAAATCTTTTATTTTTTTCAATTTTTCTATTTCTTATAATTTTTCCAATTTTTTTTTTCAAATTTTATTTTCTAAATTTCTTATTATTATTTTTTTTTTCTTTCTAAATTTTTTATTTTTGATATTTTTCCAAATTTCTTAATTTTTTGTGCTTTTTCTTATTTTTTTATTTTTTGTATTTTTATAAAATTATTTTTTTTTCTAAATTTCATTATTTTTTTCTTTAATTTCCTTTTTTTTTTCCTAATTTAGGACCTATTGAGGAAATAAGAACACAATAAAAATAAAATAAAATAAAGTGGGTTAATTAAATTGGATAACTTAAGTAATCTAAACTAATTTAAAAAAGGGAAAATAAGTTTTTTCGTTTTTTACTGTCACTCCATAGGTGCCGACGTACCCGCTATTCAGGATTAGACATACATAGTTCTTTTTTGTAAGATTTTAATGTATTGGGTTTCTTTTGATTTGTAAATACGTCGGATTTACGTTTTTAACCAATTTGGTTTATTTAAGGAAATTTCTAAAAAAGGTTCTAACTTATAAATTTTATTTTTTTGGAAAAGTCTAAAGTACCCTAATATCGAAAGGGTCCATTTATTTCTATTTATTTTTTAAGAAACCGATTTTTCTAAATGCCAAAATGATTAACCTATTTATTTATTAAATTATTTTATGTTACTTATTCTTTTTTGTGTATTTCTATAAATAAATAAATAATAGACTACTCTTTTCTTTTTCTTCCTTTGTTTTTCTTTTCTTTTTTTTTTCTTTCACTTTTTCCCTTTTTTCTCCTTTTCTTTTCTTTTCTTTTTTGTTACATTACCATTTACATTTACATAAATAAATAAAAAATAAAAAAAAGTTAAATAAACAAACAAAGCGAACCAAGTTGAATTGAAGGTTGGATTAGGTGCACGTGTCAGAGTTGGATGTGGATCCAGATCAGGTTGAGTTGAGTTAGGCACTCAGATTCGGGTCGTATAGTAGAGAAGTTTAGCAGGAATGTTTCAACTTAATCTTTGCACCAAAACGAGCGAAGGATGGCTTTTTTGTGCATTTTAGATTGGAGTTGGGTGGGGTGGGTGTAAGTTAGGTTTAATGCATCTACCAGTTGTAGTGCTTTGGCATGGTGCTTGTGGCAGCTGTTGGAAAGGAAGAAGAAGTTGGCTATTGGGTTAGGGGACACAACAAATACAGCTGCATGCTCAGTTTGGCTTAAAGTGGTCAAATGGTGGGCGGATGTGTGTGGTTAATGTCACAGTGGACTTGGAATGGTGGCTAGGGGGTATGGTGGCGGTTGGGGAGAGTTGGGCTAAAGAGTTCGCATCGTAGAGAAGCTGTAGTCATGATAGTTTGTGCTCGGGAGTGGTCGAGTAGTAGGGAATTGTAGAGAGATAGAGAGGATCGGAATAAAGAGAGAGAGAGAACTCGGTGCTGAGAGATCGAAAGCTCGGAGTAGAGACATCGAGAGAGAGTGATGGTTTTTAGATGATTGTATGTGTGTAAAACGAATTCTAAACCCCCTTTTTATACTTAAGATCAACTTTAAAAGCAAGGAAAGTCAAAATCAAATTAAATATAAATTTCTAGAATTTTAGTTTTTTTTTTCTAATTTTTGAAGCTTGATTTGACTCATTAAACAGTTACATCTAGTCATGTTTTTTTATCTTGATTCAAAGTAGGCCAAGCGTACTCTACGATTTCATCATTAATTTGATGAAATCACGAAGAAAAAGGGACCAAAATTGTCCACGAAGTGCACTAAGCGAGAAGGAAAGTGTAGGAAATGTTAGGGGAAAAGGAAGAAAGAGAAGGAAAAGGGTAAAAAGTGGTGTTGACATAGCGCTACGTCAATTGCGAGGTCCAATAGGGAAATGCCGCGGTTTAATAATGACATGTGGCAATTGACGTGGCATGCCACATGGCTACCACGTAATGCCACATCAACATCGACCAATCCAAGTCTACTACGTGTCGGGACATATGGCACAATAGACCCTTGATACGTGGCAACACCCGATGTGCTAGTGTATCCTTTATAAAAAGAAAAAGGCTTTCCTTACCTTTGCTAGGATTTAAACCCTTCACCTTATACTTAAACCTAATGCTATGTTCATGTGCTTATCTATTAAGCCGTTGGCTTATGCCTTGTTCTAGACTCGCTCAGTTTTGGTTAGACTCAAATCTAAGCCTAAGTCCAACAGTGCATTCCTTAAATTTATTTAAACTACTTAAAACTTTATTATTTTCTTAAATATTTTTTTGTAGTTTTTTTTTTCTAAACTTTATATTTTTTGTGATTTTTTTTTTTCTAAATTTATTAATTTTTTCTTAATTTTTCCATTTCCTTGTATTTTTTCTAAATTTCTCTTCTTCTTTTTTATTTGGGTTTTCTTAATTTTCTATTTTTTTATATTTTTCTAAATTTCTTATGTTTTAGGTTTTCTTAATTTTCTATTTTTTTTTGTATTTTTTCTAATTTAGGACCCCTTAACTTATTTTAAAATTTTGAAAAATAAAATGGGGCAAAAATAGAGTATTTATAACTGCTCTTCTTTGTAGTGAAGTTTGAGCAAAACTTTGCTATAATGACAAAAGAAACACTATTTTTGCCCAAAGGGTGGATTTTGTCTAAAGAAGCGCTACAACTAGCTAGCTATCCTAGGCTTGATCTGTTAAGGATTTTGGTGAAGAGAGAGGTGGCATTCTAAAAGACTGAAAGAAGAATTGAAGCTTAGTCATACTCTTATGAGTTGACAACTAAGGTGAAATAGGTGACGCACTCCTTGAGCTAGCTAAGATAATTGGCTAAGACCATAAAAGATAGATAAAACTTAGTTGTACCCTCATGAGTTGATTAACCAAAGCGGGCAAAATGCTCCTAAAGTTGGCTGAGACCCTAAAAGATAGGGAAAACTTAGTTGTACCCCAATGAGTGAAGAATTCCTATATACTTCTAATTCTTGAATATCTTTAGCTAGGGCCATTTTGAGTCCCATGATGCGTGCTTCATATTCAGCGATATTATTGGTGTATAGGAAAATAAGCCTTACAGCTATAGGATATTGAGTACCTTTAGGGGATATCAGTCTTACCTTAATTCCACACTCGAACACATTAATTACCCTATTGAAAAACATCTTCCATTTGATGGTTTATCATCTTTTCCTTTATCAGAGATTCCTTCGACTACTAAGACATCCTCATCGAGGAAATTGACTTATACCTCTTGAGGGGTATTATCGGAGGGGTTTTCTACTAATTGATCTATTAAAGCTTTCCCCTTGATTGAATTCTAGTTTATGTATGTAATGTCAAACTTTGATAGCAATATTTGCTACTTTGGGATTATACCAATTAGGGTTGGTTTGTCTGCCAAGTACTTCAGGGGATCGTACTGAGTCGGCAATTCAACTTGATAGTAGAGAGTTTATTGTCTAAGCTAATACATTACCTAGACCAGAGCATAGTAGGTTCTTTCAATTTCTGAATATTTCTATTCCCATTCAGTAAATTTCATGCTCAAGCAATATACAGCCCATTCTTTTTGTTCCTCGTCTTTCTGGCCGAGCATACACCTCGTGGATTCCAGTAATATTATCAGGTATAGAAATAAAGGCTTCCTAGGTTTTGGAGCTATCAAAATTGGAGGGTTCATAAGGTACTCTTTGATTATTGTAAAGGCTTGCTTGCATTCTTCATCCCAATTGATCTTAGCATTCTTTTTCAACAACTTAAATAAGGGACAATACTTATCTGTGAGTTGAGCTATGAACTGGGCTATGTAGTTTAAATGGCCCAACAAGCCTCTGATTTCTTTAAGTCTACGTGGAGGGGGGTAAGTCAACTATTGCTTTGACTTTACCAAGGTCCACTTTAATGCCCCTTTAGTTGATTATAAAACCTAACAATTTCCCTAAAGTCACTTTGAAGGTACACTTCTCTAGGTTAAGCTTTAACTAGAATTTTCGCAACCTATCAAACAATCTCCTCAGATTATCCACATGACTTTCTCCTTCCTTAGACTTTGCAATCATACCATCAACATATACTTCAACTTCTTTGTGCATCATGTCATGAAAGATTGCTACCATGGCCTTTTGATAAGTTGCCTCGGCATTTTTAAGTTATAAAGGCATTATCTTGTAGCAAAATATGCCCAAAGTTGTGATAAATGTTGTCTTAGCTTTATCTTCTTTGGACATTCGAATTTGATTATATCCGGAGAATCCATCTATGAAACAGAAAAGATGGCTTTCGATTGTGTTATCAATTAAGACATCAACATGGGGCAAGGGGAAATTATCTTTAAGGGTTACTTGGTTAAGATCTCAGAAATCTATGTACACTCTGACTTTTCGATTTTTCTTCATTACAGGCACAATGTTGGCTACCCACTTGGGATAGTCAGATACCTCAATGAAACCGACCTCTAGTAACTTTTTGACTTTTACCTTAATTTTCAGTAGGACATCTGGTTAGAACCTCCTTAGTTTCTATTTCTTAGGTTTGATATCCTCTCATATGGGTAAGCGATGCACTACAATTAATGGATGTAATTTGGGCATATCTTTATAAGACCATGCAAACACATCTTGGTATTTAGAAAGTAGTGCAGTAATTTCAGCTTTTTGTTCTTCTTTCAAATTCCCTCCAATTTTCAATGTTTTGGTGTTGTCATTAGTCCCAACATTAATCGTATCAATGGGCTCATCAATGGAAATTCTACTCATTCCATCTTTACCAGCTTTCTTATACATCACTATGGTCATTGACATCAATCTCGATGACTAACCTAGTAAGGCTAGAGGTGATATCAATATTTTCATCACCTATTTGTGCAAGGTATCTATGGCCTTTATTCGAAGCATTGGATTTGAGAAAAAGAAAAGTATGCAAAGGAAAGAGTGTAAGTAAGGAAGAAGTGAAGAGAAAGGAGACTGATTCTTATTTAGAAGAAATTGTTTTAAGTACAATATTATAGAATAAAGGTAATTATTACAAAACTCTATAAAATACCAGACCGTAATTCATCCTTTACCTTAGAGAAGAATTATTGCTATTCATAAGGATGGAGAACCAATTATTCAAGTGTTGAGACTCATTGGATGGACCGGTTATTTTATTTCTGTTGGAAGTGTCCTCTTTGGTAGGCTCTAAATTTTGGACAGTCCGGATGAAAGTTTCTAACTTTGTTGGGAAGGTCATCGAGGCGTGATATAACCTGTTATCTCTTTTGCCCCTTGCTTGCATTTTTTACAACTCTTCCATCAGAGTTGGGCTATAGCCTAGTCCATAGGTACCAAACTGGCCTTATTTAAATTTCGACCTCTCATTTTTGTCCTAATCAGTAATCATGCATATCTTTTTAAACATTTGAAGCCCAAAGTCCTCTTGCTCCTTAATGCCAATATAGGGTATGGTTGTTTCTTTATATATTTCGTAATCTTAGTTACCCAAAATCGTTATAACTTGGCCATTAGAGATAAACTTAACATTCTAATAAAGACTTGAAGGTATGGCCCTCGTCGAATGTATCTATGTTCATCTGAATAATAGGTTAAAAGCCCTTGGGATGTTCAAAACTTAGAATTGAATGTTGAATGTCTGTGAGTCGATATCAACTGGTAAGTTGATTTCCCTAATAATCTCCCTTCCGGATCTATCAAAAGCCCTAACTATTGTTGAGCTTGGTTTAATTATAGTCACATCGATGCCTAATAGATCCACGATGGCAAGAGGGTAGACATTTAATGATGATTTGTTGTCGATGAGGACTCTTACCGTAATAATGTTCTTTAACCTTACTATTATGAAGAAGGGCTTAGTGTTGATGACCTTCACCTAGTTCCTCGGTAGAGAAAGAAATCTAATCCATAGTAAGGATAGAGTTGGTGATAGACCCTATTCTTTTAGCAAGTATTTCACGAGGGACCTTGACCTCCCTTAAAGTTTTAAACAAAGCTTTTTGATGCTATCAACAAACTCATAAGTGATATTTGTGTTGGAGTCTTAACAAGTTGATCTATTATTTTATACTCGCTAGACTTGATTATTTTGGTGAAGGCAAACAATCCTTCTTCATGTTCAACTGGTTCATTGTTTGGCCTTTCCAATATAGACTTCTTTTTCAAGTCTTCCCTTGGATCGTACATTCTACTAGAATGGGTAATCCCTCCAATAAGTGAGCTTGATTGCCCCTAATATACTACTTGGTAATTGAGAGGGATAGTTCTATAATTTTCAAGGGCTACAGGTACATGGAAGGTATACCTTTTGGTTTATGGAATTTGTTTCTCCTCTTGTTTGTAGAATCTATAGACCTTAGGCTTTCGATTGGAAACGATCATGTTGATGACAGGATCTAAGTCTTCAAATATCATATTGATGATAGGCCCATGTTTAGGCAAGGACTTGTTTTTGACATTTGGAACTAGAGCCTCTATGAAGTCCAGTTGGATTATGCTACAGTCGATTAAATCTTGAATTTTATTTCTTCATCTCTAGAATAAGTCGATTGAATGGCCTACTTGCCCCAAGTGATATTAACATTTGGTGTTAGGATAAAAAAACTTTAGTCTATATCTTTCACTAGGAGGCTAAAAATGGATCAAATTATCTTTTCTCAATTTTTCAAGGATTTGGCTGAGGGGAATTGGTATCTTGGTGAATTGTCTTAGATCCCTACTGACTTGTAGCTGACTTTGGAATTATTGCTGCATTAATGGAGGATTTGTTCTAAAGTAGAACTAAGTATTGGGCCTAGTGTTTGAATTCACCATGCCGACAGTTGTTTCTTTGGTCTTGCCAGTAGTAGGCTTTACAGAGGGTGGTCTTCTATTTGATGGCTCTTATAATTTACTAGAAGCAATAGTCCTTTCAATTTGGCATCCTATAGCCACTACCTCTACGAAACTAGAGGAGGCTTGCCCAATCAGATGAGAAAGTAAGGTCTTTCAAGAGTATTAATAAAAGCCGAAATGAACTCTTTCTACGTCATGGGGGTAGATACTTGTGCATCTAAGGACCTCCACCTTTGGGCATACTTCTTGAATGACTCATTGTGCTTTTTTCGCAGGGTAACCAAGTCCATCATGGTTGGTGCCACTTCAACATTGAATTTGTATTGCTCATAAAATGCCTTGGCCAACTTTTCCTATATGTTTACCTTATTCAGATCCAATTGGGCGTACCAGGTCAAAGTAAAGCCAGTTAGGCTATCCTGAAAAGTTTGGACTATAAGCTAGTCATATTGTACATACTTGCCCATCTTGTGTACATACAACTGAATGTGTAGTTTGGGGCATCCTATCCCACCGTACTTTTCAAAGTTAGGTACTTTGAACTTTTTTTGGGAACCTTCCGCATTCATAGGCAGGGAAGTCTATTATACCAACCTACTTGAAACCATCATACCCTTCGAGCATTTTCATTTTCTCGATGATTTGTTGGGTCAATTGCCTCTCAAGATCTTTCAATTTGTCCTAATTAGCTTCAATCTTTGGATTAACTGGAAACGAGTAAGTATTTGGCTCAAAAGTTAGGTTAACCTTCAGATAGACCCTTTCTATCTCAAAAGATTCAAAAGTTTGGTTGACTTTGGGGTAGGCTTCTTCTACTTCAAGAGGTACTTTCTATACCTGGCTTTGGAATTTTCTTCATTGGATAGAGATGTGGACCTGAGTAAGGCGATGCTATTAGCAAGGAAGCTTAATTGATATGCAATGTTCCCCACTATTTGTTCTAAAGAGCGGAACCTCAACTTAATGGGATCAATAACTTTGGGATTGACACTATTGTTGTTGGTCTTAGTGTCGTCATTTCCTTATTTGGTCATTTTGGCTTGAGAGCGAGTTTTAATAAGACTTCTCTAAAAGGTTTGACGCTTAGGAGCTATCTTAGTGACATGTTTAAGATCACTTCTCAACAAGTTAGCACATGAATATTTTTTAAAAGAGACAAATGAAAGACAAAGAAATGTATGTCATACAGATGCAGAGAGATGGAATCAACAAATAACCAGCAAGATGGTAATTTTTTTATTATTTTTGTAGCTTCTCGAGTTCTCTTTTACATTATTTGAAAAAAAAGAAAATACATTTGTTTCTTAAGAGGAGCATTCCTATCTCTAAATGTTCTTCTAGTGCTTGACAAACGTTCCCTTTTTTTACTTATTAGACTTTGCTGGTGCTTCCTTCCTCTTTTCTAAGTTGGGCTCTTCCATCTCTTCAAGTTCTTTGAGCCTCTTCTAGGTCATCCTTAATTGATGTTCTAAGGCCTAAAAACATTGTCTTAATTCTTAAAAGAGATCCTCCTACATGTCTCACTCTTCATAGATTACTTCTACACGTGCTTATACTTAGTCTATGTAGGTCTTGATTTCAAGATCTAGTTTAGTTGGTGTAGGTTGGATTATTTCTGGTGCTCGATATTAGATCTCCCTTACCTTATGGAGTTAATCATACAAATATTCTTTGGTGACCCTATACTTGTCTACTTCTCCTAGCTACTCTCCTAAATTGATGTTTATCTTGACAATCCTTATTTTCCATAACTGTTTGATTGCCCGGAGTTTAGACATCTTTTGTGGTAATGGGATCTAAAGGTTCTCATAATCTAAGGTCATGATATCTAGCGGAGGCCTATAGACTATATCTTGGATACCTTCAAATTGTTTGATCATATTGTTAGCGTAATAAACTATATACAATTTCATCCCGATTAAGGGTATTGCTTGAAAATTTTTGTAGACTAGGGTTACCCTTTTGAAGTTACTCCATTTTGCTGTCCATAAGATATCACCGACTTGGAAATTTCTGAGCACTTCTACCTAACAATAAGTGGACTTTCCTTCTAGGAGATGGACCTTATTAACAAAAGAATCAATTAGATCAATGTTATAAGCAAACTCTCCTCAAATCAAATCAAGCCTATAATAATTCATGTGGCTCACAAACCATACTATTAGTAATTCCATACTAGTTTTTAGTATGCCATCGTTCTTTTCTTTCAAAATATTAAGGCTTCTAATCTGTTTTGTGAAGAAGGCCAGGACATATGATTTGCCTTCAAGAAACTGGCCTACTAACTCAACGACTCTTAAATGGATGAGAAACTTTCCATTAGGGAGTAAGAGAGTCTAGAATGCAGCTAAGATAAAGGCTTTCATTTTGTTCTATCCCCAGTCTTTGAGATTACTACAGAAGATGCCCCATTGGTTGGATTTAGGCTCAATAGTAAACCAGGCTTTTAAGTCTTCCAATTTGATGCAGTTCTCATTATAGCTTCTAAGAGCTTTGTTCACTTCAACTTGTCTAATCCTTAAGAATCTTGAGAAGGTATTTATCGAGTCAATTGCCAAACTTGGGGTATACATATTTTCTAAGGAAGGGCCTTGAAGCAATTGCATGTACTCTTTAAGTGTTGGACTAACTAGGTAAAGCCCATCTTGAAAAGCCACTTCCTCAAGTTCCCAAAAGTTAGTCAAGACCCTAATTAAATTAACCTCTATTTTTACCTTAAGAAGTGATAGAATGGGCCGGATATTGTTAACGATGGTCTCTTGTTCCCTTAGATTGAAGTGTTGAAACCATTAGTCTAAGATGGGCTTAGAGCTAATAGGCTTGCTAATGAACTTTTCCCTGAAGTGGATGGAGTTAGATGAACTGGCCATTTCTTAATCTAAATTACAAAGGAAAAATGTGTTATAAGATTAACCAACCGTTATTTACAATAATGAAACCTATTTGCAACAATTCTATGTTTACAACACATTAAAATTATAAGGGGAATCGAGGAAACTTTGAGCTATTATACATTTTCATTCCCATCTCACTTGATTATTTGTCGATTCCGAATATCATAAATGCATAAAGGGTGGGCTCTAAAGGTTCTTAAGCTTATGTGATCTCACTTGTTGAAGAACACTTTCATTAGTCAAATCAAGCTTAAGTGGGGTAGCTTAATTAACCCCGAGCGATAGTTACACTATAGCACCCAAAGCCTACACAATGGCCTCCTATCCTAGGCTCCTAATACGGTCTAAGTTTGATCGTTTCTACCATACATTTGTGGAAAAATAAAACTATTGGTCTTAGTAAGATATCAAGAAGGGGGT
>JAMXBB010000007.1:95045024-95396806 GCA_024138015.1 Lumnitzera littorea
GGGGGGGGGGGGGGGGGGGGGGGTGTGTGAATTGATATCTTTTTGCAAAAACTAAAATTTATGAATTTAGAAAATCCCTCTTAATATCTTGAATGGAGTAAGTAGTTGAAAATTGATTGTTAACTCAAAGAGCAAATAATGATGACAAATAGAAGGAATAGAGGATAAGGAGTAAGAAGATCATGTAAGCAATTTTATAGAGCTTCGACCTTTTACCTATTGCTGTCTTCCAACTCCACTGTTGGGGACCCAATCCTCCTTACTGGTGTCGTTCCACTAATTCAAGCTTTTTAATAATAAAAAATCAATGAGAGCCTATAAAGATATCTAGTCTTTTTCTTTATCCTATCTCACTAACTTCTTTCTAAACTAAACACAGGACTCAGAGAATTTTCTAATCCTCTCATACTCAAGATACAATGTTAATAATGTTTACAATGAAATTGAAATAATAAAAACAAATATCTTTTTACAACTTTTGCACCAAAGCAATAACAAAGCTATTTTTCCTTAGTTTCTGATTAAGTTTTTGACAATTTACTTAAGAGTATTTTTAACTTCGGTTATGATATTGAGTGTACAGTATCCCTTTGATCAGCGGTAACTTAAAATTAAATAAACCCTCGCATAATAACTAGAAATGGCTATTTCTAGATTTTTCTCCATAATATTTTTGTTTAAACAAAATCAGTTTTGATATTGTAGAAGTATCTCACAAAAATAGGAACTAAATATTGAAATTTAAAAAATTTCAAACCAAGTTGTTCTAGATTTGTTCCTTTGCCATACTTATGTGATTCGAAGGTTGTTGCATGTAATGATAAGTTCTAATCTTCTATTCTCTTCATGGAAATTCAAATATTTTAAATAATAAAGATGAAGATGAGGAGATAAGAACAAATCCAACACTTCTTATTTTAACTGTTGTGAACAAATCTTCTTCCTTCTTCAATATCTTTATTTGAATTTTATCAAAACAAATCCCATAAGAGATCAAGTTAGATTACTCAAGGATATTCAGACTTATCTGTAAGATATCTTCAAGATTAAGAATTTCAATCCATCAACCCTTATCTTAAGATTTTCAAACTTAACTTGCCCAAAAAGCCCTTATATAGAGAAAAATAATATATCAAAATCCTCTTCCAATTAACATCCTTACTGTATTTCAATCCTTGAACAATTTTAACCGAGATTGTTAGAAAACATATTGCTTAAATCTTAATCACTCAAATTTTCGAATCTAATTCTTGTACATTTGTCCAACTCAATTTGTTCAAGTTAGTTAAAACAACTTAGAAACAGTAGCTGAACTTATTTCCAAATGCACATAGAGATGTTTGCTGATAACATTCTAACTGATGTTTTGATGATGATATACATTTTGACTTGCTAATATATATTCTGATAAGTTCAAACTTACTTTCTTCTAAACACCTTGCATACTTAAAAATCTTATTAAGCTCATATATATCTTTTTGTTATCATCAAAATATATTAAAGGAAAACTCAACAAAAACCCTCTCCCTAAATGGTTAAATAAACACAACCTATAAAAAATGTTAGTTAAGGTATAAATAATAATAAATTAACAAATAAGTAAATGAATTATAGTTAGGAAGGTGACTTTTTAGAGATTAATTTTAATTTCGAAAAGTTGAATGGTTAACCCTCTTGACTATCCCTAGTAAAGTCGCCAAGCTGTGGAGTTTGGTTTTTTCCTTCCGGTTTTTTAAATTAGTTTTATTCAAACTGATCAATATTAAACTCTATCCATTTAATACTGACTCTCGACTAAGGTTTAAAAGAAAACCGGTTTTTTTATACCTTGAAAACGCTTTGGAGTCACCACCTGATTAAGTTAGGAAAAAGAGTTAAGTTATAACTAATTGGGTGGATTGGTTATAACTTAACTACTGGTCTAATAGTAAAACCAATTTTATAAAACAGTTTTAGAAACCAAAGATCTAAATCCGAGGTTTAGGATTTTTGAAATCTTATGGGTACCATTAACTTTCCAATTTTAACCTTAATCTTAAAAATCACCCTTCAATTCTATAAAATAGATTTCAATTAATGGTTAATCGAATTGGATAACTTAAAAAATCTAAACTTATCTAAAAAAGGAAAAAATAGGTTTTATTGTTTTTTACCGTCGCTTTGTAGGTGTCTACATACCCGTTATTCGGGATCAGACGTATATTGTTCTTTTTTTTATAATTTTAGTGGATTGGGTTTGTTTTGATTTGAAAATATGTCGAATTTACGTTTTTAACCTAATTTGGTTTGTTTAAGGAAATTTCTATAAAAGGTCATAAGTTGGAAAATTTATTTTTTTGGAAAATTCAAAAGTACCCTAATTTGGAAAGGGTTCATTTATTTCTATTTCTTTTTGAAGAAACCGATTTTTCTAAATGCTAAAATGATTTTTATTCACTAACCTATTTATTTATTAAATTATCTTATTTATTTATTACTTATCCTTTTTTTTTCTATTTCTATAAATAAAAAATAAACTACTCTTTTCTTTTTCTTCTTTTTTTTTTCTTTCACTTTTTCCCCTTTTTCTCCTTTTTTTTTTGGTTTACATTACTGTTTACATTTACATAAATAAATAAAAAATTAAACAAAAAGGTAAAGTAACAAACAAAATGAACTAAGTTGAACTAAAGGCTAGATTAGGTACGCGGGTTAGGGCATGGGTTAGAGTTGGGTGCAAATCTAAATAGGGTCAAGTCGGGTCAAGCACTTAGATTCAAGTTACGTAGTGGAGAAATTCAGTAGCAATGTTTCAACTTGATCTTTGAACCAAAATGAGAGGGTGAGGGCTTTTTTGTATGTTTTAGATTAAAGTTGGGTGGGGGGGGCGACGGGTAGGGTGGGGGAAGTTAGGGTAGGTTCAATGCGTTGACCAATTGCTAGTGTTTGGACGATGGGTAAAGTGGCGATCAACGGTGGTAGTTTGGCACGATGTTTGTGGCGACTGTTAGAATGGAAGAAGAAGTTGGGTACTGGGTTAGGGGACATGGCGAATGCATTTGCATGCTCAGTTTGGCTTGGAGTGGTTGAATGGTGGAGGACATGTACGGTTGGTCTCACGATGGTTAAGGCTTAGCCATGGTGGACTTAGAATTGTAGCTAGGGGATACGATGGTAGTTAGGGAGAGTTAGGTTAAGGAGTTCGTGTCATAGAGAAGCTATGGCAATGATAGTTTGTGCTCGAGGAGTGGTCAAGTAGTAGGGAATTATAGAAAGAGAGAGAGAAGACCATGATAAAGAGAGAAAGAGAGCTTGGGGTAAAGAGAGAGAGAGAGTGATGATTTTCTGATGATTGCGTATGTGTAAAACGAGTTCTAAACCCCCTTTCTATAGTTAAGATCAACTTAAAAAGTAAGGAAAGTCAAAATCAAATTGAATGTAAATTTCTAGAATTTCAGCTTTTTTTTTTTTCCGATTTTTAGAGCTTGATTTGACTTACTAAACAGCTGCATCTAGATACGTTTTTTTATCTTGATTCAAAGTAGGTCAAATGTACTTTGCAATTTCATCATTAGTTTGATGAAATCATGGAGAAAAAAGGGACTAAAATTATCCACAAAGTGCACTGCATGAGAAGGAAAGTACGGGAAATGCTGGGGAAAAAGGAGGAAAAAGGTAAGAAGGAGAAGGAAAAGGGGAGAAAGCGGTGCTGATGTAGTGCTACGTCAGCTATGGGATCTAATGGTGATATGCTACATGTCTAATAATAACATATGGCAGTTAACATGGTTTGCCACATGGGTATCACGTAGCGCCATGTTAGCATTAACCAATTCGAGTTTATCACATGTCAGGACACGTAATACAATGGACTCTTAACACGTGGTAGCACCTGATGTAGTAATATGTCCTCTATAGAAAGAAAAAGGCTTTCCTTACTTATGCTAAGATTCGAACCTTTGACCTCATGCTTAAACCCAACGCTATGTCCACATGTTTATTCGTTAGGCCATTGGCCTATACATTGTCCATATGTACAATTAAATTGCACATATGGACTAGGTTAGCTTGAGTTAAATTCAAATCAAGCCCAACTCCAATGGTCCTTTCTTTAAATTTCTTTAAACTACTTAAAACTTTATTATTTTCTTAATTTTTTTTCTAAAATTTATACTTTTTGTGATTTTTCTAAATTTATTTATTTTTTCTTAATTTTTCCATTTCCTTGTTCTTTTTTCTAAATTTCTCTTCTTCTTTTTTTGGGGTTTTCTTAATTTTTTTTTTGTATTTTTCTAAATTTCTTATTTTTTGGGTTTTCTTAATTTTCTATTTTTTGTATTTTTCCTAATTTAGGACCCTTTAACTTATTTTAAAATTTTAAAAAATAAAAGGGGACAAAAATGAGGTGTCTACAATAATAAATAGAGTAAACGCTATTAGAGATAAGTTAGGTGAATGGCTATTTGATGAGGAAGATGTTTCTGCTATGTTTTTGGATTATTTCAAGAGAATATACTTGTTTAATCGCACATCAAATGTAAAGTTGGTGCTAGAACACATGGATGAAGTTGTTACACTAGAAATGAATGGAGCTCTTGAAAGACTAATAGGGGATGAAGAAGTAAAGGATACGGTTTTTCAGTTAGGAAACAAAAGCTTTAAGCCTAGATTTTTTTAGTGGCTTATTATGTTAAACTCATTAGGCGATCATTAGCAAGTTCATGATTGGTGCTATGAGAGAATTTTATCAAATAGGTACATTTCCTTGAACATTCAATAACACTAATTTAATTTTAATTCCTAAAATTCGTTTTCTTGAAGAATTAATACAATCTCATCTCATTAGCCTATGCATTTTTACATATAAGATCATTTCCTAAATCTTATCAAATAAGCTTCAACCTTTCCTTTAGTTTATAATAATACCACTTCAAAGTGCTTTTATCCCAGGTCGGATTATTCAAGATAATGTGATCATAACTCATGAGGTATTCCATTCTCTTAAATTACATAAAAAAAAAAAAGAAGGCAAACATGATTTTTGTGCATTTAAAATAGATATGGCTAAAGTCTATGATAGAGTTGAATGGTCCTTTTTAAAATATGTTATGGCTAAAATGAGTTTTTATTAGAAGTAGATTGATTGGATCATAAGTTGCACAACCTCTTCTCTTATAGTCTTATGGTTAATGGAGTTAGGGTGGGTCATATTTAGCCAATTAGAGGAATAAGACAAGGTGATTCTCTATCTCCTTATCTATTCCTTTTGGATAAATTTTTTTGTCTAAGATGGTTCAATTTTCGTAGAGGGAATAAAAGTTAAAAGAAACTATACTAAACTCACACACCTCTTTTTCGTTGATGTTGCACTCTTCTTTTTGAAGGCTTCCCAAATACCTCTAGCAAGCATCAAACAAATTTTGGATATATATCATTCAGATTCTGGTCGTATAGTGAATTTCCAAAAGTTTTCTTTGTTTTAGTTCTTCTGCATCTAACTGTAAGAGGATGATTCATTAAAATGTCTTGAATATTAATCCACAAAATAAGCATGGAAATTATCTAAGCCTTCCTTCTATACAAGAGAGGTCTAAATACAAATTTTTAGAAGTTATAGGGGAAATGATTTCTTTTAGGCTTCAAAGGTGGAAAGGAAAATTACTATCAATCGGAGGAAAGGAAGTCACGGTTAAAGCGGTGGCTTATGCCATCACAACTTATCCTATGATTTTTTTTTTTTCCTTCCTTTCTTAATAAGTGGTTTAAGGAAGTATCTAATATGATGGCAAATTTTCATCGAGGAATCAATTAAATGCAAGGACATACATTTTTAAGAGTTGGAAAGTATTGACTAATTCAAAATTTGAAGGGGGCTTGAGTTTTAGAGATTTGATTATATTTAATGTCTCTCTTGGAAAAATTGGTGTATAGAATCATTGAGAATCCATATACACTTTAGGTTAAGTTTTTAAAGAATCTTTACATCTTGAATAGTGATTTCCTTAATTTGAAGAAAGGAAGGAGGTCTTCTTAAGTATGGCAAAGTATACAAATGGGGAAAAAAGCCATTGCTAATTATCTTATTTGGCAAATAAGGAGGGGGAATAGCATAAGAGTGTAAATAGATTCTTCAATTCTAGCTTTAAGAAATTTTAAGTTAGAGGCTAGACACTTGGAAGTTCAATTACATCGCTTGAATGTTAAGGACCTCATAGATCTACACATTTCAGCTTGGAACTTGAGTGATATAGGGAATATTTTCCTTAAGGAGGAGAAAAGAGCTATAAGAAGTATCCCTATCTATTAATTACTCTACTGACTAACAAGCTAGCTTAGCTAAAGGAAAGGAATGGAGTTTATACTATTAAGTCTAGATGCTACAGTCTGATGAACATATCAACATGTGAAAAAATGGACTACATTGGTTCTTCTTATAAGGTAGATGAAAGAGCCTAAAAATGTATTTGGAGCATAAACTAACACCATAGCAGCATCATGTCATTTGGAGAATGTGTACAAATTCTTTGGTGACTAATACAAATTTTTTTGTAGGACAATCAAATCAAGTGTTTTATGCTTCAATTGTGATCAAGATGAGATTATTAAACATTTGTTTTTCTAATGTCAATGGACTTAGTCAATCTAGTTTGCAAGTTGTAATTTGAAAATTGAAGAAAGAAACATAACTAGAATTGATTGGTGGCTGAAAGAGACGTGAAAGGTAGGATTTAGAAGTAAAGTCAAAGTATAGGGATTACTATTGAAAATGGCATTCATGTTATTGCATATTTGGTTAGATGGAAATGAGTGTAAATTGCATGTATCAAGGTAATCAACAAGATATCCCCAATATTGTAAAATGTTATCAAGGTAGTCATGCATAAATCGTAACAAAGAGGATTAAAGAATACATCCAATAGTAAAACTCAAATAGCAAAGGATGTAGAACACTCAACTAATGGTGAAGACGTGTTGCATAGATCTAAAACATCAAGGTAAACTCCTCCTATTAGAGGTATAGTGAAAATTAATTATGATGGGGCTTTTAATGATTCATCAAGAGAAGTAGTTATTAGCATTGTATCTTAAAACTCAGCAAACCATCTACTTCAAGCAATGTCTTTGAAGGTGAAGGTAGATTTAGTTGGTATGGTTGAGGTTCATGCTGCTCGTGATTGTTTAAAGGTTGCAAAAGAAAGGTAATGGTAGCACAATCAATTGGAAATATATTCAAAAGCCTATTATGATTTGCTATTAAGTGGAGTTTCTTCTTCTTGGAGATCTAAGAATATTTCTAAGGATATTCTTTTTTATCTTAAGACTTGTTTTCCATCAATTGCATTATAATGAGGAAAAAGATGAGTTTGTCAAATTTATTATCTTATTCATCATACCATCACATTTATAGTAATTTAGATATTTTGGATAGTGAAATGAACTTATTTGGTCCATTTAAAATTGCCATGATCACAATTGAACTTAACCTAAATTTATACACCTAATTGGTTATCTCTTATATGTCAGGCTTCTATGTATATCCATATTATTTTATATATTCTCATTACTAATAAAAAGTAGTTTCAAGCTATGCATTGAAGAGTAGAAAATTCAAATGAGTAAAAGTAAGCATGGCGTTGAATTAGATGTTAATTAGAGGTGTAAATGAATCACACATATAATTGCCTATTACTTGAATTCAGATGGATATTTACTCTTGTTCGATTCGATAATAGTCAAATCTATCTTGAGTTTGAATTATTTGAATAGTTTCTAGAGTCGAGTTTGAATTTCATATTCAATTCGATTAGCTCCTAAAATGAGTCAAGCTTAATTCAAAATTAAACATTGATGTTGTCTAAATTAGATGAACATTTTTGGATAAATCAACTTTGGGAGCAATTAATTGAGTTGAGCTTGTGTTTATGGAGTGTCACTTCAAGTCAAGTTTGAGTTCAAGAATTTAAATTTAATCAAGTGTAGAATTGAGCTTAAACTCTAGAGTTTCAGCACTGCATTGTCTTAACTTAACTCATTTCCAGCACATTTTTAATCTTAAAAATAAAAATTAGAAGACGAGAAAGAAAAATTAATAGCACTTGTATATTGGTACTTAGACAAAATGTATGCATATGGACTGTTACATATTTAGTTATCTATTAACGCTCATCAAATTATTATTTATAAAATTTTTATTTAATTGAAACTGTCAATATGTTCATTTATGTTTAATTTAATTGAAGAACAAAAACCAATAATATTTAATTACAAGCTTCTTTTGGGAGGGTCTTGGAAAATCTTAGGCCTATCATGGAGAAGAAGAATCATCTTGATTGGCCAATCGTAGACAAATCTTTTTTATTCTATCAAAATAGATATATAAAAGGATAAATTACACTTAAGGTATCTATATTTTTTTATTTTTTCACTGTAGATACATATGTTATTATTTTTTACACTATGGAGTACTCATGTTTTATAAAAATGTAATATACC
Organism: Lumnitzera littorea; assembly: GCA_024138015.1. Taxonomy (NCBI): domain Eukaryota; kingdom Viridiplantae; phylum Streptophyta; class Magnoliopsida; order Myrtales; family Combretaceae; genus Lumnitzera; species Lumnitzera littorea. Next base: position 95,053,497 of record JAMXBB010000007.1, read on the forward strand.
AAATGTGGGTTAAGTTTTTAACGTTGTGAAGAAAGAACCAAAAGCCTTCTTCCAACCCATGTCACCTTCCCACTTTGAATTCCAAAACCCTAACCCTAAATTAGTAACTTCATTGTTATCTTCTTCTTATTTTTTTTCAAATTGACAATCTCAACAACTTCTTTGCTTCAAATCCCCTAAAATGCGCTCCAATTAAAATTTCCTCACTCCTCCTCCATTCATGCCTCTTCTAGCACCGGTGCCTTCTCTTTATTAGTTTAATTACATGTGTATGTACATATGTTTGCAATGAAATATATTTGCAGCGACTTTGCTTGATTATGGAGCTGGTAATGTATGTAGCTTGCGAAACGCTATACGCCATTCGGATTCAACATTAAGGAGGTTTTTTTTCCTCTTCGTAGGATTCATTTTTCACACTAGATTTGGCCATTTTGGCGGAGGCATGTATGCATGAGATGTCCTTATGATTCATTATACAAGTCATGGAACTATTCCGTGGAGGAAATAGAGGAGGCTTTTCAAATTACAAGTCCAATATCAACTTATTAATACAATCAGTTTGTTCTACGCATATGCACAAAATATATGTTCAGGTTGAAGCTTTTGCTTGTATCTATTTCAACTTTTGGTCGGAGCCAGGATTGTTACTGCAAAGTAGCTTCAAGTTTCTCTAGTTCTTTATTAATATCGTTATGCTTTGGAGATTTTGACTAGGTAGCTATCCAATAAATTTTTTTTACCAAATATAATAAACCAGTTTATCAGTAGCAAATAACTAAGTTAACCCAAACCCTAAATTTATAAGCCATAGACATGACTAAATGAAATGATTTATGGGAGATCAGAAACATGTTGCCTTGATAATATTACTGAAGTGAGAAATTGCATGAGGCCTTAACTCGATTGTGTGTTTTTATATCCCTTTGCTTTGAATCCACACAGTCACAGACCAATCTATGCTAAATGCCATGAGAAACACGAGCCGATGAGGACGAGTATTCCCGCAAGAAAGAGAATCTTGACTTTCTTTTCACCTAAAGAAATTGAATATGTCACTTCAAATCTTCAATAATTTGCCAGCATTGCTGTTGTGTTGTTGCTTGATGAAAGCTTTTGGTTCTTTTTTTGCTAACGTTAAAATTTAAAAATTTAACCGACGTATGGTATTTTACATTTTTATAAAACACGGGTATCTATAATGTAAAACATGTATCCAAAGTGCGCAAAAAAAAAAAAAAGGTGTCCTAAGTGTAATTTACCCTCTACGAAATGGTTATCTTGTGAGCCCTAAACGATAAAGAAACTAGTTGTGATAAAAGTCATTAATTTTTTCAAAATCTACAAAATGCTATAAATTTGGATGCATGATAATCAGGGATATTATGGAAATTTCATCAAATTCATTATAATGAGGGCAATGAGTTTTTCAAAGCTATTATTCTTTATACCATCCACGTTTTTAGTAATTTAGATATTGGATAGAGAATGAATTCATTTGGTTGATTTTAAATTTTCATCACCACAAATGATCTCAATCCAAATTTACAAAACACATAAAGAATCTAAGCTAGCTCACTTTCTCATTTATGTCGACCTTCTACGTACATATCAATTTTATATATTCTCAATTATAACATAGTTTCGAAGCTATGCACAAAAGAGTTGTAAAAATCGGATAAGTTAAAAGGAAGCATCATGCGCTAGCACCGCAATTAGGGTTAACTAGGGGTGTAACGGGTGAAACATCTTCACGGGCTACTAAAGTTCTAGCCGATATTTAGTGGAGTTAAATTAGACAATAATAGTTGTGTCTAACTCAAGTTCCAACTATTGGAGTAATTTTCTAGTTAAGTTTTAACTTCACAATATTTAAATCAACTAGCTCTCAAGGTAGCTAATCATTTAGGAGTCAAATTGAATAATAATATTATTTTAATGGGAACAAAAATATCATTTTAGATAAATCAAATCTGAATTAATTTCATCTAAGTAAGGTTGAGCATAGGGTATCATTTCATATATCGGATTTGAGTTTAAAATTCTAAACTCAATAGTTAAGCTCCATGCTCTAAAGTTTGGGACCAATCTTGAGTTTAGTGTTGTGTTATTTCAACTTTACTAGTTTGCAACCATAGTTTTATTACTTAGAAACCCAAAAAGAGAAATAAAACTAAATTATTATATAAATGCTCGCTTGCCCAGCTCAAAGCCTCAAACCACCTGTGCCGTGTTCTTGATTTAATTTCTTTACCCATTTGCACTAGTTGAAAAGCGTGGAATTCGTGAAATGATACTCTTAACATATTGGAATATAGAATAATTTAAAGAAACAATTTTACTTTTGGCTATAAAATTAAAGAGATCATACAATAAGAAAGAAGCATCCGTGTTCGTTGTTCATAACATCCTAGTTCTGATATCAGGCATATGGACGCACACGACAACAATCAAGGCCTGCCATGGGTAGTTGGATGAAGCCACGCTCCTCCACCCACACTATATTCATGAATTTCTCTGTCCTTCACCGATAATTTAATTCTAAATTTCTCATATCTTTTTAATTACTTATTAATCCTCCAGATTAATGCATGATTTAAACCCTCTATAGTTATTATTATTATTATTTTTTTAAGTTCCCTAAAGTTAAAGATCAACGATCATAGTTGTTTAGATATTTAAAAAAGAAAATGATGTGGCAATAATGTTATATGATATTATAAAAATTAAGGTAATAACCACTACTGATTTATAACTTTAAAATATTTTAGGAAAAAGTAACTTTAAAGGATTCATTTCCAAACATCAATAATGGAAAATATTACAAACAATCTCAAATTTCAAAATTATGAAAGTAGGGATTGCTTAGACACCAAATATATGATTTTTAAAATTGAGCATTAGACCCTTTGACCAATCTGATATAGCAAACGATATTTAAAAAAATGTTATGACCGTTATGGAAATAAGGTGTATTTTTTTATTCACCTTTTAACTTACAGAAAAGTAGAAGCCACAAGCAATTACATTATTCTGCATGTACCTCTCAAAACTCTATCTATCAAAAGGTGTGTGGAAGATATATCTAATTCTTGTTTCATTCATTCATACATATCTTCTAATTAACAAATATTGAGGTGAGATTAAATTAATAAGGGATAGTTGCAAATGAATCCTCAAGATTACTAGTCAAGTCTAAATAGACCTTTTAAACTCTAGAAGATACCTTCACTTGCCAATAAGTTTTTAAAAATATATACATACTAAATAGTGATGATTTTAAGGTTTCATGATAATTATGAAGGTATGTGCATTTTTTTTAAAATGCGATGAGGAAGTAAAAGCATATTTGAGGTCTATTCGCCTAAACTGTTTGCAAAATATTATTAAAAGTATCCTCTTGATTACTTTGTTAAGATTAGCGTGAAACATTATATACAAATAAATTAAACACAAAATTAAAAAGAGTAGGGTTGAAAAGATCAGGTTAAAGAATTATAGTGTTTCAACCTTATACTTACTATACTTTTCTAGCTCCATACTAGGGATTTGTATTCTACATTGGTGTTATTCCACTATGTACTTTTAATATTCAATTAAGAGAGAAAACAAGTACAATCCTTGTATTCTGTCTCACTATGTTATCATTGGTTAATCACAAATCTATAGAATAATGTTAACTCTCTTCTAACATAAAGTCTAACACTTAAAAATGAGATTTATAGACATGTGAGAACTAAATATAATGATCCTCAAAATGTAATCACAAAAAAAAAAAAAAAAGAATATGAAATTCGAATAAATAGTTATGTCTTTAATTTAGCTTCTAATTGTGTCTCTAAATTTTCTCGAAAGTAAAGTTTGTAGATGAAAGTTATAGCTTAGTGTATCTCTTGGAAATTTAAACTATCTTGATTATATACTCTTCTAGTGCAACATTTCTTTGCTGATTTCTTAAAGAGTTCTTTGACAAGTCTTGAAAAATCTTGAATTATCCATTGGACGGTATATTCCTTGATTTATAGAAGCTAAATGGCCTTTCTTATTTGATTCTAATTTGAATGTAAGATTGATGTAGTAATGTATGACTAAGTCTTTCACATTTCTTTATATAATAGCTTGGCTTCACTATTGTAAACTTTCATATTTCCTTTGAAAAATTTGAATTTCCTTACTACTATGTCTCCTAAAAAACAAAAACAAATCTTCATACTTGATAATTCTAGAATTCAAATTTCAATCTTTTGATATATTTCTTGTGAATGCTTTATACGTGTGTTTTTGTAACAAATTTGATATATTTGAATATGTAAGCTTCAAAAATTCTTCTTTATTATATTGTTTTGAATTTTGAAATAAAAAAAGAAAAACTGTAGCAAAGTGGATAAGATTCATCCTTATCTTGAGTTTACTACACTCATCTGACTTGATTTAAGCTTGTGATAAAATCTAATTTGAATTCTACGAAATCCTCCATTTATCTTCGTAAAAATTCATCAAATATCTCTAGAAAAAACTTATAATTATTTGACAAAATATTTCCAACAAATCTATTATAAAATCCATGTTCAAATAAACTTATCTTAAAATTAATTAGATTTAAACCTCCTTAATCTTCGTGGATGTGTGTCTAACTTTGTAGAATGCATTGAATATATTACTCAAATATATCCAGCAAGTAGAGTTGGGCCTTTAAATCATTAAGAGTCCAATAAAACACTTAAACTATATTAGTTTGTCAAAATCTAGTTTTGTCATAATCCTCTTAGTTAGTCTATGATTCTTGAAATCAGACCTTAAATAAAAATATAACATTACTTAATAACCTATACACCTAACACGCTAGTTAAACATCTTAAACTTCTTTTTATTATCATTAAAATAATGATGAGAGAACTCAATAGAATCTAACTACAAAATGGATTCTTTTATATTTTAGTTCAAAAAGGGACTCAACAATTCTTAGTTTAGCTTGTGAGCAAACTAAAGTAAAGCAAGCATCTTAACTCAATTGAATCACTTCTTAATTAAGAAATGGAAAAAAGTAACACATTTTGATTTTGAAATACTAACAAACAAGCCTACTCTAGTAAACCTCATGGTAGAAAATAAAGAAGGAACACATCCTTAATCCTAAAACATTATTCTTAGTAGATGATTCGCAGTTTAGGTGTCTACTTTGATTTAAAAACATATTTCCTTTAAATAAGGTACATAACCTATTCCTAAAGTTAAGGATAAGGCTAATCAAAGTTGAACCTATACTTGTTTCACTCCATTACATAAACATCTCATAACATCAAGAGTACTACTAACAAACTGCTTGTTTAAATTTCAAATGGGCACATTTGAAGTGCTTATCCTACTCTTAGATTAGTTGAAATAAATCTAAACATACCATAACCATTCAAAGGAAATATTTTCACGAACACCTATTCTTGCATCGATGTGCCCATTTTAAGTGCTTAACCTATAGATAAGCCCTATCCAGCACATATCATAACATGAAATCGTCGCTTAACACATGTACTGGTCTCTAATCATACAAAACACAGCATATTAATAGGACTCCAATTTGTGAGCTCTTGCAAACCATTAGAGTTGTACCTACTCAATGAATTTACCTTTCCTTATGGTTGCTCTAGTATATATACATTTCCACTTATAGGACTTGCATTAAAGCTATCCATATAACCTTACTTACATTTTTATGACTTTGGAACTAATTCACAAACTTTACAAAGTAATCTTTCTTTTTGTTTTTATAAAAGTAATACCATAAGTTGGACCAGCAAGTATTTAAGTATCCATAGATAAAAATCAAAAGTTATGATACACCATCTTCAAAAATAGCTTAAGTGGACTCTATTTCTACAAATCTATGCTTCGAATCCTCCTTTAAATTGACTCTTCTATACTTGAGGATAAAGAAACTAACTCATCCCATCAACTCATAATTTGAGCTAAGTGAATAAACTAAAATAAAAATAACAATAACAATAACAATATAATAGTAGCAAGCCAAACAGATAGGAATCAGCTTTCTAGACCTATCACCTGAGCTAAGGCTAACGGCTTAGAGAGCATGGCATGGAGGATTCTTTCACTTTGACCAAGTCCTAAGGAGTCTATCATATTATATAGACCTAAAAGTACCTTGCTTTGACTATTTTAAGCCTTACTCGTTGTTGCAAATCGAGGACTCATAGTCATACCGACTTGGTAACAACCCAAATATCTCCACCAATAGTTTTATAAGTCGAACCATTAGCTCACTAGAAGTGTTTCCAAGCTTACTATGTCAACCTTTGACTCATTTAAGTCACTGACCTTCCCCAACATTCGAGATGTTTGAGAGTTGAAGCATAAGTAAGTTGGCATTTGACCTTACCTCAATCCACCTAGAGTTTGACTCAACTGAGATATTGCTAAGCTACCCCAAGGCTTAACCCATACTAATGTCTATGCTAATGACACATCTAATCAAATGATTCTAGCTATCTTTTGAAATAAATACCAGTATAGAAGCAATTAGATGCTCCTTTTGTGCACATTTAAGATTTACCCTTTGATGTATGTTCTTTCTAGTATTTTCCATTTTTAGACAGTTTCCTCTTTTAATAATTAGCTAGCTTATGTAATTTATCCTAGAAAATCGGGTATAAATATCTACTTATCATCTAATTGCATCATCATCCTTCATTAACAGAATATACTTTATGTTGTCATAGGTAACTTCCATTGTATCTTTATTCTTATCCTTACTCTTAAGTAAGGAACGATAGCAAATACTTCGATTAGTCACAGTTGTTTATGATATCAACTTGGTTAATTGGTGTACAAGTGTTCACTAGTGCAGAACATCCATTAAGCAGCATGTGGTCGCTTATATTCGAGCCATTTCCACTTAGTTTTTAAACCATATTTGATTTTGACCCATTCCTCCTTTATCGATTTCCCTTGTATGTTCTTGGCATAAGATATATCTTAGTATCAAAGAAGGGGTTACAAGAGTGAGTAACTATATGAGTGTTGTTCATGGTATGTTTTGCTGTAAACGTGTATAAGGTTGGTGCTATATGAGTAAGCTGGAGCTTTATCTTGCAAAGTGTGTATAGAGTTCTATTATGCTCTATTTTCGAGTGTTGAAATAGAATAGGTGGTGTTTAAAGTTTGTTGGCACTAAGTTGATCTTGAATATTAGTTAATAAAGGTTTTGGGTAGTATTGATTTGGGTTTCTAAGTTAAGTTGTTTTAAGTATGGTTGAAGAGATTTTAAGTAATTCTGCTTTGGAGTTCTTATTGTTTCTAAGTTTGTCGTTGTTTTGGGTGTTTGGGTGGTGATAATGATTATTGAAGTTGAACAAAACACTCATATTAAAGTTGAGCCTTTACATGCTACAAAAAAGTTTATTGCTAAAGATATGCATGTTTTCCATGATCATAAGAGCAAAGAAAAGCTGAGTGCTTGAGAGAAAGTATAAAGAATTTATTATTATTGAGCATTAAGCAAAAGTGTAAGGAAATCCGTTTATTTCCTTAGTAACTCTAAAAAGAGTTACTAATCTTTGTAAAAATTAGTAAAGAGAGTGTTGAAGAGAACTTAGAGGGAGATTTTGTGGACTTGCGATTTGGAAGTAAAGTAGGATCTTAAGAACCATTAACCTTTGTCTGAAAGTTTCTTTCAAGTAGTAGAACTATAATGTGGAGAGTTATATCCCTTACTACAGGTTAGAAGAGTGTTTTGAGTACAAGGCGGAACTAATATCTATCGATGCCTAATCTTCTTAACACTATCTTTTTATTTTACTTGCAATTTATTTACAGTTTGTGTAATTATTTGATTAACTAGGAAATATTTATCAAAAGTATCATTATATAATCAAAACTAAGAAGAACAATCAAATTAAGAGTTAATTGGTTTTGCATTTGCAAGAAAATCTTTAGTCTAAATTTGTTAATATTTTTGATAAATTAATAACTAAAGAACAAATTTAGTATAATTAATTAATCTTGAATATTAAGAAATGAAAATTGTTTAGGACTTTTTTGCTTTTTTTGGAACAATCAATTCAAACTTCCTTCTTGATTATTCACTAAGACCAATAGGAATTGTTATGTAGATGGGTTATTAGACCTGGTCGAATGGTGGGTTGAACAACATGTTTTATGACTATTTCATTTCTTTAGTCGAATCGAAAAGATTGCCTAATTGAATAGTGCTTCTTGACAGTGTAATTTGGCATTCTTTTGTAACTTTAGACACCTTGATTTACTCGAAGGTTCTTCAATAATTGCTTAAAACCTTGATCTCATCAAGTGGTATGACTTATGAGCATTAGTTTCGCAGCAGGATGGATCACACTCCTTCATCCCCTTCCTTGTAATTTTGTATTTTGATTGTAACTAGCAAAAAAAAAAATAAAATTAAATAAGAGAGAGAGAGAGAAAGAAAGAAAAACAAAGGTAAAGAGAATATGATATTTTATTTAAGATTTTAAGTGATATATTCTCAACAATCATGGTAAAATACCATGAAGATGACTTAAATAATCGATTAAGGGCTTAGAATTAAACTTGATTTCCATCACATGTAGCCTTGACATTCACTTTGTTAGATACATAAGTGAAAAATAGAGACAACATAAGATTTAATGTGGAAATTCCTAAAGAATCGATGTGGAAAAAGCAATGATTAGTTATTTAAATAGTCTCTATTAGTGTAACAACATGATATAATTCTCACTACATTTTTGAACTTACTCTACTCAATAAGTATAAGAGTATATATAAAGAGTAATAAGAAGCTTAAAGACTTGAACTCAATAAATGAAATAACTTATATAATAAGAAAGCACAAAATAGGAAACTAGACAAGCTGTGACCTTGTTATTGGTCCACCACTAACCATTTGTGGGGCAATTACAGCAAACTAATAGCCAACATCAACTCCTTAGTAACCAACAACCACTCCTCGGTTGTGATATATCACATATTGAATCATACTTTGGTTTTGCCTTTTATTTATTTTTTCACCTATTTGTGCAAAAAAAAAAAAAATCTAAGTTTAATCAGAATTTAAGTAAAAAATTAAACACCAGCTTCATGTATTTAGTTATTTTTAAATGATATTCAAATAATTAAATTAAAATTCTTATTCGAGATAAGTTCTCATTGCGTCTCAATATGTAACTATTAAGTTGTAATTCAATTAAAATATAAGGCCTTATTTGTTTCAGGAAAAATATTCTCCAGAAAATATTTTTCTTATTTTCCCTTATTGTTTTTGTTGGAAAAGGTGCATTAAATAGAAAACGTCTTATTCTTTTAAGAAAAGAATGTTATTTTCCAATCTAATATTTGCAAATCTTTTAACCTTAAGAAAATGATTTTTTTTTTTAAATTCTTGTTATAACTTACCTATAAGTTATATTATAAACATGAAAAAATTATACCAAGTAAAAAAGCTATAAATTTATTAAAATATTGTCAAAATCAACTAAAGTGATTATAATAATGTATATTAAAAAATAATTTACATTTATACTTTTGTTTTTAAATAAAATATTTGATATATTATATTTATAATAACATATGAATATTAATATATTTTGGTATGGTTATAAGTTATATAGTATTTGCTAATCAAATATCGAAAAAATATTTTAATATATTCTTATAAAAATACCTAAACATATAAAAATATATTTATTTTCATTAAAATACTTTTTAAGTAACATATAGTTTTTCTTAAAACAGACGGAACTCAATGGCTCATTAATATCAATGCCAGTCAAACAAACTCCTATTATCCACCGGAGCTATTACTAACAAGTAACTGTCGACATTTATCTAGGGTTTAGATCATATGCAGCCGACCGAAGTATATCAAATCAACAAGTATAATTGCTTAATGAAAAGCCCAACTGAAAACTGAGCACTTTGCCACTTTCCTTCCCCTTCCTTCCCACTAACCAACCAGGAGCAATTAATATGGAGGCAGTGTACAAGTAAGCGGCCATGTCTCCAGCTGTTACAAGGCAGGAAAGCGATACAGGAACGCGTTGGCAAAAGACAACAGCTTTCGGTCAACATTCACGTATTTGAAATTTCCCTTGCTATTTTAAGAGTTTTCCTTTTTTATTTTTTTTATTTTTTCCATACGAGCATAATCATCGCGAATAAGTGAAAATAAAGTGCGAATAATCAATAATAGTTATAAAATGATAGTTGGAAAAAAGAGAAAAAAAAAAAAAGAAGAAGAAAGAAATGAAGTTTTTATGTAAGAAGCTGTACAGTAGACCCATAACTAGCTTTTTAATTGCAGAAGTGTTCCATTCAAAATAAGATGATCGAAAAAATCCAATAATAAAATGTAAATGAATAAAATTTGGAAGTTTAAATTTTATGGATTAAAATTGTTTCAAGAGTTACAGAGTTTAAAAGAGATGTATTTACTTAATATTTTCATAAATGGTGCTAACACAGTGACAGTAAAACACATTAATGAACCGATTTAATATATAGTTGTGTCAATTTATTAGACTTAACAGGTGTCACGTTATTATGATTTCATCGTGGCACGGGGATAAGACAAGAGATATTCATCCTTCTTTATGGAAACCTCCTTCTAGTTGAATTTTACGAATCAATTAGCGTTCCCGATCTCCGATTTTTCTTTCTTTTTCTTTTTTCTTTTTATTCAAATCTGCTTCATCTTACCAGAAAAAGCCGCAATTATACCACTAATTAAAAATGCCTTGATGCACATAGCTTTAACCCAAAAATGGGTTCAAATCCACTAGTCTGAAAAAGAAAAATAATAATTCTATCTCCCAAAACGGTTACATTATTTATGAGGCTATGTGTGGCTACATATGTTCATTGCAATATTAATAATTCTTGCTGTTAAGAAATACTAAGGAAATAGAAAGACATAAATAAAAATATTTACAATTATAGTATTATATCATAAATTTATCTTTAACCGCTACATTTGATCCGCTAATCAACCAATATTAGTTATACTTTAATTTATTTTTTTATTCCCTTAATAATTTTTGTAGAGGATTATTTCAAACGTCGTGTTTAGTATGGAGAGCCAAACATGTATAGTGATTAAACTGGAAATTACCTACAAAAAGCTCCGAATTTAGGGGTAGATTTATATGCTTGTTAAAAGAAGCCAGACAGTGTACATTGGAAGTAGTCATAAAATGTAGGAAAATGACCATGATAATGAACCCTAACTGCTTGGATGTCTATTGCCTATAAGCTGGCTGGTGAAGCTTTATAAAAGCACGAGGATTGAATCATTTTTCAAGGTACTTCACTTGAGAAACCAAACAAACAAACAACCAAAAAAAAATAAAAATAAAAATAACACTTAACCAAGTCTTACATTACAGAGAGAGAAGTTCGAGAAAACCAAGAAAAGAAGGAAAAGGACTATTTCTTTGGCTTCCCCTACTTCTCTCTCCCAGGACAGTCCAGTTATCTGGGACCTGTTAGCTTGTTTTCTGTGTTAAAGATATTGTGTAATTCTGTTCCCTTCTCAACTAGTGGATCACATAATTGGGTGGTGCAATATTCCTGGTTTTGGCAATTATTCACTTAAAAACACAAGAAGACATTTGAGGAATCCACAACAAAGGTGCTTTTGAGAATGGTTGCTTCCTTGTCAACTTGGCCCTGGGAGAGCTTGGGTGTTTTCAAGGTATAGGATTTGATAACACTTGGTTATGTTGCATTTTAAACCCGGAATAGCTATTTTGTTTTGCTTTTGGTTGCATACTGACTTCTTTTATTTATCCTTTTGTTTTGTTGGATGGCAGTATTTTCTATATGGACCTTTACTAGCACAGGTATTGTACTCAAGCATGTATGGATGTGAAACACCAAAGAGTTTCTTGTGCCTTAATATTCTCTTAATAACAATCGCAAGGGGCTTGCTTCATCAGTTCTTCCACAGTTTCAGCAGCATGCTCTTCTTGACAGGAAACAGAAGGATTAACCACCAAGGTGTTGATTTCAAGCAGATTGACAGAGAATGGAACTGGCAAGTTTTCTGATATATTACAGTTTAATTATAGCTGCATCCCGAATTCCTCATGTTATCCATGGTTTCATCAATTTTAACTAGAATAGTCTCTGATCTTCGTTCTTAAATCTTACTGCAGGGACAACTTCTTAATGCTTCAAAGTTTGCTGGCATATCTGGTTTGTTGCATGTTTCCATCTCTGGAAGAAGTTCCTGTATGGAACACACGAGGCCTGATCAGTGTTTTGATTCTTCACATAGGAGTTTCAGAACCTCTTTATTACATGGTACATAGGTGCTTTCATGGGAAGTATCTATTTTCAAATTATCACTGCCTTCACCATCAGTCTCCAGTTCTCCATCCATTTACAGGTAAAGAGTTATGACGCATGAGTTTTCATTTTCTAGGATTTCTCTATTTCTTTTTTCCCCTTCTATGTATTAACTTTTTCATGTGGAATTTATTTGTTTGTAATTTATGTTTTGCAGCTGGGCATGCAACTTTCTTGGAGCACCTAGTATTGAGCATGATAATCGTGATACCGATATTGGGTTCTTCGTTGTTAGGATATGGATCCATTAGCCTTTTTTATGGCTATGTACTGATCTTTGATGGTTTGAGATGTTTGGGACATTGCAATGTTGAAATAATTCCTCATCAAATTTTCGACAACTTCCCTTTTCTAAGATATCTCCTCTATACCCCCACGTAAGTAACCACTCTAACACGAAATCATAAACTGAATCGTGAAATTATCATTTGATTTTTAGGTCATTTTCCAGGAGTGAGTCTAGGTGCAGGTTGAAAGTTTGTTACCACTAATCTGTCTAATGAAGAAGCTCTTATATGTTACTGTTGTTGGACCATTTTAACTTGTGTAAATTAGACAGTTGGAGTTAAAAGGCTTACAAGTTTCTTTTCCACATGTAGAAGTGTTTCTACTTTTAGTCCTTTGTATATCTTTTTATCTGCTAAAAGCTCTTTTTTACTTTTTTTTTCCTAGAGGCCATATAAGAAGTAATTAACATAAAAGCAGATGATTCCATTTGTTGATTAAGCCGAAAAATAAATAGGACTCAACAAATTGGGCAATTTAGGTAAATATAGAACATTAGTTGAGATTTGTTGCATTTATGTATCATTTTCCAGGGAAATTTCAAGTTAGCTTCTCTCTATCTCTCTCTTTTTTTTTTTTTTTTTTTTTGTAATTTTATTTTTCCTTTTCCTTGATGGCCTTGCTTTATGACTCTGCAGATATCATAGCCTACACCACAAAGAGATGGACACAAATTTCTGCCTGTTTATGCCCCTTTTTGATGCGGTTGGTAACACATTAAACAAAAAGTCATGGGAACTTCACAAAAAGATATGCTCTGAAAGTGGTAGGTCCTCTTTTTATGGCAAGCAATAACACTTTTAATCTGACCATAAAATATTTCCAAATAGAAGCTTTAGATCTAGTTAACGCTACACAAAAAGCTATAACTGATAATAGTGTTGCAACTCGACCCGTGGTATGTTTTGAATGACAGAACGTGCCTATGAACAAATTATGGTTGGATCTATTATGTAGGACCAGAGAAGAGGGGGCTCTCAAGCTCTCAAAATTTAAATTGCAAAGGGCAAGATCAGACAACTCAACCTCACATACTTAAATTTCATTTTGCAGGGAATTGTAGGAGAGTTCCTGATTTCGTGTTCTTAGCCCACGTTGTTGATATGTCATCTGCAATACACTCACCATTCGTCTGGCGATCCTTTTCATCATTGCCATTCATGAGTAGGCTATTCCTGTTGCCAGCCTGGCCGCTCTCATTCATTGTGATGCTGGCCATGTGGGCATGGGCTAAGACCTTCGCTCTCTCCTTCTACAACCTGCGGGGCAGATCGCACCAAACATGGGTGGTACCCCGCTACGGTTTTCAGGTATAGACAGTAACTTGACTTGGACCTTAATCAGTTAAGTTTCCCTTTTCGAAATCAAAACCGTACTTAATGTGAAAACGCGGCTATATTTCCATCTGTGCAGTATTTCTTGCCATTTTCATTGCATGGCATCAACAAGCAGATTGAAGATGCAATCCTGAAAGCTGATAGACTTGGGGTTAAAGTCATTAGTTTGGCTGCATTGAATAAGGTGATTTTCCATCCATTTATTTTTTACCAACCAACTTTTGTACTATTCTATCCTTTTACATTTAACTTGATTTTAAGGACATTCCTGGGTTGTTGAGGAATTAATACCATCCATCAACTATATCCTTGCCCATCATCTTGAATGAGAAGAGATATATGGACCTATGATGATACCATGTTCTACATGGTTGGCATATTGTCTGTTGTCATCGGGTCATCTGTCACAGACCCCACAATTAGTAGCTCTGTTGGTAATTGGTTTATTATCTAATTTTATTAAAGGGTGATTAATGATTTAAAAAAAAAATGAAAAGAGATGATGTGTTGAGGCTTTTATAGTTTTCTGTATTTAGTTAGGCAGATTTAGCTAAAAGTAACCTCCAGCATATGCTTTAACACAGACTGGATTAACCTTTTTAATGTGATCTTGTGATTAAAGTGAAAATTTAATGGAATCTTCTAATTAACTGAATGGCGTACTGATGTTTCGCTGTCCAAGTAGGAGTTTTGCTCAAATAATCGTCCAGAGATAGCCAAAAAGGAAAAATTCAAAAGATCAATATCATATAAGGTCAAACATTTACCCGGGCCACTGGTCTCTGTGGGACATTTCTGACATAATTTTTTCCATGCGATATGATGTTCTAAAGGATTTTCATTTTATTGTTGTTTATGCAGAATGAAGCACTTAATGGGGGTGGGACACTATTTGTCAGCAAGCATCCGGACCTCAGAGTTCGGGTTGTACATGGAAACACCTTGACAGCTGCAGTTATTCTTAATGATCTCCCTAAGGATGTCGAGGAGCTGTTTTTGACTGGAGCTACATCCAAGCTTGGCAGGGCCATTGCCCTTTATCTTTGCAGGAAGAAAGTGCGCGTCCTTGTAAGTGCCAGGATTAAAACATCATATGCCAGTTAGATTCTTATAAAACAGACAGTTTTGTCAATCACTTCTCTAGAATTTTTACTTAAATTGGTTAATTATGATATTATAGATGTTGACACTGTCGACCGAGAGATTCGAGAAAATTAAGAAAGAAGCTCCAGCAGATTGTCAAAGCTATCTAGTCCAAGTGACTAAGTACCAGGCAGCTAGGAACTGTAAGGTATGCATCTTAGCAAATGTGCTTTCTTTTCCTTATCTCTATATAATTAGGTAATGTACTGAGACATGTGAGGCATAGTTAAATTTTAGCTACAAGCTTAAGCATACTAAATCTGATATGGTTTTTATATTTATTAGTTAACAACAACATCTTCTCTTTCAATCTGCAGACATGGATCGTTGGAAAGTGGATCACGCCATGGGAACAAAGTTGGGCTCCTAGTGGTGCACATTTTCATCAATTTGTTGTGCCCCCAGTAGTTCCATTCAGAAGGGATTGCACATATGGAGATCTTGCAGCCATGAGATTGCCTGATGATGTCCAGGGACTTGGAACCTGCGAGGTTAGCATTATTTCTTTTCGAAAATTTCGTTAGTCCATGATGATATATAATAGTTCATAAATTTTCGATCTAAAAGCTTGAGCCTATTAGATCTCATATTAATTTATATTCATTGGTTAATACTCTCCTCATTCTGGACTTTGTATTGTATTATTAACACATTGCTCCTTTGCCATTTCAAATTTCAATCTCAAATCGAAAGCTTTAAGTGTGTCTTTCAAATCACTGTCTTGATAACCTTGAATAGATTTTTCATGCCTGAGAATTTTTCTGGAGCACAGCTAAGGTCACTAAGGAGTAAGAAATGATTTTTGTCACCAATTAAAATACATGTAGCTCTGCTTGATCCCGTTATGCAAATAAGGCAACCCAACGTGATGCATGTGATCAAGGTTGTTGAGGTGTGAAGGAATGATGCAGAGATTAACACATGAAAATATGATGTGGGAACCGTTAAACCGTGTCAATTGTATAAGATAATGTTTTCTCTTATCACCTTGTATCGAATATGGTAACGGCTTCCTAGAATCCTAGTGATGACTGAGAAAGGTGCATAACATGCTATACATATTCATCATTTGGCATCATAAGATGTAACCTTATCATCGATGGTAAATTGATTGAACTTTTTTTTTTTGTATATTGGAGCAGTATACCATGGACAGAGGCGTAGTTCATGCCTGCCATGCAGGAGGGGTGGTTCATAGCCTGGAAGGCTGGAGTCATCACGAGGTCGGTGCCATCGATGTTGATAGAATTGATGTTGTTTGGAATGCTGCTTTGAAGCATGGCATCAAGCCTGTCTCCTCAAAAAATTAAACCCGTAAATTTACCAGGAGTAAACTGAGCCTGAAGATTAATTCAAGAGAAACAAGACTCCTCTTTTACTCTCTCTTTTTTTTTTTTTTTTTCCTTTTGTTGTGGGGCCCCGGGGGTTGGATGGCGGTGTGTGGGTGGTTATAAAGATTCTCACAGGACAAGAATTGGTTGTACTTTCTTTTTAAAATTGTGCTCCATGCGCAACTCAGTTATAGTATCAATACGTTCAAAGAAGTTTACGGTATGTTTTGTAAGGGTTGATTGAAAGCAACAAAATTAAGCAAGCACTGTCTCTTCTTATTATTTCTCTCCCTCTCTTTCTTGGTGTCTTAAAAAATGTTGATTTGCAATGGCGTCATCTTGGTAGTGCAATCTAACCTAACGTAGTCATCGTTAACTTTGATCACCAGAAGACTTATATGTCCAATCCAAGAAGGATTCTGTACATAGATGTAAGGTACAACTACACTGATTGTTCTAGATTCTTTTAAAATAGCATATTTATATCATTTTCGAAATTTTCAATCTATTATAAAAAAAAAATTGGATTTCCCTAAGCTCTCATTCTTATTGTTTACGGGATTAATACCACCATTCATGTCACTCTCAATCTACATTTCTTTAAATCTAAACCATTGAATAAATTTTGCATTTAATAAATTAGATTTAAAAATATATAAATCAATAGTAAGATGGATGATAGGACTAATTGTGTCAAAATGGTGGATAGTAAAGGCAAGCACAACTAGATTCGATACAATTTACCTATTTTTACTGAATCGAACCTAATATAATGGATTTGTTTTTTTTTTTTTAAATCGAACCTAATTATACGGTTTGGTTTATAAATTTTTTTAGCTTAATTAAAATTGATTCAATTTTGTTCGAATTTCGAACCATTTATATCAAATTTTTACTAAATATTTTTATCTCCAATAATATGTTTTCCTTTTCGTTGAACTTCCATATGTTTCTAATAAATTTCTCATATATTTATTATGTGTAATGATACTTAGTAAAAAATTATACAAAATTTTAACAAACTTAACTTAATTGAACAAGGATAAGAGATTCTATTCTAATGAATAAACAATAAGAAGAAAGAAGTAGAATTATCTATTAAAAAGTGATACGAAAAAAATAAAAGAAACACATTAAAAATTATAAAAGAAACAAGAGGTACGTAAAAAACACCAAAACGAGACTTTTAATTTGAAAACATATAAGAAAATAATAATTTAAAAAAAAATTTCTAAATGTGAAATTTTATATAAAACTTATTCAACTTAATATTAATAATTTACCAAAAATAAGATAAAGAAGAAAAAAATATGAAAAATTTAATAAAATCCATAAAAATTAATGAAAAAAAAGTTACATGAAATTATTTTTATTTAATAAAACAATTCGGTTCGGTTCATTTCGGTTTAGTTCGGTTTGCTTTTTTGAGCTAAACTGCGAATCATTTATACATAATCGAACCGTAACCAAACAGTTCATAAAAAAAAAATAATAATAATAATAATTTTTAGATTCAATCCGATTCTATTTATAGTTTAATCCACAGTTTGTGGTTTTTTTGCCCAACCCTAATAGACGAGATCATAGAATTTCTCGAAAAAAATTTTACAAGTGGGTTGGTTGACACAGGATAGTTAGAGTAGAAATCTTTACCTTGTGAATTGTCTAATAGGTAAAGTGAACATCTAATACTATTGTGGAACTTATATAAACTCTAATATATTACGTAGAACTTGTAATTTTTTCAAACTTAATTAGCAACTCATGTTAAAAAAATCATGATATTGAGATTGTAAACTAATTTATACTAATTAATGTTAAGTAACCTTGATATATAAGATATTTACTTATACTATGGTCGACTAGATAAGTTTTATGTAATATAGACAATTATAAAGTAGATTTTGGTAGGTAATTTTTTACAAATTAGCTCTTATAAGATATAATATTTTAAAACTTGTGTTTTAAAATATACAAGACAGAGATTCCAAGTTATCATATAACTACCTTTTAAAATTTATTTAATAATATATATATATATGAAAATGAACCTTTTTATATATAGATATTTGAGTTTCAATTGGAATGATTACATCGGTATTACATGAGTTACATGCCATATGTAACTTCGAAAAAGTGATATGAGAATGATATTTAATAAGATGGTTAAGAGAGAACAAGATAGAAAGGAGAAATAAATAATTTTAAAGTTTTAAAAAATCAATTATTTGTTTAAATGCTTAAAAAGTAAGTGATAAGTTATAATTTTATATAAATTTTATCTATCGTTACGTCATTCTTATGTATATATACACAAAATTTAATTTGAGTGAAAGAATTATAGAGAAGAGGAACCAGGGATTGAAAATTTTGAAGCCACATGTGCGACCATTGGCCATCCAAATTCTTCGTCAATGTGAAGCTCCCAAGGCCACAGCACAAATTCAAATCATGCGGAATCCGACGTCCGATGCAATCTCTATCAGCAAAACGTGCACGAGAAAATGAATCAAGCAAGCCCATAAAAAACACGCTGCCCATTAAATTATGATCGAGTCTGCATCAATTGCATGCCGCGTCCAAGCTTCGGCCACGAAAAACATTTGAAGGCCCAGGCTTCATGAAGTCAACGCCATGCATCACCGATTTATTTCATTGCTCAGCTCATATTCATTTATGCCCACACACGTGAGCCATCCAACGCCATAGCCCATCCCATCATCAACATACCCATGTTTCAACGTCCATTCACAAGTTTCAGGCCCTCACTTTGATTGGATTAGCAACAATTCAATGATCCATAGTCAACTAGTCATATCCACAAGCCAATTGGTCCGTGCAATCTGAAAGAAGGCTCCGTCGTCCATGAATGTCAATCACGACCTATGTTCCATCGTTAAAGCGATACACAAAGAAAAAGATTTCACAGGGAGGTGAGATCCGCGGCGGCATGCGCAAACGGAAACACGTTCTAGCCGCCGACTCTATCCTTTCACTGTAGAGTAGTCTCGCAATTTTAGTTTGTAAGTGACTAACAGGATGAACGCCAACTATAAGCAAAGGAGTTAATCGATATAAATATTAGAGGAAGGGATTTTTTATTTTTATCGTAAAGAATAAGATCCCTTTTTCCTTTCTCCTAAGTTTTGTTATGAATTTCTTTATTCTTCTTATTGTTTATGTGTGTACTATGTTTGTTTGCATATTGGATTGATAGATTTATGATACTACTATATTAAATATTTGAATGTTGTGTGTTATTTTTTGTTCATTGAACATCTATTTCACAATTTATAGAACGCATGCCAGATTGGGTTAAAATAAAAAAAAAAAGGAATAAAATTAATTCAATTGATTCCTTATAAAAATAATATCGAATTACAAGATATAAGTAATTATGCATTATAATTGAATTAGGGTTTAGAGTACAAAATAACTAACTAACAAAATAATTTTGATAGGATTAAAAAGACCTATTTAATTAATTGAGGTAGCTCACCCTTTGAAGAAGGTGATTATTAAGCTTTAATTCTTTAGCAACTTGAAAGTAAAGTTGAAATGAATAGTCTAAATTAGTCAATGATCCAATAGTCAAATGTGGTATATCTTAACATTGTGATCATCAAAATCATATCCCAATATTTGAATTTGTTGGTTCATTGATTTAATTTTTTAGGTGTTGGTATTCCCACAATTTAGATTAATTAAGAGAATATCTAAATTTTACAATTTAGTAAATTTTGGTTTTCCTAAGTATAAGTGTTACAAATATTTGCTTAAAGAGGATTGAATAGAAAATTGTGTTATAGATTGTGGCTAATAAATATGAGGATAAGAAGATGAACATATGGATTTTATGTGGAAAAGCCTTTAAATAATTTAGGGTAAAAAACTACGAGTAAGATAGAAGAATTTTATTATAATAAATAATTAAATAAGAAGATAAATACATAGATTTTTACATGGAAAAACCCTTAAATAATTAGGGTAAAAAACTACAAATAAGATAAAAGAATTTTATCATAATAAATAATTGAGCTTTATATCACATCAACTCTCTCTTTTCTTTTGCTTTTTTTTTTATGATTTAAAATTGTTCAAAGAAAGCTAATTTATAGATTTTTTTTAAACAATTATGTTACATAAGATCGTGCTATCTTTTTGTAAGCTTTGTCATATCTTTTGTGTCTACCATCTTTGCTGATGAATATGTGATCCTCCTTTTGGTCCTATCCTTTTTTTTTTTTTTGGTTGGCAATGTCAAAGCCGATAGCTATATTGATAGTCTCTTACTTGAAGATATAATTGAGGATCAATCAAATCTTCACACTATTCTTTCTACATCGCCATTCCATGTTGCTTAGTTTCATTAAGCCACAAGAGTTTGACACCAAACAAACTTATCATTGTCAATTGTTTTTATCATAAAGTCTACTATGTTATTGTTGGTATGGGTTTTTTTGCATATCTATGGTTCCTTCTTCAACATCCTCATGAACAACATAATATTAAACTTGAATAGTTGCCTTTGAATGAAAGGATGAATTCCTTACAAGATGGAAGGCACTCTAATTATCACATAAGAAGGCAATTTTCTCTTGTTTATGCTCATGCTCCTCTAATACTAGTTTCAACCATATTGCTTCTTTATTGGTTTATATGACAGCTACATATTTTGTTTCTTTGCTGATGTAGCCACAATTGACTATAGTTTAAAAACCCAACTTGTAGTCCCACCAACAAGTTATCAGCCCCAAAGTTAAGCCAAGTAACCGTAGGATTGAACTTAGAACCCAAGGTTTAGGGCGATCGGTTAAAAGATCCGATCAAACCCAAATTATAAACTATTTAGGGAAATATTAGTAAAAATGACCCCGTAAACTTAAATTTAAGAAAATAAATAGTAAAATAAGAGACTATAAAATTTTCAAATTTTAAGTATAATAATTACTAATTACCGAAAAGGCAAAAAGTGTAATATAATAACTAATAAATTACTAGGGATAGATTATATGTATACTAAAAATTTTAGAATGAACAAAATAATAATTAGGAATGTTCACATATACCCCACACGTATTTACGTGTAGATAAAAATACGCGAAATTACCTAAATTAGCCAAAAACTAAGCAAATAATTAAAGAAAATTATAAAATAATTATGGAAAAATCAGAAAAAAATTAGAAGGGTGTGGAATGACGTAAACTTAGTCGTGGCATATCAGGATAAGAAAAAGAAAAATCAACCAATAAAATTTGGACAAACAAAAAGCCAAAAATCAAGGAAAATGGACAAAGTCTTGTCAAATTAATGCATATTAATTACAGAAAATGTCTATAAATAGGGGAAAAATTTACAGAACTCATTTAGACAATTAGAAATCAAAGAAAATTAGGGAGAGGTGAAAATTGAGAGAAAAATTCGAGTTAGAAAAAAAATAAGAAAAACTGTGCAGTTAGGGCTTTTAAAAGGAACCCTCACCAGACGAGCAGCTGGAAGTGGACGGCCACCACTACCACACGATGGTGGCAGCGCCCAGGCCGGCCGACAAGGCCACGGCGGCCCGCGGTGGCCGAAGCCACCCAAATCGGTGAGTTCGATTACTAGCCCGATTCTTGTGTAATTTTGTAAAAATAGTAAATATGACTAGAAAATTATGAATTTTGTTATTCTAGGATATTTTTTCATGTAGTTTATAGGAAAAATATTATTTTGATAAAAACATGTCCCGTAATATAGGGTCCTTAAGAAATCATGTAAAACCGAGCACATTTCAGTTTAGAAATAAATGACCTTAGGGGTGTAGTTTGGAGCTCAATTTTTTTCTGTAGGATGCTCATGTGATATAGAACAGTGCTATGAAGTCATTTTTTTTAAATTAATTTTTGAAATTTTTAAGTTAATTTTTAGCCCTAAAATGATGGAAAAATTGGATAATTTGGAGTTAATTAGGTGATTAGAATATTAATTACTGATTTAGATAGTAATTAGATATTTAGGGATGTTAATCTCTGATGTGGAAACCTAATCCTAGTCTATGGAATGTTAAGTGTAAGTAATGAAGGTGTTATGTGGTAAATGTAGAAAATTAGGAATACGTAGAATTGAAAATTAATAAATATGGAAAAATTAGGTTTAATTAGATAATAAAATAATGAAAATCAGAACATAACAAATCTGAAACAAAATTCAATTTTAGGTAATTATATGAAAAAGGTAAAAATTTCTCCCAACATGAGTAAATTCGGTACACTAATACGGATTTAAGTGTACCGGATGGAATAAAATGCTGACTAGGGGTAGTGATCGTATTTAGGATATCTAGAAATAATGTGGTTAGTTTCACATTATGAGTTGAAACAAATTTCTAGGGTCCGAGTACAAAACAGTACCTAGAAATCGAACTAGAATCTAATTTAGAAATCGATGCGGAACCCAAACCTAAACTCAAACCTAGAATAATTATAAAAGACTTAAGACCTAGATAATTAGGTATATTAAACCCTAAACAACACATAACAATAAGCGTTATAAGATAAAACAAACTTATAATAGTTATATGAAAAGCTGAAACCACGTTTGTGTTATAGGGATGATCGGCGATGGCCTGAGCAAATCGGACCTCGAGTGAGTGACCGAGGAGTCGAGGTACGTTGGGATTAATACGATACTGTATTTTGGAGGCTTAAGATTATGCTTGGTTGTGCTTGTTAAATAGTTGAATGTGTGCATGTGCTTGATTATGGATGATGCTATGATTCTGTTTGTTGATCTGGCACGTATTGTATGATTTATATGAAAGGATTGATCACCCTAAACTGGACTTAATTAAATATCCGACCAGTAATCATAATCAGACATGCGTGGCAACCCGTTAGGGGAACTTAAGACTCTCCGGCCAAATATCGACCCCTTTGGAAGGGATAGCGCAAGATTGCAAAATGGTCCCTTCTTCATCCTCAGTCGAACTAAATGACAGGAGAGGAGGTCGCGGCAAGGGTGAATGCAGTGGTTCGAAGGTAGTCGCGGGAGGAGCAAGGTCTCCATTACACAAGCTTGGGTTTGGTCGTGAGCTGTTGCATTAACGGCAACTCCTCAACCCGGATTAGAGTGGGTGCAATTTCTCTAATCTCACGACGGGCTGGACAACGTCGTGCAATGGCATTTGCTTGCACATGGATTGCACCTAATAAGTGATTGAAAATCTTGTTGTGTTTCTGGTATAGTTTTAAGTCCTCCGTCCCTACTTACTGAGCTGTGGTTGCTCACATCCCTATAGACGTCGTGTAGGTGCTGGCTAAGAAGCGGCAAACAATTACTCTAAAGCTAGCAACTGCTGGATCCTAGGGAGTGAGGAAAAATATTGAAGAATAAACACATATTTTTAAGGTGTAAGTTTTTATTTTAAAATTATTTTTCATTTCCGAATGATGTAATAATTTAGAAAAATACTATAGAGAAATATTGTAAACTTTAACTGCAATAACTGAATTATAACGTATATATATAATTCCTCACTTTTATAGGTGAATGATTTATTTAAATTACAAACTGTCTACTTCAAAGCAGGTTAGTTGTGGACGCCTTGTGTAGATCAGGTCTAAGATAGCGGTTGTAAATTCAACTTCTATCTTAGGGTGGTTTACACGGCGGGGCTGTTACGACTCTACCGCTTCGGGGCGTGACACAAGTGTGAACACATAACTATGATAGACTTACTTTTATTAAGATCTCTTGCATAATTAGAATAAACATTACCTCTAATAATGAAGTTCAATTCTCCATAACATAATGCAACATTTGAGGTTCCATTTATGTATCTTAGAATCCTTTTTGCAACATTCCAAATACTATCTATCGAGATTCTCCATGTATCGATTAATCATCGCTATTACATGTGCAATATGTAGTCTTATACATATCATAGTGAATATTAAGCTTCTTATTACTGATGCATTTGGTACTCGAGACATTTGTTCTCTCTTCTTCATTGCTAGGACTTATACTGGACGATAACTTGAAATTAATAGGAAGTGGGGTAGAGATTGGCTTATGTTCTTATATATTAAAATGTCGTAAGAACTTTTTCAAATAATGCTTTTGGGGAAGCCAAATCTTCCTATTATTTCTGTCTCGGTGAATTTGCATCCTTAAAATTCTGTTTGTTGGTCCTAAGTCCTTCATTTTGAATTCCCTAGCAAATTGTGCCTTCGACTCCTTAATACAATCTTTGTTAGGACTTAATACTAACATGTTTTCTATGTGCAATAGCAAGATGACAAAATTATTTTCTTCAAACCTTTTGTAATATGGTTAAGGATCTACATTAAGTTTATTGTATCCTAAGCATATTATAAAGGAATCAAATCTCTTATACCAACACTTCGATGCCTATTTTAGAGCATACAAAGATTTATTCAACCTGCAAACTAAGTTCTCTTTTCCTTTTCTTTAAATCCTTCTGCTTAGAACATGTAAATTTCTTCTTTTAGGTCACCATGATGAAAATTTGTTCTTATATCTCACTACTTCAGATGTAAATCAAACATAGCACACATTGATAAGTTTAGTTGAAAAAAATCTTGCACAATACCACTCCACTTGATCATCACTATTTCTCTTAATCTTATAAACCCTTTTATTTCCAACAAGATTTCTTCCTTATGGTAGTGGCTGAAGCTCCTAACTTTTATTTTTATAAAGAGCTTCAATTTCTTCTTACATTAATGTCATCAGCTTAGATGCATTTGAACAACTCATTGCTTCTTAGAAAGTTAATGAATCTTTATCCTTAGATTGAAGACAATATGCAACGTTACCTTTGATAACATATTTAGAATGTCAACTTTATGATTCCCTTATGCAATTTGGCTTTCACATTTTTAGAGCTTTAGGATTGTTTGCTTATTGTTCCCCATGCTCTCATACTACTTCAAAAGAATCGTTTTATTTAAACTCCTTTTTCCACCTATAAGGTCGTAGTCTCTAAATTTTCCTTTAAAGTGCTATCCTCTTCTTTTGTACTTTGTAGTTTATCTTACATAAAGATAACACTTCTACTAACTATAACCTTGTGGGTACTGAAATCCCATAGGTAATACTAGATACGGATCACTAGGAAGGATATACATGGCAACCGATATCATACGTAACCAATGGGGTGGGTTCGAACCTCAAGACGACTCAAAAGGTAAATGGTAGTAGAAGGTTAAGCAAGGGTTCCTTGTTTGCCCACGATTGATATGACACACCAACACGTTATACGAGCTTAGATCACACTTGATATGATACATAAGAGTAAGGGAAAGCAAGCAAGTAGGGAGTACTTAGCTCATAAAGGATAAAATTATGTATTCTAATGATGAATGGTTGATGTGACCGATACAAATTACAAGTATTTATATGGTCCATTTAGGGCAAATCCTAGGTTACTAGAAATTACAAAAAGGATTCTTACTAAAAAAGGAAAGCACATATTTTACAAGGGCAATTCAGTAATCAAGACAAAAGGAATATTCTTGTAGAGAACAGTACGGATGACAAAGGGTGGGACATGTATTTACTCCTTAAGCATGTGGTCCAAATGGTACTAGATGTCGAGTAAAGCTAATTAGGTCGAAGGCTCAATAGGTTGGTAACTCTATAAATGGGGGGTTTGGGGAGTACTATCTTAGCAAATAATTACTCGTCTGTTCAACCTTGGCAAGTTAGCTGAGCAGGTCAATAGTTCGAGCTCAAACTCTTGCCAACTCGATAGTAGGTGGGTTCATTGTTTGACATTAGTTTGTTTCGGTAGCAATAGTGACTTCTTCTCCTTCTACTTAGGAGATAGTGAATGGTTCAGATGAACTCAAAAGAAATGTTAGGTCAGCTCGGATGAATTATTCCTTATCTAGGGACAAATCCTTTTTGATTAGTTAGCACACCTAAGAAACAAGGCCATGCACCCCCGATTAGGTGATCAATCCTTGATTCTTATTATCCCTTTCAGGTTGTTTGAGATTTGGGATCAAATCTTGATTAGCATTAGATAGCTCGCCCTTTAGGATGTATAGGTGGAGGTCGATAATATTGAAGGTGTTGGAAACTCTATATTCTTTAAGTAGATCTACCTTGTAGGCATTGGGATTGGTCTTTTCGATCACCTTAAAAGGTTTATCTGCTCTTTAAGACAGGTTATTCTTCTATGCATTAGGGAATCGATCCTTGTTGAGCTTGATCACCTTAAAAGGTTCATGTGCTCTTTGAGACAGTTTATTCTTCCATGTGTTAGGGAATCGATCCTTATTGAGGTGAATCTAAACCAAGTCTTTAGGCTAGAATTCCCTAATTCTTCTTCCTCGGCCTCTTCTTTCAAGCTTAGAAGCAACTAAGGTAAGGTGGTTTACAACCTTCTAATGCATAGCTTGGATGGCTTTAGATCTTTCAATAGCTTAGGGGTCTTTAGTGTAGTTAGATGAAGGGGTCAAGTCAAATGGGAGCTTAAGATTATATCCATATGCAACTTTGAAGGGCGGCTTCTTGGTGACATTATGGACGGTCCAATTGTAAATGAACTCAATGATCGGTGATAATTTTGATTTTAAACATATTTCACATGGTGATTTTATAGTATTTCCCTTACATTTTTTGTTTTCTTTAAAGAAATTGATACTTAATTGAGTAAAATTTTGATTTCAAGGTTTGAACGCGTTCTAGGATTGAAAACGAAGAAAAGGAATTAAGTTTCACTCAATTTGGAGTTCAAATGAAGGAGTTATGAAGTTTTGAAGTTACATAGTCTAGGACATGACCATGTCCCTAAGCTGTGTCCATGCAGAAAAATTTGCCAGGGTCAGAAAGTTACATGACCTAGGGATACGCCATGTCCCAGGCCGTGTCTGGTGACGAAAACAGAATCCTTATAATACATATATAAAAGGACGTATGAGGGTTTCAAGAGAGATGAGACATTGGAAAAGAGAAGAGACTTGAGGAGAAGGAGAAAAAAAAGGAGAAAGCAACACCAACTTCAAGATTGGAGAGATTTTTCATCAATCAAAGGGGTTTTTCATGTTTTATTTTATGTTTTTGATGGAACTCGTTTTTAGATTCATTGTGATAGTTTAGAATTCGTATATTTAAGATTATGGAACTTAGGGTTTCATGTGACTCTTGGGTTGATTTATAATTTTCAATAAAGTTTCTATCTTTTCTTGATTCAATTATGTTGTTTAATTGGTAATTGATATTTCTAGAGTATCAATCTATGATATTATGCATGTTGATTGAGAAATTACATGTGTAATAAGATCTAGGTATAATTGAAGAGAATTACATATATACTTAAAAAAAAGATATATGTTTCTTTCGGAAAGTTAATTATTTGTGTGGGAATTCATTATACATTAATGCATTTCTAAATTATATTACTAAGTGAAGAGATTCCAGTAAATAATTTAGGATTAGGGTTAGGGTTAATATGCTTGAGAAAGATATTAACTTTAATTGTGAATCTCTTCGGTCAAGAATAATAGAAATTGAATTGATTATATTTTAAGCAGTCACATGTTAAACACTAAGGGAAATAATTCTTAAATACGTTATTACCTTCTTAAAGTCGTTCTTAGTTTTATTACTTTCTAAATTGCTTAATCAAGTCCCATAATTAGTTTAGTTTGTTAATTTCAGTATTTTTAATTCATTTAACTCATCATAATTTTCTAGTTAGATAATAGAGCTAAGGTTAATATTATTACTCAAAATCTCTGAGGGATTGACTCGGATTCACATCCGCTATATTAAAACTGATAGGTACACTTGCCTGATATCAATCGGCAAGCACATATCCAATCGACTAGATTTTTTCCCATAGTAACTCAAAGTAGATTTCCTAAGGTCCAATTGATGACCTTTGTCTATTTATCTGTTTGAGGGTGGTAGGATGTACTAAACAACAGTTTGGTTCTCAATTGTTGCTTAAGAATTTAGGGTCTCGATCAGACACAATAGTCCTTGGCACTCTACGTAGCTTAACTACTTCATGCAAAAAGAGAAAAAAAGTAGTTAAAGCATTCTTTGTCCGATTGCATAGCATAAAGTGTACCATCTTACTAAACCTATCTATGGTACCATAATGGAGTCCTTCTCATGGGAAGTCCTTAGTAATCCCATTTCAAAGTCCATACTTAGATCGGACCATGGCTTGGTCGGGATGGTAACAATAGATAGGGTGCTTATTTAGCTTGGCTCTTTGCTCTATGGCAAGGCAAACACCTCTCTATCACAGTTTGTACATCTTTCATCATTCCCAAACAAAAGAATCTTGAAGCTTCTACTTCATAGGTTCTGTGTTTGCTAAAATGGCTTGATAATCTTCCTATACGTGTCTCTCACACCAATAGCTCACATATTGAATAGGTCAGGATACATAACTTTCCCTTCTTAAACAGGTATCCATCCTTACTATGATAATCATCAATTGCTTGTCCATCCTTGCATCAAACATATATTGGGCCAAAATGTAGGTCTTCATCATACAAATTTTTAATCACTGAGAATTCGAGAAGTCTTCTTTGAAGCTTAGTCAAGAGGGCATGCTATTGAGATAAGGCATTGGCTTTTGCATTACTCTTACAAGTCTTGTACTTAACAACATAGAAAAATCCCTTTATAAATTCAATCCACTTAGCTTATCTCTTAGACAACTTAGGTTGGCTCTTCAAATATCTTAGCAACTTATGGTCAATATAAATAACAAATTCTCTAGGCAACAAGTAGTATTGCTAAATAGTCAAGGCTTGAATCAAGGAGTAGAACTCCTTGTTGTACATAGAACAATTTAGTATAGCTCCATGGAGCATCTCATTAAAATCAGCAACTAGTTATCCCTCTTACATTAGCACAACACTTATACCAATTCCTAATGCATTGCACTCTATTTCAAACACTTTATCAAAGCTCGGTAGAGCTAAGATAGGAGCAGTAGTCAACTTCTTCTTTACCTCTTGAAAACTTAGTTACTCTTTCTCTCCCTATTTGAACTCAACATTCTTCAACAACTTAGTTAGTGGGACCATAGCGATATTGAGATTCCTTATGAAACGGCCAAAAAAAGATGTTGGGTCATGAAAACTTTGTACGTTGGCAGAACAAGTTAGTACAAGCCATTTAGTGATTGCCTCAATCTTCTCTTCATCAATACGTATTCTACCTCCACTCACAATAAATCTTAGGAAGATTACTTTTAGACATTTCTTTAAGTTGGTGTACAGTTTTTCGACTTAGGGCTTGTCAAAGACAACTCTGAGATGCTCATAATGTGTCTTTAGATCAAGGTTATAAACAAGAATATCATCAAAGTACACAACAAAAACTTTTCAATCAGTTTCTAGAGCACATTGTTTGTCAATTGCATGAATATGCTTGGCACATTTTATAACCCAAATGGCATCACTAGCCATTCATACAATCCATTATGGGTCCTGAACGCAATCTTCCACTCATCTCCCTTCCACATTCTGATATGATGGTATCTAGACATGAGATCAATTTTGGAGAAGATCCTTGCTCTATATAACTCGTCAAGCATGTCATTAACTTAAGGTATTAGGTACTTGTACTTGATGATAATTCGATTGATGGTTCAACTATCCCCACATATTCTAATAAGAATTGACTTCTCAAACCATTCATACGTAGCCGAGCTAGAGGACTATAAGGACTCATACGAAGGATACTAGCTCGAGACCCTTATCAAGATGAGGAGTCCTATTTCGATCTCCATCTTTTATGTGATAACTCGAGTGCCAAGCCTTCATTAGTATTGTAAGCCCCAAAGTTAAGCCAAGTAACCGTAGGATTGAACTTAGAACCCAAGGTTTAGAGCGATCGGTTAAAGGATTCGATCAAACCCAAATTATAAACTATTTAGGGAAATATTAGTAAAAATGACCCCATAATCTTAAATTTAAGAAAATAAATAGTAAAATAGGAGACTATAAAATTTTTAAATTTTAAGCATAATAATTACTAATTACCGAAAAGGCGAAAAGTATAATATAATAACTAATAAATTACTAGGGATAGATTATATGTATACTAAAAATTTTAGAATGACCAAAATAATAATTAGGAATGTCCACATATACCTCACATGTATTTACGTATAGATAAAAATACGCGTAATTACCTAAATTGGCCGAAAACTAAGCAAATAATTAAATAAAAATATAAAATAATTATGGAAAAATCAGAAAAAATCAGAAGTTGATAAGCTGAACCAAGATTAGGTCATGGCAGGTTCAAATCAGAAAAAGAAAAATTAGCCAATGAGAATTAGACAAACAAAAAGCCAAAAATCAAGGAATTGGGGCAAAGTCTTATCAAATTAATGCATATTAATTACTACAATTGTCTATAAATAAGGAAAAAATTTCCAGAAGTCATTTGGTCAGTTTAGGATCTGAGAAAAATTGAAACACTGAAAAAATCGAGAGAAAATCCAGAAAATAAAAAAAAAAGAGAAGAAAACTGTGCAGATTAGGCAAGTAAACTAAACCCACCACCCACCACCACCTGAGACTGAACCACCACCACCACCCTACACTAGAACCACCGCCTGGACCGGCCGACAACCTTGGACCAGGTTTGGACGGCCAGAAAGCTTTAAACCGGTTAGTCATTTATTCACTCAATTTTTGTATAATTTTGTAAAATTAGTTATTTTGCCCAGAAAATTATGAAACTTGTTATATTGAGGTTTTATTATATGTAGATTTAGGGAAAAAAATATTGATTTAGTTTAATTATGTCTGGAAATATAGGTTCCTTAACAAATTGTTCAAAACTGAGCATAATTAAACCGAAAAATAAATAGGCTTAGGAGTGTGGTTTGGAGCTTAAATTTTTTCTGTAGGATGCTCATATGATGTAGAACAGTACTATGAAGCCATTTTTTTAAAATTAATTTTTGAAATTTTTAAGTTAATTTTTAGCCCTAAAATGATAGAAAAATTTGGTGATTTAGGATTAATTAAGTGATTAGGATGTTAATTACTGATTTGGATCTTAATTAGATGTTTAGGGATGTTAATATCTGAAGTGGAACCTTAGTCCTAGCCTTTGGGTATTAAGTATGGTTAATTAGGGAAATTAGGTAAGTAATATAAGAAATTAGTAATATGTGAAAGTGTAAATTATTAAATCTAAAAAAATAGGGTTATTTAGATAATATTATAATAGAAATCAGAAAAATAATAAATCTGAAATAATATTTAATTTTAAGTAAATATCTCAAAATGTAACATTTTTACACATCGGGAATAAATCTAATACCTCAATTAGGATTAGCGTGTACGGAATAGTTTAGAATACCAAATTACGACTCACTAGGATATTTGAGTACCTGAGCGTAATGTGATTAATGTCACATTAGGATTCGAGCCTAATTAAGACTTAGGAATTTAAAAACTAGAATCTAGTTTAGGAGTCGATCCTCGAAATAGAGTACAACGAATTATTAGAGCGTTATAGGTATACATGGGGAAAATGAGTTACATTTTCAATTAGAATAAGAATCCATAAAATATGAGTACTAAAAAGACCTATTTGTATTATAAGATACCCAGAGACAAATCAGCTCGTGACTAAGGGATCGAGCGATCGAGCGAATTCAAGTAAGTTGGGTTATTGCTTATTGTAATAGAGTACTAGTTTTGTAGTACTCAGAGACTTAGGCTTGTATATGATTGTGATTGTAAGTAGTTTGCGCATGTGTTTGATGTATCTGAATTCGTGCTGAAATTTGTATTGTGAATGATTTTGTGATTGATTGAATTGGTATGAAATTGTTTGAGCACTCTAAACATAATTTAATATTAGTTGACCTTGATAACAAAAAAATGTCATGCATTGCAACCCGTTAGGGGATCATAGGATTCTCTAATCAAATACCGACCCCTTCGAAAGGGATAGCGTAGGATTGCAAAATGGTCCCTTCTTCATCTTCAGTCGAACTAGGTGACAGGAGAGGAGGTCGCGGCGGGGGTAAAGTCAATGGTTTGAAGGTAGTCGCGGGAGGAGCGAGGTCTCTATTGCCCAAGCCTGGGTTTGGTTGTGAGCTGCTGCATAACATGGAACTCTTCAACCCGGATTGGAGCGAGTGAAATTTCTCTGATTTCACAACGGACCGGACTACGTTGTGCGATGACACTTGATTGTTGTATTGCATGAAAATAATTGTTTGATAACCCTATTTGTGCTTGTATGCATTCATGAGTCTCCAATTCAACTTACTGAGCTGTAGTTGCTCATACCCTTATAGATCCTTTTGCAGGTTCTGATTTGTGATCACTTCAAATACTATGCCGCCCTAAAATTACCCAGATGTTAGTCCTTTTGAAGCCAGGGGTGTGAGGATCAAGTTACTTAGTATAATGTGTAACGAGACTGACCTTGTAGTTAAAGGTTGAAGACTGATAGTTATTCTGTAAATTAGTAAACTGTGGTGATTATGTAAAACTTCCTGGGAAACTCTGTGGACTTACTTATAATTATCTATGTTTATTAGAAATTGTAGTGCTTATCATAATTGTAGTATAATTATTAATTGAACTGTTTATTTCAAAGCAAGGAGTCGTCGACGCCTTGTGTAGATTATGTCTATGGTAGGTACTGTGAGGCCAGTTATTATCATAGAATGGTTTACACGGCGGGACTGTTGCAACTCTATGACTTCGAGGCGTAACAAGTACTAGCACCATTCCTGAGTTGCTAAGTGATCATACTAACTAACTGAGTAACCGTACATGTTGCCGAGTTCATACCATGATCTAAGTAGTTCTCGAGTTAATTAGCATCCTAGCCCTGTCCAAGCCAAGTTACTAAGCTAACCAGCATCTAAGATAAGCTACCAAGCCGACCAGCATTCAACTTTCGTCTAGGTTGAGCTGTTAAACTACCTAATTAAGAAAGCATCCAAGTGTTCCTCAAGACCCAAGCTTTGACCTGAACCCAACTAGGTCAGCTTTGACTAACAGCCTTCTTGTAGATTTATTCGAATAGGACCCTACTACTATCAAGTGGCCTCAACACTCATTTTAGCTTAGCCAACCACACAACTTGCCTTTAATCACTTATTGACATGTGTCTTCCAGCACATTAGTCTAAAATGATTCTTTACTTTCCTGTATAGTATATTATTTGTCTTTTTTACCCTTTTTATAATGTTTTACGAATCCTTTTGTATGTTATCCATTTTGTCTTTTCCTTATTTAGTATAACCCTAGTAAGCCCATATAAATACCTCACTACCTTTGTATGCAGACAACAACAAATTACATCAGATTATTACAAGTTTCCTTTTGTGAGCAACTATAGTGTTCTCATTTATCCCTTTAACTCTTATCTATTCCCTATAGCTGGGAGTAATGGTGAATGGTCTTATAGTTTAGATTGGTGAGTTATATCTGGTAAATTATAAGTCGAGTAGGATCAATTGGCATGTTATATCCAATTGGTAGCTGCCCGGATTTGTTAACCCATTTTTATTTTCTTTGGTTCTTATCTATTGTGGTGCTTCTCCGTTTATACAACCCTAGAGTTGCATCAACTTTGCTGGTATTAGAGCATTATTCTGAGAGAGAGTATGTGAAGTTGTAGTAAAGTTTTGTTCATGTTTACTATTAGTGGCTGTTGTATTCCATCCATAGCTATTGTAATGTGTTTGAGTGAAGTAAGTTTTGAAATTGTGAGTTGTAAAGTAGAGCTTCATGTATTGGTAAGTGTTGTTTATATTGTTGCTTTGTTTTACTCTATTTCCCATTGTGAAAACAAAGTAAGTTCATTTCTCTTGTATTTATGTGTATATTAGGTGTTGAAGTTGTTAGAGTGCCTTAGTAAGATTCTAGGCAGTAAGAAGAAGTGTTTGTTGTGTATTGTGTTGTCAATCTATTCAAGAAGTATCACATAATGTCGGATTCAAGTGTTCAAAGAGTTATTAGTGACCAAGTTAGTAGCACTCATAATGGTTGTGGTCTAAATGATAGTAACAGCCTTGGGTTAGTCGATAATAAGCTTAATAGAGTCATTAATCTTGTTGAGAGTCTAGTTACTGCAATGCAAGCCAATAGGCAGCAACTATAAGGCATCCCTCATCGTAACTTACATGAGAATATTCTTTAGCAACGTTATGGCTAAGGTAGCCGAGCTAATTGCCCAATTTAACCCAATTGAGCTGCAAAGAGTTGCATACGAAGCTGCTAGACAAAGATTAGAGCTGGAGGAGATTAAGGAGGATGATAAGGAAGTAGATGTAGAAGAGTATGGAGAGGAAGAAGAAGAGGTTGAATATAATCAAGCATATGAACGAGGATGCTGAGCTCCTTGAGGACTTGATAATGTTAAGGTCTAGATCCTACCCTTTAGTGGAAGTAGAGATGTAGATGAATATTTAGAGTAGGAAGAGAAAGTAGAAAAATGTTTGACTATTATGGGTATATTGATGCCATTAAATTGCCACTTGTTGCATTGGAGTTTACTAGATATGCTACCAAGCAGTAGGAGAATCTATATGCCGTTAGAGTGAAAGATGGAAGATAAGGTGTAAGAACCTGGAAAGAGATGAAAGGATTGTTGAGAGGAAGATTTGTACCCCAAACCTACCTGTAGGACACAATTGGAAAGTTGCTAGAACTTCGGTAAAGAAGCTGATTTGTTGATGATTATGTGAGAGAATTCCAGATACTGATGATCCGAATAGACGTAAATAAGCTAGAGGCTTGTATAGTATTAAGATTCATCTTTGGACTTAAATATGAGATTTGTAACGTTGTAGAAGTACGAAGGTTCTATACATTGGAAGAGGTCATTAAAGTAGCATAGAGGGTTGAAAAGTAGAGAAGAAATACCCTGAATCAACTTAGGCTGAGTTTCTCCTAAACTCCTATTCCACGCTGACTTACTCGTGCCAAGCCTAGGAGACTCTTTGGACTTAGATATGAGATTTGTAACATTGTAGAAGTACGGAGGTTCTATACATTGGAAGAGGCCATTAAAGTAGCATAGAAGGTTGAAAAGTAGAGAAGAAATACTTTGAATCGACTTAAGCTGAGTTTCTCCTAAACTTCTATTCCATGATGACTTACTTGTGCCAAGCCTAGGAGACCCTCTCAAGCCAAGGAAAAATATGACCAACCTGATGATAACTGAGTAGGCTAACAAAGCTAAGCTGTAGATAAGCCAACCGTGAGGACATATGAGAAAGGATAAACCTTTAGATGGAAGACGAGTAAAGTAAAGTGTTTCAAATGCTTAGGTTTTAGACACATGACTTTTGAGTGTTTGAACCAATGTACTATGGTACTCCTTGGAGATTTAGTAAATAGCATCAATGAGAGTGAGCCAGAAGAGGAGAAGAATTTGGAAGAGTTGAAGCCAAGGAGGAAGAGGAGACTCGTATCTATGCTAACCAAGGAGAAGTGATGACACTAGTGCTGAGATGAGTACTAAGCTACTTGCTAAGCTCTAAAGAAGACTAATGGGAAAATTTGTTCTACATTAAGTGCACTATTAATGGACAAATATGCACCATCATTGTTGATGGAGAAAGCTGTACCAATGTTGTTGCATAATCCTTCATATTAAGATTAGGATTACCAACCTTGAAGCACCCCTAACCTTATAAGCTACATTAGCTTTATGATAAGGGTGCTCTATACATCATTGAACAAGTAACTGTGCCTTTTAGCATTAGGAATGTATATAGGGATGAAGTGGTATGTGATGCTATCCCCATGGGAGCCTCATATTTATTGCTTAGAAGACTTTGGTTATTTAATTGATATGTTGCTCATGATGGATATAAGAATACCTATGCCTTTATCAAGGATGGGAAGAAGATTGTGCCATAACCCATGACCCCAACTTAAGTAAATGAGACTCATAACTAGCTCACCCGAGCTAGCAAGAAGAAAGCCTTAGTGATAAGCCATAGAGAGCTTTGAGCTTCTAAGAAGGCTGATGAGCCTATGTTTTTATTGATCAAAAGATTGTTAGAGTTGAGAGATCTTGAAGATGTACCTAATGAGATATAAAGATTGCTTGATGAATTTTCTAACTTACTCCTTGAAGAATTACCTAAAGAACTACCTCCAGTCTGAGGCATAGAATATTGTATTGATCTACAGCTAGGCACAACCTTACCAAATTGACTTACCTATAGAATGACTCCTAAGTAGGCTACTTAGTTAAAAAGACAAGTAGATGGATTGATAGAATGAAGTTATATGAGGGAGAGCATGAGTCCTTGTATTATACTAGCTTTGCTCATCCTAAAGAAAGATGGTTCATAACGTATGTGCATCAACAGTTGAGCTATAAACCATATTACAATCAAGTATAAATATCTAATACCGAGGCTCAATGACATGTTTGATGAGCTTCATAGCACTAAGATATTTTCGAAGATTGACTTAAAAAGTGGCTACCACCAAATTTGCATGAGACCTGGTAATGAATAGAAGACTGCCTTCAAAACTAAGCATAGATTTTATGAGTGTTTAGTTATGCCCTTTAGAATTACTAATGCATCGAGCACATTTATACAACTAATGAATGATGTGATGCACCCTTTGATCGGAAGATGTGTAGTTGTATACTTTGATGACATACTAGTGTACAGTACTAACCTGAACAACTATATTCAACATCTTTGAGCTTTTTTTGACATTTTACGAGCCGATAAGTTATATAGGAACTTGAAGAAGTGTATGTTCTATCAATGTAAAGTTGTCTTCTTAAGATATGTAGTATTTAGAGATGGAATCTAAGTAGATGAGGAAAAGGTCTGAGCTATTTTAGAATGGCCGACACCGAAGAATGTCACTAAAGCGTGTAGTTTTCATGGTCTTATTTCTTCCTTTAGGTAATTTATTAAGAACTTTAGTACGATTGTAGCCCCCTTGATTGAGCTGACTAAGGAAAATGTTGAAGTTCGATTGAATGATTGAACTGGATAAAGCTTTAGGGAAATCAAGGAGAAGCTTACTATTACCCTTGTCCTATCCTTACTAGATTTTAACAAGCCATTTGAATTATAATGCGATGTGTCTAGCATTAGAATTGGTGTAGTCCTGATGCAGGAATGTCCAGTAGTTGCTTACCATACTAAGAAGCTTAGTGATGTTGCACTTGATGTCGGGTGATTTTAAGGTAAAGGTGTATACTTGCAAAAGCACAAATAATGACTAAGTGGTATTGAGGCTAGTTTAGTGTAACCACTACGATACCTAAGTCAGTAATTGTTTTTGAGCAAGATAAGTGAATGAAGGAAGAGTTAAAAGTCATAAGAGAGTTCTTACAATGCTTTTTCTCTGTATTTATAAGTGAACATCGAGTATCTAAAACAACAGTTAATCATTGATCATAGGCTACATAGAGATCTTGTAATCAAGTACATGCTTAAAATATAGGAGTAGTAAGCAATTATGTAATGAGACCGTACTAAATCATAACTGGTTACGCTATTATCCTAAATTTAAACCAAACATATCATCAGGCTAAGCTTCAAGGCTCATTAAGCAGATTGAGCCTAAGTTAAAATTAGTTAAGAACAACAATATTCATCTTCTTGGCAGCCAAATAGTTGAGTGATATTTTAGAGTGAAATATGACTATCAACATTTGCCCCCTTAATGCTCAGTTTGTATAGTTGGATGGTAAGACCAAAATGAGCTTCCTAAATGCTGAGTGATGTGGGAAGGTTTGATTTTTTATTTTGAAAAGCAACAAATTGTATCTTAAGCAAAAGGTTGTAGCCTTCTAATTTTCCTACCCATTCACTTTTTGTAATGGTAGGTACAACAGTTGTCATTCTAGCCATTATTATGCTACAGGGGCTAATAACTATCAATAACATAACAACTGTCAGATTTCTGATGGCATAACATGTGTCATCAATCCATACTTAACCATCTAATTGAAATCACAATCTTACTAGAAGTGTTTTAAGGTTACAAGGAGAGACCATTCATATATACAGGATTTTTCCATACTGATAAAGATCTCTTTTCTTTATTCTCATCCATATCTACTTCTTTCAAGATTTCATCTAGTTCACGATTCTTTCGTATAGCTTCAATCAGGTATGGTTCAAAGCATCATTCGTTGACTTATACTACTGAGTCCAAGGCTACTTCTCCCTCCATAAAAAGGAACAATTTGGTACATTCTTTAAGTAATTCAGCAGATAATGCAATGGAGCAATGGGAAAAACTCGTTAGCGTCAGTATTCTTCCAATAGATAATTATCCAAATGATCGAGAAGGAAGATCTATAGCCAGGTATTTATATAATAATGTTGTTTATAATAGTGATTCCTTAGAAGGAGTAGCGAGCGGTGCTATTAAGATAGATGTCTCGAAGTATAATAAATACTAACAAGATCTTCCTGAGACATGGAATTTGCGTAGGCCAAGGTAGGATGAGATGATGTGTTTTCTAAGGGACCATGAGTTTCATATATATTCAAAATACCTTGATTTTGGACTACACCTTCCATTTTCTACTGTTATCAAACAATTCCTTAATTATTTTCAGGTCGCGTCAAGTATGTTTTCACCAAATACTTATAGACTTTTCATAGCATTTGAGATAATCTATGAAGAAATTGAGATTAGGGCTACACTATAGTTGTTTAGATACTTCTTTACAATAAGGAGGTAACTCGATGGATGGTATTTCGTAGCCACTCAGCATGAGAAAAAATTTATGGATGGATTGGAGTCTAAAATCCATAAGTGGAATGATAAGTTTGTGTCTATTATATTGGATAAAGATTTAGATTTTTGAACCCAATGGATTGAGCCCATCTATACCAAAGGCACTAAATTGATGCCAAATGATGCTACTATAGCAAAAAATATTTAAGAATGGAGGACGAATAAAACATTTTTATAGGATGTTGAGAGGATAATAAAATGATACAAGAATTAGGATCCAATCTTTTCTGAAAAAGAAGGTAGGTATTAGAGCCATCGCTGTACCGAGTAGAGTTATAAAAGGTAAGTTGTTCTCATGACTTAGGGAGAGAATAGTCACCTTTGAGCTTCACTCGACACGGATCTTGTAAGTTCTTGATTTTTCTCTCTTTCCCATTTATAACACTCCTATCCTTTATTATAGACATGGGTTTAGGCATTGTAGATCCTGCTAAGCTGTTGGCCTAAGCAAAGGCTAAGAAGCTAAAGCTTGATAAACGTGAAGGCATCAAAGCACATGTCACTTAGCCATTTGTGCAAAAAAAAAAAAAAAAAATTACGTTGGAGAAAGCCATGAAGCAGGTTGCTACTCCAAAAAAGTGACTTATCCCACTGATAAGGGTCAAAGGACTAAACACACTAAAGCTGTTGAGGCTACACAACTTGAAATGATCCCTTCCTTCGAAAACATTCCTTGAGAGGAAATGCTGGGTGAATCTTATTGAGAGATTGGTGGTGATAGCAGTGTCAAGGTTACTCCTCAAGAGACAGTAAAAGGCTTGTCAGGTGAAACAAACAATGAGCCGAGACCTAAAAAAAGAAGTAGGAAGAGCTTTAGATGAGAGGGCAAAAGAGGCTCTAAGGAATAAAGCTCTTGACATTAGTAGCACCGAGTTCGTTCCTAACCCTGAAGTAGGTAGGTATTTCATGCCATGATGGAGCTAGAATATCTTGTATATTGACTTGACCTTGGGTGATAGGACAAAATCCTTAGCCTTGATGGAGGAAGTCATTATCTCTATGGATAAGGAGATTACAAAGAAAGATGTTGATAGAGTGGGCGGTTGTAATAAAGGACATATTGCTGCTAAGTTGTATGATATAAGCACTAATCACCTTTTCACTTACGACTCATGGTCTATTGTTGACATAATTTTGCTTGTAT
Organism: Lumnitzera littorea; assembly: GCA_024138015.1. Lineage (NCBI taxonomy): Eukaryota > Viridiplantae > Streptophyta > Magnoliopsida > Myrtales > Combretaceae > Lumnitzera > Lumnitzera littorea. The sequence goes on from JAMXBB010000007.1 coordinate 95,093,867, forward strand.
GTAGATTAGTAGCCATGTTTTGATGGCTCTTGATGAAGCCAATAAAGAGATGAAGGTAATATTTACATGTTGTTGCTTTGTTGAGAAGCAAATGATTTATTCATCTTTGTTAATTTATTGTAGATGGTTGAAGAGGTGTATAACTCCTCAAAGGCTCAAACTATTGCAGCCGAGAGTATGAGAATTAAGGCCAAGATAGAGGCTAGGATACTACAAGAAGAGCTTTCAGCTAAGAAGCTAGCACATTCCTTAGTAGTTGATGAAGTCTTAAGTCTTAAGGCTAAGAATGAAGAGCAATATAAGGAGATTAAGGACCTGAAGGAGGAGCTTTGCAAGAAGCAAGAGGAGTGCTGGGGGTTAGGATGAACAATCACCTTAATGAGTGATGAAGAAGATAAGTTAAGGATGTGAACAAAGGAGTTGGAGGTAAATGACTCTAATCTCGAGTCTCGTGTTATCAAATTAGAGGAAATGGCAAAAAAGAAGCCTTTAGTAGAGGAAGCACTAGAAATCATTATAAGAGATTGCTCTAAAAGAAGCTTCTATAGGTGGTCCAATAGGTGAGAAAAGAGATTTTAAAAGTTCACCCTAATTATGACCTATCATGCTTGGACTTTGCTGGCATTGATGATAATGATGCCAGTAGTGGCGATGAAGAAGTCGGCGAAGAAGCAAAGACCAAGGATCAGGGCCTGGGTGACAATGATGAAGCCAATATTGAAGCTCTTGTCGATGATGAGGAACCATCATCTAAAGAGACCCCTTACATTCATGATGAGACATCTACTTCCTCTAAAACTCCCAATGCCAGAAAAGAAGTAAGTTCTAAGAAGGTCCTATCTTCCTTTAATCAGGACAATACTTCTACTTAATCAAAGAACATGAATGTCTCAGATTCTTGAGACTATTTGCTAAATTGTACTTTATTTCATAATTGTTATGTAGACTTAATATGGTCAAGATGTCGAGCATCTATTGTAATGAGATATTTAACCTTTACACCCTTTATTTCCAATATGTTTCATTTCACACGTAAGTGATTAGTTTTCGACACATTTTATTTTACGTGCATGTTAGATGTCCTTTCGTAGACATAGCGTTCGTTAGTCACATAGGATGTGAACTAATGTTTTTTCTTAGCCATGAGATTACTTATTAAAAGACATAATAGAGTTCATTCTCTTGTTTCTAGGCATACTATTAAAGAAGAATTGACTTTACTCGTCAATAATTATTAAGCTCGTTAATCGTTACAGGTTTGAACTTATTAAATATTGGTTTATTCATTGTATAACTAAAACTTCATTAATCTATTAATCATGCATTGATTGGGAATGAAAACAACAGGAAGTATAGATACTCATAAACTTGATATGAACATTTCATGCTTGAAACAAGATGTAGGCCATCGCCTTACAATGTTTAGAATAAAAACAAACCATGACATCAAAGGAACTAAGCAAAGTAAAGCTTCAATTTATTGGCATTCCAAGGCCCCCTTGTTTACAACTTCCCAAATCCTAACAGGATCCTTCCAATTTATCTCGAGCTTTCCTTGATTATCTCGCGTGTCAGTAGCCTCTAATTTTCTACAAACCAAATCTTCAAGCTGAAATAGCTTATGTTTTACCATTTGATTGTAATCTTTGACTATTTGATGATGATATGTAGTAGCTCTCTTCCTTGAAAGTTCTTTTGTCTCCTCGATTGTGTCTAAATTGGTTGTAAGGTTGACCTGATTGGCCATTATGTCAAAGTTTTGCATATGAAGATTGAGTAGATCTATCTTAATTGGTAGGATAGCTTCTAACCCACATGCTAGTCTGAAGGGTATTTCTCTAGTTGAAGTCCTGTAAGTAGTCCTATAATCCCATAAAACATTCAGTAGTTCATTAGCCTATTTACTCTTGACTTGATCAACTTTTCTCTTTAAACTATACAAGATGATCTTATTAACAACTTTTACTTTCCCATTAGTTTGAGGATGAGCCATTGAAGTGCAATTTAGATAAATACCGTGTTTCTTACAAAACATTCGGAACTTATCATTATCGAACTATAGCCTATTGTTAGTGATTATCATAAATGGAACCCCAAATCTTGATATGATGAAGTAGTAAACAAAAGCTTCAACCTTCAATTCGATGATTCTAGCCACTACTTTAGCCTCTGCCTACTTAGTAAAATAATCCATGACAGCTATGAGGAATTGCAGTTATGTTGTAGACCTTGGAAATGGTCTGAGTATAACTAGGCCCATTAAGCAAAAGGATAAGGGCTAGTAAGGTTGCAAAGTTTAGCAAAAGGTGCATGGCTCAGTGTCTCATGTTTCTAGCATTGTGGACATTGTTGAATAGCAAATTTTACATCTTCTCTCATAGTTAGCTAATAATAGCCGAGTTACAGTATGTAGAAATACAGGGTTTGACCCCTTACATGGTTTCCATAGACACCATCGTATAGCTCAGATAGTATTCGTTATGCATCCTTTGGCAAAAGACATCAAAGATAAGGTTGGGAAAGGCTACATTTGTATAATTGGTTGTCAATCAACGTATAATTTGTAGCTTGATAAATCAACCTACAAGCTTCTTTCCTATGATCAGGGAGAACACCGTCCTTCAAATAATCTTTAAGTGGATGCATCCAAGAATTCTCTTATGGGCAAGGAGCTAACTTATAGCTCTGCTTAACAGTTTATAAGCTCTTATTAGGAAGGTACTCAATAAAGAGCTTGTCATTTAAATCAGCGAGTGCCATGCTAGCTAACTTTGACAGCTTGTTGGTAGTAATGTTTCTGCTTCTTGGTATTTTCTCTATTGAAAAGGATCGAAACTCTTCCTTGAGTGTTTATAAGATCAACAAGTACTTGGTCATCACTTCCTAATTTGCTACAAAACTCCCTTTGACTTGATTTGCAACTAGTTATGAGTAAGAAAAAACTTCAACTTTCTTAGCACCAACTTCTTTTACCAAATTGAGTCCAATTATTAAGGCTTTGTACTCGACCTCATTACTGCTAGTTAGAAACCTAAACTTCAAGGCATAATTAACTTTCACATTATAGGGTCCTTATAGAATGAGATCTGCACTACATCCTTCTTTAGTAGAGGAGCCATTAACATATAAATTCCATATTGGCTTTTCGACCATCTTTATGCTGTCCTCTTCACCAATAAATTTTGCCATAAAATATGACAACACTTAAGCTTTTAATGCCATTTTGGGTTCACACTGTACAACATAGGCGCGGGTTAGATAAAATATGTAGCCACCTTCGAGGCAACTGTTTTGTAAAATATTTTTATTTTCTTTTCAACTTTAGGGAAATTTCGTAATAAAAAAATAATTAAAAATTCATTTTTATGCATTTTAACATCCTTTGCATGCTTTTTCATTTTTCTGAAAAATTATAAAAATAAAGGCCCATTAGTTTTTATTTTTTTTTTATTTTTACATGATGACTTGATCTTAATAGATTAGCCTTCAAATTTAAATTTTTTTATTAAATTTTCTAAAAAATTGATTTTTTTAAAAATTCGTAAACTAGTGTCAAAATTAGGGTTTCCCATCTAAAAACCCTAATTTGACATTTTATCGATTTAATTAAGTGCAACTCCAAATTATTTTTCAAAATATTTTTTTTCTTGATTTTATGTATAGTAACGGCTTAATATAGGTTAAATTAAAAAAAATCGAAATAAAGCTCGACATACGTGAATATTTTATAAGGTTAATTTGTGGAGTAGCTACCATTAGATCTAAATGAGAATTGGAGATAAGTGGAAAACTGCTTTTAAAACAAAAGATGGTCTATTCGAGTGGATGGTGATGTCATTTGGTCTTACAAATGTGTCAAGCACCTTTATGCAGCTCATGAATCATATTTTGAGATCATTGATTGGTAAATATGTTGTTGTTTACTTTAATAATATTCTAGTATATAGTGTTGACCTCATTTCTTATATCATATACTTGAGATCTGTATTTGATATCCTTTGTGTCGAGCAATTATTCTACACTTTAAAGAAATGTGTATTCTATTAAAGCGAGGTAATATTCCTCGGATATGTTGTCTCTGATAAAGAAATCAGAGTTGATGATGAAAAGACTTAAGCTATTCTCGAATGGCCAATACCGACTAGTGCTATATAAGTGAGGAGTCTTCATGGTCTAACTTTGTTTTATAGAAGATTCATTCGAAACTTTAGCTCCATAGCTACCTTACCAATCGAATTGACTAGGAAAAACTCTAAATTCAAGTGGTTAAAAAATGCTTAGAGTAGTTTTGATGAGATTAAGTCCAAGCTAACTTTTGCCCTAGTACTTGTCTTACTTGACTTTGGGAAAGTTTTTGAATTGGAGTATGATGCTTTAGGAGTGGGCATTGGTGTTATTCTTATGTAGGAATGCCAACCCGTTGCATTTTTCAATGAGAAGCTCAAAGGTGTGGCTTTGAATTACTCGACGTATGATAAGGAGTTTTATGCCCTTATCCAAGTCCTTTAGAACTAGCAACATTATTCGTTACCAAGAGAGTTTATTTTCTACATAGACCGTGAGTCCCTTAAACACCTTGGAGGCCAATAGAAACTCTCTCGACATCATACTAAATGGATTAAATTCTTGGAAACCTTTTTCTATGTCATCAAATACAAGAAGGGAAGTGCAAACACCATGGCCGATGCCTAAATATTCTTATTACCACATTACAAGCTAAGATACTTAGGCTTGTCACCCTGCCTAATCAGTATAAGCACAATTTGTACTTTGGACCTTTAGTAGCTAAATGCAACATTAGATAAGTAGTAGATGGGTTCTATCTAAACAAAGGATTTTTTATGAAGGGAAGACAAGTTTGTGTGCCAAGTGATTCTACTAGGGAATTACTTATCCAAGAAGCCTATACTAGAGGCTTAGTCGACCATTTAACGAGAAAAGAACTATTGAGTTATTGAGAGAACACTTCTATTGGCTTAGGATGATGAAGGATGTGCACAAAATTTTTGAATGGTGTGGGGTGTACAAGTGAGCCAAAGGAAGGAAAGAGCCTTATGGAGAATATACAACTCTGTCCATACTTGAAAGGCTATAGACCAATTTAAGCATGGATTTTATGCTTAGCCTATCCAGAACACCTAAAAAACATGACTATATTATGGTGGTAGCCAATCGATTTAGCAAAATAAGCCATTTCATCCCTTGCCACAAAACTAATGATGCTTTATTTGTTGCTAACCTTTTTTTGCAAGAGATCGTATGGTTACATGGAGTTTCAAGGAGTATTGTATTTGATCATAATTCAAAGTTTACAAGCTTCTTCTAGCAAACATTATGAAAGAAGCTTGGCACTAAGCTCATGTTTAGTACTTCCTGCCATCTACAAACAAATAACTAGATAGAAGTTGTGAAATTGAACAATAGGCAACCTCCTTCAAGCTACTATTAGGAAGAATCTACATGATTGGGATTTCTACTTACCCATCATCGAGTTTGCTTATAATCACTTCACTCATAGCTCTATAGGAAGGACGTCTTTCGAGGTCATCTACAAACTCAACTCAACAACTCAAACTTACCATTGGATATGATTACTAACTCAATTGTCCTAGGAGAAAGTCAGACTAGCTTACAACACATCGAGGAGTTTTAGATGCTACATAAGAAGGTTGCTAAATAATTAGCCAAGATAGTAGCCTAATAAGCAAACCAAGGAAGTTGAGATAGAAGGTGAATCATTTATAGCCCAAGGGACCTTATTTGGACTCACCTTAACGAAGAACAATTCCTAAGAAAGAGGACAAACACCTAGGTCGGAAGGCCATTTAAAGATCCTTCGATGCATCAATGACACCACTTATGAGTTAGAACCACTTAAAGGATACAGAGTGTCTCCTACTTTTAACATCGTTGATTGACACCTTATGTGCCAAGAGAAGAAGAAGAAGAAGACCAAGATTTCAGAGCAAATCTTCAACAACCTTGAGGAACTAATAAAATGCCAACTTTCGGGCCCCTCACTCGTACTCGCCTCCAAGGCTTACAATTCTCCACAAGGAAGATTCTCTATTATTAGCTTATCAAGGATAAGCTCTTATACATGGAAGAACTGTGGGCTAACTCTCTAAGGGCCCAACTCGAACACACTTTGCTTTACTCAAACTCTTGCTAAGTCACCAACTTATCGAGTGCTAAGGCTGACTTATTAAGTGTCGAAGCCGACCTGCCAAGTGCTAAGGCCAACTTGCTAAGTGCCAAGTTCGAGGTTACTATATACCAAGCCTTACTCTTCCAACCTAGAGAATGGTAGCATCATTCAATAACCTCAGTAGCTTCAAGTATAGTTCAGTAATAGTAGCTCTTACATCATTTCAACTCAGCCACAATGTCCTAAGATTTCAAAATATGAACCCATTGACAGGCCATTACTAGTCCTTTACTTTTTTCACACTTGTACTATATTCCCTTTATCATTTATCATATTTATCCCTTTTTGTACATATTAGGAATCTCTTTCTTACATTGTCTTTTATGAAATTTTCCATTATTGTATAGTTGTCTTAAGGACTTACTATAAATAGTCCTCTTTATTGTAGCCATAATAATCTTACAAACCTTACATTTTATGAATATTTTTGTTCTTATGAGATATCCTTCTCTAAGTACATTTTTTATACACTCTTATCTAATCTTGTTGAGTAGCTCGATATTAGTGGAAAGTAGACCTTAGTATTAGTTTGTGTGTCATATTAAGCAAAGTACTAAGTCGTATGGTATTACTTGGTGTATTGTATCCTCCAAGTAGCTTCATGTAAGCCACTGTATTTGCCATCCTATCCATTCTCTCTTTCTTTGATATCTTGAAGGACCCATTTATTTACAGTTCTTATAGTAAGTCTTAGTGATTAACTTAGCTCCTAAGCGTACATCACCTAAGCTACTTTGAAGCATAAGCAATCACTTTGTCATTTTGCATTAGTGTACATCCTAACGCATTCCTTGAGGCATCACAAATTTCATATTCTCCAGTACCACTTGGTAAAGTTAACACTGGAGCAATACCTAATCTTCCCTTAATCTCTCATAAACACTTTTCACATTGACCACTCCACTCAAACTTAACACCTTTCCAGCTTAACTAGGTTAATGGCATCACAATTTTAGAGAAATCATTTATGAATCTCCAATAATAATTGGCCATTCCCAAGAAACTTCTAATTTCAGTTATTGTAGTCGATCTTGGCCACTTGGTCACTACTTTTACATTTGCAGGGTCAATAGACATTCTAACCCGAACACTATGTAACCCGGAACTCCCCACTTGTTCTAACCAAAACTTACACTTCTTTTGTTTTGCATACAATTGATTGTCCTTAAGGGTTGGAAGCTTGATCCTAAGATGTTCAACATGCTTCTCCCTATCACTTAAATACACTAAGATATTATCTATAAATACGACCACAAATTCATCTTGGTATATCCTCACCTAATTCATGATATCCATGAAGGCAATTATAGCATTCATTAAACTAAATGGCATCACTAAAAATTCATGATGGCCATATCTCCTTCTAAAAGCTGTTTTAGGTATGTCTTCCTCCTTAACTTTCAATTCGTGATATGTCAAATGTAAATCAATCTTTGAAAACATTGTATCTCCCTTCAATTGATCAAATAGATCATCAATTTGAGAAGGTGAATACTTGTTTTTAATTGTTACTTTGTTCAATTCCTGATAATCTATGCATTTTCTCAAACTTCCATCCTTTTTATTGACAAAAAGCACAAGTGCACCCTACGGCGATGTACTTAGTCTAATAAATCTTTTATCCAACAATTTTTGTATTTGCTTCTTGAGTTCTGTTAACTCAATTGATGCCATATGATATGAGGTTTTAGAAACAGGTGCAGTACTTGCTACAAGATCTATGGTAAACTCAATTTCCTTACCAAGTAACAAGCTAGACAAATCTTTAAGGAAGACAGGGTACTCATGTACTACAAGGATATCTTCTAATTTAACTTCCTTAGTTTAGGTATCTACTATTAAGGCTAAAAACCTTTCACTACCACTTCGTAACAACTCTAGCGCCTTGCTTGCCAAAATTATATGGGGTATCACCTTATTCAAACTTCCTTTAAAATAAAATTCTTTCCCACCATGTCATCAAAACATCACCATATTTCTTTCACAATCCACGTCTATTCGATACTTAGTTAACCAATCCATTCCTAAAATCACATCAAAGCCTTTCATGTCTAATACAATTAAGTCAATTGGCATCTTACAGTCCTTGATACATATATTTCCACCTTTTAACTTCCATAACACCACTTGCTCCCCACTTGAAGGAGTTGTGATTACTAGTTCGTAATCTAAGATTTCTACTAGAAGGTCATATTTTGCAACATATTCTTTTGACACATAAGAATGAGTGGCTCCAGTATCAAATAGAGTCTAAGCATAACTACTTCCTATGCGTACTAACCCTAAAATAATTATTTACAACTATATTACTTCATTACATATATAATACAAAAAAAATAAATGTTAATTAATTATATAATATATTTAATTGGAGAATTCTAAACTATACTCACTTACCACAACATGTTCATCTCCAGCTTCTTCTTGTTGTAATGCAAATACCTTTCCTTAGACCTTGGGCCTGATACCCATTATTTCAACTTGGTTGTTATTTTGATTAGTAGGTTCTTAACTATTAACCTAAACTTGATCTTGTCTAGCCTATTGCTTAGTGCATTGGTTTGAGTTATGACTTGTCTTATGATATTTGGGAAATATACATCTCTAGGATTGGGATTTTGATAATTCTTAGCTAAATATCCTACTTCTCCTTCCCTAAAGCATTTTCCTCACAACTTTGGATAATCCATAGCTCATTGTCTAGTATTACACTTCCAACATGGTAGCACAGTTCTGCTTCCTCTTTAATTCTTATTCAAAGGTTGCTTTCCTTATTTTCCTTTTGCTACCTTATTATTACCATTGGAAGTTCTTGCAAACTTTCTCTTCTTATTCTTTATTTCCTCAACTTCCTTCGTAGAACATGGGATAGCTCACTCAATTGAACTTCATTCACCAAATCTACATATCTTACGATTTTAGCTCTCTTCAACTCCACTTAAAATATAAATTAAGTTTAGCTTTGAATCTCTTGACTTTAGCTAACTCATTGTTTTGAATAGCTTCTAAAGTAAACTTCAATAATCTATTGAACTCTCTTTCATATTCTTCAATAGACTTACCATCCTATTTCAACTTGTAACATTCCTGACACATCTATTCCATTACACACTAAAGAAAATAATGTTCTAGAAAAGCAATTCTAAATGCATTCCATTCAATAGGTAGTGTTAAAAACCGCTTCTTACCCTTCTACCAATTGTTTGCACTTCCATCTAGTAAAATAGTTATGATTCCTACCTTTCCATTCTCTTTAACTTCATGAACTTCAAATGCTTCTTCCAAGGAATCTATCTACTCTTTAGTAACTAGAGAATCATTACTCTTACCGACAAATGGTTTCATTATCTTTTGTAAACAAGCCAACTTATCTCCTCCTCCAACTCTAGCTAGAGTTGCTATAAACCATCACATCAAATCCATTCCTAACTGAGGTTGGGCTGGGTTAGGTTATAGTTATGGTTGTAGTTCTACCCTTTTCTCCTGAGGTACTTGATTTATAGGTGGTCTTTAACGTCCTCTTCGTATCATTTTCTACACAAATATTACATAAAAACCAAACAATAAGTATTATAATTATCTTAGATAATCGTAATGCCTTATTTCCTAACTACCTCACACATCTCACATGTGCCTAGAAGCTTATAGTCCCTAACTTATGCTCAAACTACCCAGATACCACCTAAAGGATGTTACATCTCGAATTAACAAAGGAAACTACATCATATAAGTAAACTTGCTTAATTTTATATATAACTTGAACTTTCCAACGTACATTACATAATTGGCACTTTCAGTAGAGTTTAACTTTAGACTTTTAAGCTTCAAATATATACAACTATTACATATTCAAAAGTTCAAAACATAGACTAGTTTTTCTCCTTCTTATACATTTTTTAAATAGTATTACATTTCAACTTGAAATATTCTTCTCAAAAGGTTGCTAAATCTTCTAGCATACTCTATAAGTAACCTTACTAGTTACTTAGCCCAACTCCTACTTCAAAGCTTGAGGATAAAACACTTTTATCCCCTTAACTTGCTATAAGCTAAGTGAGAGTGGATTGACAAAACAAAAATATAGCATTCATATACATCAAAACATAAAAACAAGTCCATATCACAATGTGAAATCAAGTTTACTCATAAACATGAATATATAATAATGGAATGTCATGCTAATGTACGTAGCATACATCGGTATCAATATCCTAACTCAGCATAGCCCTCATCTGGCTAGTTGACTTCAATCCAAGCATCTAAACAAATTTCTGAGAACCTAGTACACTTATAGCCTAGCAATAACCACAATTGTGGTTATAATTATTGATTAATGCAAATTTATATGCACGAAAACCTAGATTTTACCAAACAATTTGTTTGTTGAGCAAAATACAACCTTTCAATTAAACTCAACCTAAAAAATTAAAAAGTTTAGAAAGCATGACCGATAGGTCAATTTCGTGCCATGGCATGAATGTATCAACCATTTGTCATATCAATACAATGTACATAACATGCATCGATATTGATATTCTAACCTAGCGTAGCCCTCATTTGGTTAGTCAACTTCAATCCAAGCATCTAGACAAATTTCCAGGAACCTAATACGCTAAGCTTAGCAATAACCATAATTGTGCTTATGATTATTAGTTAATGCAAATCTATATGCATGAATACCCAGATTTTACCAAATAGCAAAATACAACTTTTCAGTTAAACTCGGCTTAGAAAATTCTAAAGCTTAGAAAGCACAATCCATAAGTCACTTTCGTATCATGTCATAAATGTATCAACTATATGTCATATCAATACAAAGCAAGTTCAATTGTTTATCCAACTTTTACTTTTACTTATACTTCTTTTAAGTTCTGAAGCTTTGGTATTAGGTTCACTTAAGTGAGCACATTAGGAAGCAGGATAAGTACCCAATGCTTGAGTTAAGTTAGTTTAGAACCAAGCATCATTATATCAAACAATAGCCTAACAGCAACACATACTGTATTCACAAAACATGAGTTAACTAACAACACATATATCTAGAAGCTTAAGAATCATCTTAGTAGCTTGTTAAACAACATGTCATATTCTCATATAAGGTCAAGCACATTCATTACAGTTAAACAAGTTAAGAGTAAATTAAATCTACATTAGAATACAAGTAATTCACTTACCAAGGCCACTTGGTGATTTCTCTCAAGAGCTTACCCTTGCACCTAAGGCACCTCGTCCGTTTCCAAATAAAATTTATCAAGGTGTTTATTTTAACTTTCTAGACCTTGTATTAAAATATTATTCAATTCAGAGAACTTTTTTTGAACACCCTAAATCACATCGATCTAGAGTAGCTGAGGTCTCATAAGAGAGAAAATGAAAATAGAGGAAAAAAAGATCCATAATGTGACTGTTATGTTAATATATACATGAGTTATACAATAGGTTCTAAATGTATGGAAATTCCACATTTATATTGGTCTTTGTAAGGTTATGATTTGACCATAAGATATATTTTTAGATAAGAAGATTGTTAGGAAAAATTATAAGATTCTTTAAGAAAAGAAAAACAAAACTCACAAAATCTATAAATTAAGCAAACAAAACTTTACAACATAAAATTTTAAACACCAAGAGTTTTGAATATTCTCTTAATTACCCTAATAACACATATTTTTTATATTGAAACAAATAAAATTGAAAAAGTACAACTTTGAACCAGAAGAGTTTGGAATATTTTAAACCAATATAATAGCACATTTTTTTTATATTGATTATAAAGGGTTTCAATATTTCAATTTATTAAATGATTACACGTATTGCATACTGTATTTATTTATTAGGTAAACTAATGCCATATATTGTATTTATTACCATAGTAATACTACATTGATCATGGGATAAATGCTTTTGTTAATTTTTTTTTTGTTTATAATTGTGGAAAAAACTTAGAGAGGAATTATGAGAGTTAATTGTAAGATGAGAGCTTACGAATTGTAGAAACAAACAACGATTTTTAAATGTGAGAGTACTAAGTTATCATGAACTGAGGACGGTTTAGTCGTGATAGACGTCATATACTGTATGAAGAACCCTTGATTGGTTACCTTTCCAATCATAAACTCTTCTCACAATATACAAGGCTTTATAACCACTAGTTTCCCAAGAATATACATATCCACATGATATCATCATATAAAAATATTTATATAAAATTTAAATTATAAAGTTTATAGTAAGCAGTAATTTAGTACATCTAGATCTATATTATTGACAAAAATAAAAGTATGTAAGTAAAAGTCTATATAATCAATTCTCTTAACACACTAAATGGCCCACTTTTGGTCATGTCCCTAAGCTAACCTTTAGCATTTTCCGGCCAGCCTCAACGAATAAGCCATCCTACAGCAAAAGTCTAAAGGGGTATAAGTCTAAGTGGGTATAAGTCTAAGTTTAGTGAGCAAAACCCTCAACCACACTACAAGCAAGTTACAAATATATTATATTCACATATATAAATGAATGATCAAATAGAATGCCAAACAATACGTATAGTTAACTAGTCAATATACGCAACTTAGATTTAACGCCCTCCGAAATCAGGGTTAGAGTATATACGGTACCAATCAGATTGGGGTATTATACTAGAATTTACTTTACTACGGAACTCCATATTCCTTATTTAAATCAAACAAGTCCTTGATTTTCATAAAAACTAAGTTCTAGTATAATCGTGAGTGGGCCCCCGCAGTCTATACTCACTCCTAAACGGAGGCCTTTAGACTCGATTTTTAATCAGGCAGTTGGCACCTCCCACACCGAGTATTCTGGCAGGCTAGGGTAAGGTCATTTTATACGAGTGCATCGTACTAAACCAATAAATTTATAATAACAACTCCCAAATGGCCACTCTCTACCACCGTATGATGTGATGGCCGAAATTATGTCTATGCAATGCATGTACTAGTTTCTTCTTATAAGCTGAGTATAGTTAAATCCAATTATGATATGACTATCCAATAGCATACATAATCATTATTTATACTACTATATAACAAACAAATTATTATTCGTACTTAAGGTAAATTCACAATTTAGCACATAATAACATACATAAGCATTTCCCAATCCCACACAACAACCAATTAATAATATCATTTAAATCCACTATCTATAATCACATACAAGCATAGAATCATAAGGTAAATACTTACTCGGCCATGACGACTCGCTCTAGTCGTAGTGATCAATCGGAAGATCCTTACTTTCATCGGGATCACCTGATCATTACGATATAACAAAGACAATAAGCAATCGATTTAACTAATAGTTCTAGATATCTATTAACCTAATTCTATTTAGATTACTATCAATTTTTATCCGATTAGACTTTATTACTAATCATATGTAACTTTTTTCATTCTATTTTCGATATTTACGAACTTATAGTCGTTTTTTATCGTTTTCGGATGTATGTTCATATAGTGACATTTGTTTTTGATGTTAAAACCTGTATTTTACAATATAAACTAAATTTATTGAAATGTTATCTATTGAAACTTAAATATTCTTATTAACTAGTTTTATGTTCTATTTTAGTAGTTAATAATTTCATTAGTCATTAATTCTTACACTTAGATGATCTTATGGTTTATTATTTTAGAGACTTATGTTATCGCTTATGTCATCAATCGTTTATGTTATGACTTATATCATCATTTGCTTACATCATTTGCTTACATCATTCATTACATATGTATACTTATTCTTATATATTCATATATTTTACACATATGTTATGTATATAATTATACTTTTAATATACTAGTATGTATACTTGTGTACTTATATGTGTATTAGTATATATACCCATAAATACATACAGTTACATACGTATTTTTATACGTTTTTTTTTTCGTATATCTAGTATACCCTCATAAAAAAGTTTCACAAATTTCATATTTTTGCACTTTAAGAACTTATTTAGCAAGGTATATGTATGCATAATTAGTATATACCTCTTTTTTTATGTTATATATATATAAAGGATACTCATGTATAAGGGTCGTCATAAATATTCCTATGTTTACATGCTTAAGTATATATGTACATATGTTCTTCTTCCATTTACTAAGGATTTTGTATACTTTTAAGCATGAATATGGAGCTTTTACTCTTAACAACACATATGTACATATCACATAAGCTTCCTATACTAACCTAACCTATTCATCTAATTATTAAATATGATAGAACAATACATAATAACATACATTTTTCTTCTTGATTTATGATAGTAAGAATTGTAAAAGTGAAGTGAGAAAGCATGGAAATAAGGGAGCAAAGGGGTTACTGTTTGGTAAAGGGGAGAAAAGAGCTTTGTTTGTGTTGTTTTGTGTTTTAAGAAAATGAAGACAAGTGGGGTTTATGGTGGGAGGAAGTAGCGGGCAAAGGAGGGGTAGAATTGAAAAATAAATGGGTAGAAAGTTAAAGAAAAGGAAAGAATTCTCTAGATGACAATGACATTTTAAAATTACATGTAATCTAAGTATACATAATGTAATAATTAGGGAAAATTAGAAAGAAAATTAAGGAAATGAAAAGAAATATGGGGTTTATTGAAACGATTAGTAAGAATAGGTAATGAGATCTTCTTTTAGGTATTTATATCCTATATGAATCATTTGGTAAGCTATTTAATATACTTATCATAAAAAGTGTCATTTAGGGTATTAATGCTTAATATATATAGTATAATCATCAATTAAGCTCTTAATTCTACGTAATACTAACCTAGTTATATAATTGGAAGATAAATATGATCTATAATGTAATATCCTATTTTCTAAATGATTACTTTAGTATTATATATACTTATAAATGATTAAAAGTTATCTTTGATCTTTTACTAATAATTTAGCAAAATACTATAGATATATTTTTAATTAGTGTTTTAGAGTAAGCTACGATCAATTAATACTTTTATATCTTTAAAGTTATAGTTTTAAGATTTTTATTACTTTGAGATGAAATCTTCAATGTTTACATATATTTAGGGTATAAAAATTTTATAAACGATAAATTAGTTATTTTAGGATTTTCAATGTTACTAGCCTTGTAAACTTTTAGGAATATCTAACACACTTGAGTTTATTTTAGATGTTAGGATGAAAAATTTAGGGGTTTACATAGATAACATGAAATTACATAAAAAAAACCTTTAGTAATTAATCATAACTATTAGATAAAGTTAAATGATATTAAAGATTAGTGATAATTTAACTAATAGATTTAATTATTATGGGAGTATGGAGATGAATGAAAAGTTGTTGGTTTAATAATGAGAGAATAGATAGATATGAAATATTGATGTTACAAAAGAGTGATTTGAGAATATAGGAAAAGATGCCAAAAAGCTCATCTCTTTTGCTAGATTTTAATTTTAATATAAAGTAGAAAGAGATATTAAAGATACATTTAAAAAAAAAAATGAATAACTAAATAGAAGTTTGAATGTTGTTTTGAGAGTTACAAAGAAAGAAACAAAGAGAAAACATGGGCCACATTTTAATTACAAACTTAAGAATCGTTAACCTTATTAAGAATAAGAGGGAAAAATTAAATGGAGAGAGAAAATTGGGATTGTTATAAGAGCATGAGGGAGGGATTAAAGGGAAAGAGAAAAATGGGTAAATTACCCGCTTTAACCTTCATATTATTAAAATTTCCTCCTTACATTATAGATGTTGTTTTTGCAGTGACAATTTCTTTTCCATTTTAGTTATTTCAATCTTCTCTTCCACAGACAAATATTATTATGAACAAAGAAGTTATATATAGGGTAATTAAGGAACTATATAGGGTACAGCGCTAAAGATGATCTTAAAGCAACAACTGAATGTTAAAAAGAAAAGAATGGGAAAATTGAAGAACCAAAATTGAAGGATAATTGCATCTCTTTAAGTCCTTTGCATTATTGTCACGCTACCGTTATTCCGGTCTAATAAAGGGGAATTAGCTAAGAAATTTCTCCAATTCGTGATCTCACCGAAATAAAGCGCTACCACAGGATCGAAAACTGGGTACAGCATTCTAAAACATTTGACAATCTGGTCCCACTAGACCCCATGAAGGCAGGACACCACGAATTAAGCCACCACTCAAGACGTTCTTGTTTGTGCATGAGAGAGAGAGAGAGAGAGAGAGAGAGAGAGCAGGGAAAAGAGACAAAAGTGAGAGTTAAAAAGGGAAGATAGCTTGGAAGGTGGAGGCAAGCACCTTCAGCCTACTTATTTTCCCAACCTCCAAACCAGTTGAAACACCCCATGTGACCCCACTCAATACTTGGCCACTTCTCTATGGCCATAATTACTATATATTATGAAACTAATTGGGGATGTAGCATACTTACTCTCTAATTGTCTTTACATTTTTCGACATTTTTTTTTTCAATCTCTCGTTATATCACACAAATTCGATGTGTAAAGTTGCATTATGGTACAATTATAATTAGATTATTATTTTTCTTCTTTTTTTAACAAATTATCATGATACAATTTTAGTAAAAGAGTGAATCAAATTTCATCAATCTATTAGAAGATTAGTATTGATGCTATTAGTTTACTGTAATCTTAATAAGTATAATTAGATAAATTGATAGCATAAGAGAGATTGAATAAATAAATTAAGTAAAAAAAAAAAAAAGGTTGTCTACATCTAAGATTGAAGACTGAGATATATTATGTCTAAGAAAAGATTTAATGGGTATTACACATCCCGCACAATACTTATATAATATGTAAATACCAATAAGATGTTATATATAATAGGTATAAATTACAAGTGATAATTAATTTAAAAATTACTCATCTAATTATTATATATATTAATATTTTGTAGGTATTTACATGTTACGTATATATAACATTTGACATATAATACCTAATGAATTTTTTCGTTGTGTCTTCAGTAAATATTTGCTTTTCTAATTCTTTATAAATTTCTTGACGATGGATGTGGCAAAAGAGAAACCAATTTATCAGACAGTATGGGTATAAATTTTCATTCCGGTAAGAAAATAAAACTCGTTATCTTACCTATTACTTGAAATAAAATACCACCGATTTGGACATAACCATTCACCTCTGACATAATCTCTTACAAAAAGCATAAAATCTAGCCAAATAAATTTACAAGTATAATAAAAATAAAAATCTGTTGAATCTTTTATTCCCCAAAATTAAGGACTAAGAGTTCTTTTTGTCAGGAGCAATTGCACTCTAGCCTCAAACTTACCATTCTGAAGAAATAAATAAATAAAAGACCTTCAATCTTACTTGATCCGCTGTATAGATCTTAAGTTGTTGCTGCACGTTGTTGTAAATAAACCATTTCTTTCCTCGTAGTATCTAAGAATGTCATATTGTATTTAATTGTTTTTGACTTTCACATTTCTTCGGTGATTCTACCCGATTTGACTTGAATAGGCCCCAAATCATCAAAATGCTTAACAGGTGATCCGTGTCATCGTTCTTGTACATGTCCAAAAACTAAGGAAATAATTGAATTGAGTTAAGTCAAGTCAAATAGTATTAGGTTCGAATTTAAGTTTGAGTTTGACTTGAAAGCTCAAAACTCAAGATAAGTTTGAGTTCCATTAAGTTTTAAATTTTAAATTTAAACTTAACTCGAAAATACATATGGTAAATTTGAGGTCATCTCAATTAGCTTGAAGATTTTATAAATTTTATAACTAATATTAGATTTATTTATATTTAAATAAATTAAAAATATATTAAAGATTATATCAATTCAATTGAGCTCGTAAGCTTGGTAAACTTAGTATTTTAAAGTTCAAGTTTAATTCGATTTACTATTCAAGTAGCTTGAGCTCAATTATATTATTATCGAATTAAATTTTAATAAAACTCAAATCGAATTCTAGTAGTTTGTAAAGCAACTTAATTCATTTATATCCCTAGACCAAACAATATCAATAGCACTCTCTTCTCATTTTCAAATCGATGGGAGGGGACTCTTCTCATTTGTCTCGTAGCCGGGTACTTCAACTTTCTTTTTGATAGATTTATTTATATTGAAGATTGATAGTGAAACTTAGATATAGAAAACGGAGTAAATAACAATGTACCACTAAAAAATTATAGAAGCTTACAAGGGCAATCCACTTCTTCAAGATATTATATTTACACTCCTTAAAAGACATTGACATTTAAAAGGTTAATCTTCAATATAATACAAAGTAAATCTTTTATATAAATAAACATGCAAATTTTCTTTTTGGTGAGTTTATTGTCTATTTAGAATGTTTCTAATTGGTTTCACATTTCATAGTATAGTACTAATTTTAATGGACAGTGAATTAGCCTTAAAACTAACTATAATTATACATTGATATAAAAGAATGACTTCGCATTGTAATAGAAATTATGGTACTTTTGAATTCAATTAGGGCATCATTGTGATTGCAGAAAGAACTATGACGGTGATAAGGGGTTAAAATACCGAGATAGATAGCTTTTGTTACATTAAAGAGAGATGAATTTGTTATAAATGATAGCAACAATAACTATATATTTTTTACACATGCATTGCAGTAAGTGTGTTAGCTAATAGTTTGTTATTAAAACGAGTAAATTTATTATTATTATTATTATTTTGACTGAATAAAGTAATGCTTGAGTGTATGGCAAAAAAAAAAAAGGTAAATGTTAAATGAGTTTACTTTTGTAGGGAATTTTTAGAAATTTAATTTTTCTAAGAGGATCATAAATATATATATATATATACACACACACGTATATGTACTTTCATTTTCTAATATTTTATTTTGACATACATATAATTTACGAATAGTAGTAAAATAATGTAATAGGAAAAAAATAAATAAATGAAAGAAGTCCTATAAATAAGCAGCAATTAAAGGTCCAACTGTCCTAAATGGCATAAGGGGCGTGAGACCTAATTATTGAAAGAAGATTTGTACTTTGGGAGGCGCCTCACGAGGGCATGCCTTTAAAACCCCATGTGGCGACCATGTGAGGACTTTTTTTTTTTTTTTTTTTTTTTCTTTTTTCCTTCCTTCCCATTCCCCAAACCAATATGCCCTAGAAATTTTCTCTTAGTAGGTCCCCTTTACCACTCATCATCCCCATGTTTTCCGGATCCGGACAATTTTCTCTCCTCGATCACCCAATACCAATCATCTTCTCCAACGTATAATTTCTTCTCAAATTCTAATAAATTCGTTGACAGTGTCTAGGCTTGCTACACCGGCTATCGTATAAATTATAAATGAAAAGGAAAATAACCTTATATTGTATTACATTTTTGAAAATGGCCTCAGGATATACTTTTCTGATGCTGCCCATTTCTATTTTTCTTTTCATTCAATTAATAATTTTTGGAATATTCTTCAAAATTAATTAAAGCCTAAAAAAATGTCAATAACAAGAATAGGGGAAGGGCAATAAGAAGTTCTACAGCCTAAAATCTACATATGAAGAAACTCTGAGAGAGGAAGGGCTAGGGAATCTCATAGAGGTAAATACAGTGGAAGGACTAGGGAATCTCTCAGAGGCAAATACTTTGCTTTCTAATATTTCTGCTTTTATTAAATAAAGATTAACAATAATGAGGTTAGGGTTTGTTATACAATGACTCACGTGTAATGAATTCATGACTAGAAAATCTAGCTTGTTAAATCGAGGAAAATAGAGAGAAAGTAAATAAATATGATCCATTAGAAATCATAAATTATATGACTATTGAAAATTGACCAAGTAAGTTGAGGTTCAAGGAATTCACCAATTAGGACAAGCAAAACTAGTGTTCCTAATTGAGGGCCCAAATAAATTAAAAATTAGGGATTTGGCAATGACCATTAAAAATTTGGACATTAAGATTTCACATACAGGAACTAAATTGAAATATATACATCAAATTAGGTGGTACGGATCATGATTTCAAGAAATAGTTGAAAAAGGTTCAAGTTTTAATAGGTGAATGATCGATACCTTCTTAGTTCCGTTTAGCTTTAATTTATTAGTAGGGCTTAATTTTGCGTGAATTGGATAACACGATTTCACTTGAAATGTTAATGAAGTTTGTTGCTTACTGCAATAGTTTGCAGTCATTTAGAACAACGGTTCGCGCATTGTGGAAACTTGTTTCTTGAATCTTTTGGATTCGTGATCCATCAGTTGTTATGGTGTTGAAGTTTATATTAATCATTCGGACTAGGTGGTTAAAGGATTAATTATAGAAGTTGATCTCAAGTCGGAAAATTGGAACAAAACAATACAATGAGTAACAATCACCTAAAATTAGGTTAAGTACGTAGGTTTGGTGGTATGACTATCAACGGTTGGTCACAGGGTCAAGACATCGAAATGATATGGCTTAGTGTATTCATACTCTTTTAGACTAATAGGTTTGAGGAACCAGTGGACGGTTGAATACAAGCTGAGAAATCATATACAAGCGATCATACTAAAGCATGCATCCCAAGATTTATATTTCATTTACTTAACTCGTCGAGAGAGAAAAGAGTAATTAGTTTGTGATGATATGATCACCTTACTTATCCTTATCTATAGGTAAAACCGTGTGGCAGGTTGTGGTGCATTTTGCACGTAATAGCTTTTGTGCACTTTCTTCTTATATAGCTGAAAACTTCTGTGTGCTTTATTGTCATTTCATGTTAAATCTTGTGGAGCTTTTCCTCCTTACCCCTAAGACTAATAGCTCATTCAATTCATGCATGGAGTAAAGGGTAAATTACATTGATTAGACAAAAATATGTATATTGATTAGAAAATGAATCATATTAAAATTATAGAAATGTACATAAATTTTCAATACTTCTTCTATTTGTTTCATTTTCATTTTGATTTTTGACTAATTGAAGAATATCGAACAGAATTGGTAATACCTCCTTGGAGACTCAATAGAAAATGCTACAATGTATTATTGCATAATATTGTGTGGTTTGTGGCTCATGGACTATGGTGGTGCATGGTCATGGTTTGATGGTGTATACACGTAGTTCGTGCACTATAATGGTCTATCAGTGTGCTTGCGGTCATGGTTCGACTCTATGGTAATGGTCTACGGTCTATGATGGTGCATGAGTAACATATGTGGTGGTGGTCTGTAATCTGTTGTGGATATGGTAGTCGAATTCTTTAAAGAAGTAAAGAAGAAGAAGATAGGAAGAACATGAAGGAGGGATATTGGTAGGATTTTTTTGCTCATCAAACAGTTATTTATGCCAACTAAACCCTGTGATATATTTCTTTTCTTTTTTCCAAAATGTCTATAATATATTTATTTTGTAGAATTGATTCCTTCTCTACAAGTAAATGTATCATATATAAGTATCTTAATTCTATGCAATCACTTGTTTTTCTCATATACTTGATGGATGTGAAACTTCATATAATAGGTAAGTGAATGTGTTAGTAATATGTGGATTCATAAAATATATATATATATATATATATATATATGAAAGGAAAATATTCATATAACAAATCATAGAATTAGTGTTGGAATAAACTGAGGTTAACAACCATTACACTTTTAGTGGGTCCCAACCCACCTTGAAATGTAATATTATTAGTAGAAAAAAGTAAAAAGAAAATAAAATAACCCGATGTATGAGATAGAAACGGGTTTAGGATAACATTTTAGAAATGCCAATAAGAACGAAATCAGGGGTAAGGTAAGCGAAAAACTGTGGTTTTGTCTCTAATTCGATTTACAATTATTAATCATACAGCATGAAACTTTTGTCCATTTTATAACAATTGTGATTTTGACTAACAAGAACTTTATAAGTAGCGCTATTTCTACTTTTATCTAGATATTGCTTGAATGACAATTTATTAATGTATAATAAGTAACATTGAAAATTTTCATTAAATTGATTGTACATGAAGAAAATACGCTTTTTATTAAAAAAGAAAATAATAATATTTCCTTCTTTCATGTTATTAGGTCTTAATCCATCTAGTGGGAAGGAAGTGATCATACCATATCAGCCATATTATTAAGTCTCCAAAAGCCAACAACACAAGGTAAATATAAAGAATCAATTGACTAAATATAATGTGAATTCTATAGAATCCTACACATTAAACTTGAATATTAAATCTACCATACAAAATAAAATATTTTGTGATATTTCTAATATATTCTAATTTACATTATGAGTAGTGATTATTGACATAAAACTTTAAAAGACTGGTATAATTAACATAATCAAGTATATTTTGTAATCATATCATAATTAGCAGGCCATAATATTTCTAGATAGATCTTACTAATTTGCTTAAAGAATCTAGTGAGTACAATAGAGGTAGCCGAAGTAACTAATCTTATAGTGATCAATATTTTCTGTACTGATAAGTGTGCATTTAGCTACCCATGTTATTTATATATATATTTTTAAAGAATTATTGTGACAACACATGGTGAATAAAGTAAATAAACCCATAACAAATTTATCACTCGACAAATTTCGAAAAAAGTTAATAATATGAAAATAGTACCTAATTTGGCATATTAACTTGTTAAGTAAAATTCAAAAGAAAATTCATACGACTAATAAAGATATTTTGTCATATAACCTGATTCTCTCTCTTTGTTTTCCGGTGATGAAAATTGTTTATGGTTTGTACAATAATAATAAAAATATCAAGGATCTCTATCATTCACTCTGGATGTAAGTGATGGAGATAAGATCTAAAGTACTAGTTTTGATAGGACTCGGGAATGAATAATGCAACTTTCCCGCGCTACAGAAATATAACAATTAGCATCAATAACTCTTGTCTCACTGTTGGACTCTCCTCACATCGTGGTTTAACATCGAAAAGATTAATAGTCGACAGTATTATTGCCATATGTCCTTCCGGCTTCAACGTAAGCACATTTTAAAACCTTTGTCAGAATTGATTGCCAGAATTTAGAATGCCGTTAAAGCCAAAAAAAAAAAAAAAAAAACAGTAAAAGGAAAAAAGCGAATTTAATTTGGGGATGGGAATCTTAATTTTTAACAAGGGGTTACTATGTACATATTTTTATGTTATATAAAGGTAAAAATGTATTAAAATATTGAACCGCATATCCATATTTGATTAATAGTTTTGAAGTATAAATGAATTTATCTCTATTACTAATTAGCGTGTATACTTGGAAGAGAGATATTTTCAATTAGTTGATCATAGCATTAAACAAACTTAAACTCCGTTGCTCTCACATAGTAAGATCCTAATAAATTCAAATATTAATTTCTATCCATTTTTTTTATAGAAGTTTTGAAATTAATTTCATATGATTGTTTCTTGTAATTGTTTTAATTGAGAAAGGAGGGAGACCATTTAAAAAAAAAAAAAAAAAACTTGATGTCAAGTGCGTTGCATACGACACTTAATATCATTGCTAAAATTCATTATTCCATGTGGATTTTTTGCGGGTCATATGATTGATTTCATTCCTCAACATAAAAATAAATAAGTTGGATGGGCACAAAACTGAATCAAACTATGAAGTAAACCGAGTTAAACGAAAAATTTACTTATTTAACATTACATTGAATTCATGGTTCATTTTGCATAATTAAATCGAATCATAATGTACTTGATGATTCAAACCATAAATTAGATCGAAATTTTTGCTCTAAATTTGGATTGAAAATCGAGTCAGATCCTTAGCTGAACTGAACCAAATCGAGAATTCTTTTTTTCCCTTATTTCTTTTCCATTCTGTTCGAGGTTATGCTAACGTTCGCATGATGGAATGACATGCTTTGTTTCAGTTTGGACCATAAACCAATTCAGACCACCCTATCAGATATAGCCATCTCAATTCTCAAGACTAGAAAACATCGACCGAGCATGTCATGATTATGAGAAAGATGCTGTCATTTTGGGCTAAAATGCTTGCCACAATGAAAAAGGCATGATGATATGTAGGCTATTGCTTGTTTGCTAGCTGTATTCATTTACCTTGGGAGTTATCATCGGTTCTTGAACCTTAATTAATCATCAAACGGATTTATACTTCATTTTTCTTTTTCGACTCACAATACACAATTCACTAATAGACAGTGCCATATAATTTTCTAACCAAGTTAAGGTTGCCTATCAAAGGTTGAAATTACATTATTAGCTACTAATGCTTAAAAGTTAAAAACCCACTTAACGCATGGGTCTTTTTAATGAAAGTGAAAGGGACCATAGTTAGTTTTTTCCTTGAACATATTGATGATATGACTAATTTTCAAAGTCATTTTGTCAAAGCATGACAAGTCAAAGATTCAAATCAACAATGTAAAATCTCTTATTTAAGCCATATGGATTAGTTCTTTTGCAACCCCACTAACTTTTGCACTAAAGAATAGGGTACTCTCTCTCATTCCACCCCCCAACTTCCAAACAAGGGCGACAAATGTACAATGATGTGGTGTTTTATACAAGTCCATTTAATGAGTTTTGTTTGTATTAGTGATAAGTCACCAACGTTAGGTTTGCTTGTTATATTATGTGAAGAAAATTGATGCAATTGGTTATATTTATTTTTTTGTGCATCTTTTAATAATTATCTAATGAAACCATTTAAGAGTCTCGTCTTTTTACAAGTGAAAAAATTCAATATAATATAATATATATATTTATTTATTTATTTTCTTCCCCGTTGGGAACTTTTAATTTTCTTTTCCCTCCTTACCACATAAATTACATACATAATTTGGTTCTGTCTTTTCTTTCCTTTTATATCATCTAGGGTTTTTAGCTTGGGAGAGGTGGGCCATTGTCTCCATGTGCCTGCATGTGCTGTGTCTTTCTCCCATTGGCCCACCACTTCTCTTCCCTTTGAGTTTGAGCAAATAAATGAGGTTTCTCTGCACGTTCTCTTCCCTCTATTTCCTCTCCCTCTCTCTCTCTCCTTGGTAAGGACTTCATTTTCTTGGATCAGGAGAACGACAATCTCTCTGCAAAAGCATTTCTCCAGCCTCTCTTTCTTCAATTTCCCACATGACCTTCTCTTCTCATAGAACAGATCGGTATGCAAAAACCACATACATTTTGATCCTTGATTTTTATTGTCACGCTATTCTTTCCATTTCATTATTATATGTTCAATCTCTCTCTCTCTCTCTCTCACCCACCCCACTCCACACACCCCCCACCCCTTTATTTATTTATTTATTTTTTTTCAATAAGGTTCCATATTAATGTAACATCCTTTCTTAGCCCCAAAATTTAATATGCTTAGATGTGCGAAGGTTTTTCCAAAAATTTAAGCAAATAGATATATGCTATGTTCTATGGCATTATAAAGAAAGAGAACATAGTTAAAACGTATTACTAATAACATTTGCTGAATGATTATTTGGTGCAATTTCATACATCTTTTCGACAGGTTGATGATGCGTGCTTATTCTTTTAGCACGCTGAGGCACAGATTCCTTAAAAAATGGATTGCGGGTCTTCAAATATGTGGTTCTACAAAGAAGTACACAACAATCATGGAAAGAAGAAAGGTGATAAAGCTATCTGCTGACTTAGCCATGGCCTCAGTAAGAAATGGCACCACTTGCTGGAGTCGTGCACTCATTGCTAGTGCTTCCCAAAACCAAGAAAACAAAAATTTAGTCCACCACTTATTGGGTTCCAGCGGTACTACCAGTGATCACAACAACGTTGCCAAGCTAAACCACAAGTTATCGTCGAATTCTCGTTCTATCGCTAAGAAAAAGGTCTGCACTCACAAGAAGATTTTAAAAAGGAGCTGGGGGATCCGAAGAGTAAAGAAATTATGCGCATCGATGATCGATAAACCGGATCGATCTTCCACTACGGCGATTGCTAAGAGATTGGTGAAGAAGAGGACGCAATTGCTCAAAAATCTTGTGCCTGGTGGAGAACTTATGGATGATGTAGCCTTGATTGAAGAAACCCTTGATTATATAATTTCTCTTAGAGCTCAAGTTGATGTAATGCGTTCACTTGCTCGGGCAACCGTGTTGGTGAATAGCGGTAAATAATTACCAGTGAGATATATATAGAGAGTTAGTAATTAAATCCTCTAAGTAATTCCTGTATGAAAATGGTGTGGCCTTTCTTTCATTAGATTAATGGAAAGAAGGATGAATCTTGCGGGTCAAATAAATAGAATGAATAGCTGCCTTGTATATGCAAGTGACTACATCAAAGTCCCATTTCCTCTTTCTTGCTTATAGTTCCAGAAATATGATTAAAACTCTCTCTATCTATTATATTTTCCTCTCTAATTTCAAGCAGTGTTATATGTGGCCAACCATGCTCTTTTATTAATTGCTCTCCATGGTTCACATGCATTTGATTAAATTGTACGGATACAAGAAATTTGAAGAGTTCCACATCCATTATATAGCTTTTATTCTATGAAGAATAGAAAGGAAATTAAGTGTTACCCTTTAGGATTTTTTCTCCCCTTCTAAGTAATCTGTCACATCTCAAAAGCCAAAGAATGTGATCAATCCACAATGTAATTTTGTAGAAGTAGAGTTCGACTGAGGTAGTTATGTGCGTGCTGCATGAGTAAAGCGTTACATGTGGCTTTAAAGGAGGGTGACACCTAAAAGATGATTAGGTGAGAACAAGGTAAGGAGGGAGAACAAACAATTATAATATCTTAAATGTACAAGTAACAGATGAAGTAGTCTTAGATGACATCAGGTGTTTATCTTATAATTTGAGCAAATGAGATCAATTATTTACTTGAATTGATAGTTTGATTTTAGAAAGTAAAGGTTTTCTAAAGCAATATTGATTATCTATTCTCTCTAAGAGTTGTAAATGAGGAGGAAACATCTGGTATTTATCAGCTTTTGGGTATGATAGCATCTATTAAATCATCTAAATGATCAATGGATAGGATGAAGCTCGATTAATTCATAGTTATCCTGAATGAATTAACTAATGGGTTTAAGATTAGTAGCTTTCCTTATAAGTGCATAACTTTACCTAAAAAAAGTTGAATACAAATGGACTGATTTAATGATTCCGAGTTAATTAAGCCCATTCTTTTTAAATCATTTCAAATATAGATCGAACTTCTTGAGCCTTACCACTCATCTCAATGTGTTAAACCTAAATAAATAATAAACATAGTCTAATAATTAATATGACAATTTTTTAACCCTCTACATAATCCTATACACGGCATGAGCATATAAGATTGAAAACTTGCTAGCATAAGCTAAAATTCATACATTTTCTGACAAACTCTCAAATACTATCTTGAATCTTCAAAATTCAATATCATACATCTTCAAAAGTCTCGAAACTATAACTAACAAGAAATTAATAATTCTCACATCTTCGAACTAAATTCTCTAATGACTCCAAGTCATGTGGTGCTATGCCTATACTAAAGGTCATTTCTAAGACCACCAATATAAGTATCAACTCTCTACAACTTACATGCACTTGATATTACACGTCCAAAGATAGGTAATCTACAAATCCCAAGAGGCTAGACATGAAACACATGCACATGACATACCTTAGATGTGCCTAAGCAAATATACTAATGCATAAATAATATTAAACAACAATATATATGGGCTTAGTTGGTTATCTTATTTTGGTGGAAGTAACAAGCACTAATACCAAATATAGACCAATATGTAAGATCACTCATATTAGTTATACTGCTTATATTAACCACCGATTAGCCAATATATGATAGATGAGTGTCACAATTGTAGTTTCTCTCTAGAAGGCCAACTCATAATAGAAGACTTAGCTATATTATCAATGACTCCTTTATTTGCTTATAGCGATTTGACACTTAATCTACCAATCACTTCATTCAGAATGTTTGATCTTGAAAAGGTGACACATACCTAATCTCAGTGTAGTCATACCCAAGATGACTTGATTAGTCCACTCAATTTGACCTGACTCAATTGTGAAATTAATATCGATTACTCCTTTAATCCTTATTGATAGCAACTTGAAAAGACTTAATGACCAACCTAAGTGGTTTAACTTAATTCCTATTGGATTTAGTCAAGTTTTCAAGGGCATAATGTACCATTTTCTTTTGTTCTTTGCTAGAGAATATACTGGTTCACTTTAAAAATAATACATCCAACAAAACTAAAAAGTAAATTGTGAAGAAACTTTTCAAATCTTAATAATATGAATAATTTTATTACTCCATAAATAAATATGAATTAGAATTTAATGTTTCTATTACTCTCGGTTTAACCCCAATTCGACCTTCTTGGCCCTTAACCCTTTCTTATTCCTAAGTCAATCTCTTGGTTAGAGCATGATAACATTACTTAATCCATGACCATCCTATCTAGTTGATAATAGCTTAGGTGCAAGCACAAACAAAGAATATTGATTGATAGTAAGATGGATATTATATTCTTTATCTAAATCATTACACACATACACAAACAATTTAAAGTAACATATAGACTTGGATTCAACTCTGTAACTTGCAATCAATTTGAATTTGACAAAATTCTCATCATCCTGCTTTCAAAAATTTACCAATATGTTGGTTAACCTAAGAGATCATATTCCAAACAATATTATCATCACCCCAAGTAGGTCAACACAAGCGAAAATAGGTTGTCTAAAATCCCCTATGTAGTAAGGCGTTCAATCGCTTTTTAAATTTGGTCAACTTTTTTTCCTCACCATTTTAATTTGGTTGATTGAGTTATGAAAAGCTAAATTAGTGATATAGTCAATCATTTCTAAGCAAAATCATCCACTTTCAACTTTTATTTTTTATTTTATTTTCATTGTTAAAGATGTGACTTAAGGGTTCCCCAATTAAATTTCTAATCCTAAATTCCTTTCTTGGACCCTAATTGATCCGACAATAATCAAAATAATTGTTGATTGCAACTTCCACTTTTCCCATCACTAGTATCCCATCATTCACCCAAAGTTTCTACAATCTCTGCGACTTACATCAAATTATGATAATAATATTACGACTTAAATCCTAGTTTCAAGGTTCTGTTTTCTCTAAATTTATGATGATAAACCAAAGCAATGATTTTCTAGGGTATCAAACTGAGTTTAGTTTTACAATTTGATTTTTATTGTTTGTAATTCAAATTTGTAACCACTAAAATTAACGTATAAAGTTCACATAACTTTAACTGGTGTGGCTACAGGGTAGTATTTCCCTCCCATCTTGGCAAGTGATCTCATTTTGAATCAAATTGTTAGAGCGGCTCCGAAGTTATATTTATAAAGTTCATGATGAACCTTATATGTATCCCATTTTAAGTAATCTTTTAGATATAATCGTATTTATAAGTTTTCAGTTTCCTTTAATAAGTTGAATGAGCCTTTTATATTTGGTATAGTTCCTTGTATTGTTACCTTTAATTCTTTTATTTATTATTGCAATCGCAGTTATTAATATGTTTGAGGTAATAAGTGAATACATACATACATATATATATATGTGTGTGTATACATCATACATATGTATGTACTTATATATGTCTATTATTTATTCTTTTTTCTGGGTATATTATCATAACCTGTGTAAATGAAAAAGAACATGGATTACGCAAATCTGGGTTGGAAGAGAAGTGCGAGGTTGAAATGGGAATGACTTAGAAAATCTTGCATTGTTTTTGACCTTCCAAATTCTTGTCCATCGTCCCAGTTTATGCAATAATATTCAACAAATATGTGGAGATTAGTTGATGAGGATTCATGGTAAAAAAAAAAAAAAAAAAGAGTAGTGATAATAAGTTCGTGAGGAGCAATTCAATAATAAGAAGGCATTCGTTTATTAGAAAAAGTTTTTGAGGGTCTTATTCAATGTATATCACGGCCAAAGCTTAAAAACCATGAAACATCATTGTAACAATCGTAAATAGTTTTCATGAGGACTTTTTCTCTCTTAATTTTTCTCTGTAAAAATTCAGTAATCAACAGTCGAAAATTTTTAGATTTTTTAAAATACAATATTATATTATCATAACATAATCTATTTCTTTTAATCTAGCAATTATATGTGACAGTATTTTAAAGAGCAAATTAAGAAAAATTTAGAAAAAGATAACTTAAAAGGATTCATTTCCATCTTATCGACATATAAAGCAACTTTAGTAATTGATAATTAGTTGTGGCGGTTGATTATTGTGGAAAATATCATTAGAAAATGATAAAAATAATTTTCCTTTCTTAAATAAATCATTTTTCTTATTTTCTGAAATTATTTTTCCGCAGCTGCTAAATGCCACAACTAATTGTTGGCCTCTATATCTTCCTTCCACTGCTGTTTTTAGCTTTTGAGTTTTATATGATAATGTTTGATAATTATGAAGTTTTGATTGCAACACATTTTAAAAGATGGATTAAAAAAAAAGAAAAAAAAAACCCTTTGTTTCAGTGAAAAGGAAACCGTGAATATACGTCAATAATACAGTGACACGTTAATCCCTCCCGTGAACCACGCTTCAGATTGTTAATTAAAAATAAATAAATAAAGCAGGAAATAGTATCTTCTCAAAGTAGTACCATCACTATGACTATTTCCACGAGACAGCTATATTCGCGCCTCGTGACAATTGGGCTTTTTGGATAGAATTCCAAACTTTTAATATTAGATTAAAGATGGAAACAGTAATTTGATAACTTGTGCTTGTTGGAGTACTTCAGACGGAACTGATGCATATATATACTAGTCATAGTCTATGGGTATTAAAAAGAAATTAAAATATAGCACAGAACCTCAGATCAAAATTACCGATGATCTGTGAAGGGAAAAAATAGAAACAATGAGAAAAGTACGCGTTTAACCTTTAATTTTTTTTATCTATTTTTTATTTAGATTATCAATAATTTTTTTTTATTTAAAAACTTTTGCAGCTAGTATTTCTGTTACTTTATTGAACTTTAGACCCATCTTCTATATTTATCAAACTTTTACTTAGTTCAAAATAATAAATTTAATAAAATAATTTTATTATTTAATTAAATAGTATGAAATGGTACGATAAATATAATAGGAGGTACAGAAAAATTTAAATAAAAAGGAAGAAACAGCTGTTGTAGCCACTTCAATGCCTGAGGGTGGCTAGTACCACCTTGTGCAGATGTAGAGAAAGAGAGAGCAGCGTCAGTTACCACCTTTATATTTTTGCATTTTTTATTTTTTATTATATTAGTTAATTAAATATATTTAATAATATTTTTTCATTAAATATTATTACGGACCATTCAAAATCTGGAACTTCTAAACAATGGACGTAAAATTGATTATAGTTGACCAACATCCTAATCTTTAAAAATTGGAAAAGGTTAAGGATTTAAATAACAATAACTTGATGATTGAAATAAAAATGTTCATAAACAGTAAGGATTAAATATGAATTATTCCCAAAAAGGAATCCTTCAGCGAGAAAGTTCATAAAAAGGGAATAGGGACTAGATAAGTTAGATTGACTGCATCATTCATTTACCCATGCCCCTCCACATCCGAAGAGGAAGGGCCGTAAAACTTATCACCGTGTGTGCTTGTAAATGCAACACACACACACATATCTATATATATATCTGTGTGTGTGTATATATATGAAAAGCGATAATTTATTACTATTTTCGGTGAAAAGGATTAACATTTGAAGGGTTGGTTCCACCAATTTATGATGCATAAAATTTGGCATCCTCAATTTCGGCGTCTGGATTGATAAGAGAACATGGAAAGATGGGGGACATTTGAATTATTGTAGTATGTGGAAATGTAAAGCTGGTGTTGACATATAGTATGGTGAATGTAACAACGAAAGGCCAAATTGCATGCACCCGTGCACAATCGCTGCTTGGTCTATGTCCTGATGGGGACAGATAAGCAACAGAAACAGGTAGCAGTTGGAGTTTTAAGCCACACACAGAACAACCCCCTTCATTAAATGTTCGTCATATGGTGTTCTTTGGATTCTATGTAAGGCTCTCAAGATACGCCGCTTAATTATTTTCTATATAGGATGTAGGAGAGCTAGGTGAATGAGAAAAACGAAGTGGCCATAAGAAAAATAAATAAAAAGAATGTGAAAAGGATGAAATGTCAACCAGAGAATACCCAAGAAAAAATTGATTTATAGGTTAGAAACAAAGATCTTACAGAAGGATGACTCTTGAGTGTACATTTTCAGTAAGATAATTAAGGGCCATTCTTTTTGCTATTATTTGACGGACACAGCAAATGATAACGTCACTCCTCCCATAGTTATTTTGCGGCTTGATTAATCACAAAACAAGATTGTTTTGCGAAATCTAAGGAGCAAGTTTCACCGTAGCACATTTATAACATGGAAGCGAGAGTCCCCTTGTATTCACAGATATGTACGTAATATACTATTCGATTCAAGCCCCAGTTATTTTTTTTTTACCTAATGACAAAACCTAACTCTAGCTACATCGAGTCTTTTGAATGAAAATCCGAGGAATTCTTTGATGTTATCCTTACTGAAATACTTCTCTTTTTGAGTGATTTTTGTGAGACTATTTGAAAAATTTTGAGATGAATACGTAGACCTGCCTGTTCCAATGTGAGAGCATGAGACATGACTAGATCAACAACAAAAAGCCAGAAGCCTCTAATCTATTTTTAATTTTCTTAAATAGCATAATATGCCATATGGAGAGACTAGTTTCCAAGCACAGTGCTAGAAGAATGGACTAACTTATATAGCCGAAGCCAAATTTCCTTTATCCCTTACTCTTTGATTTCCACATTTTACTTACTGATTCATCCTACTTAATTTTATTTGCTTTCTCTCATTGTTGCTTTTCTTTTTTCCGAGAACCTTTCTTGCAAGCTTTGGAATCACCAGTGCCATAAATTGAATTATCAAGAAGTGTTTGTGACTTGTCTTTATAATGTTTCTAAAGTTCATAAAGAACAATCAGTTCAACCTTTCCTACTTAATTGTTTCAATTGTGATTAATTGACTCCATTTTTAAAATTCATTTTTACATATGCATGCTAGACTTACCAACTGCATGTGGAGCAAAATCAATTTCTAGAAGACTGTTGGGCTCAAACCCATTAAGAAAAGAAAATAAAATAAAGGTGGAATGCACAATTGGATGGGAAAAGAAGATTAGCCCAGTGGTTAAAAGGTGTCGAGTTCTATCTAGGCTATCCTTTGCTTTTTCACCTTCTCAAAGGTGTATGGAGGACATAATCCATGTAAGCTTGATTAAAAGCACGCCTCATAAGCTTCAAATAAATTGGAAGCTCAAATTGACATTAATTTAGATGTGATTTGGAGCTTTACTTTTTTAAACTAACTAAACAAATTAAGTAAGACATGTTTCATAATAATTTACATATTTTAATTTCATATTAAATAAATAAAATGGTACAGCTAAAAAGACATACGCATTTAAAATAGATGAGAGATAAATTGGAAATTTAATCGGGTTTCTTGCAATATTAGACCCCATGTTTCACTATACTATAAATGGGTTGTTCAATTAGGTGAAGCATTCATGAACCTTAGGGAGGAATCAAAACTTTTATTTCTAGACCCAAACTTGGAAACTTTAGGGACGTCTCTCTATATCTTACCCTCAAATTTAACTAATTAAATGAAATCACACCTAAGAAATAGGATTCCTAATCCCTAAAAATCCTTACTTAATTTCATTTTCTCAAAGGTATATGGATGACACAATCCACATGGTATATAAATGATTTCACTGAAACACCCCTCTATACCTCAACCAGCCCTTCCCCCTTCCTCCTACCCCCAACCTTAACTTCTTCTCTAAATATTGTCATTATTGTCAAACTTAGACTGAAAAGTTGACCCAAGATTGAGAATAGGTTAAGGATCGAGAGAGTCAAATCTAAGATAGAATAGAAATCAAATTGGAGTCAATAAAAATATTATAATATAATTAATATTTATTGATAAAATAATAAAAATTACCTACATGCTTTGAAAATTAAAACTTGAAAGCTTTTCACAGTTTATATTTTATTTTGATTTAAGCTACATTTTTTTTAAGCAAACAAGTGTACTTTGTCAAAAATAAACATATTTTTAACTTGAAAAACTTGGTGAGTTCTTATAGGAACTAGGTTAAACCATTAGGACAATTAGGTCGAATCAAGATCATTATTGATAAGAGCCAAAAAGCTTATTTGGATTAGTTTCATAGAGGGGTTAAGTTAAACCAAGTTGGATTGAGTAAGTCAACTTGGGTCTGATAACACTTAGTTTTGCTTGTTTTGAAGCACATCTCGTAAGCTTCAAATTAAATTAGCAACTCAAATTGACATTTAATGGAAATTACTAGGTGATTTTGAGCTTTAATTTTTAAATTAATTGCACATATTGACTATCTATAACAATTTACATATATTAATCTCATCATAACTAAACAAAATTAAGGCTTACCAAAAAAGAAAATGCATGTATAAAATGGCTAGGAGATAAATTGGCAAATTAAACTCATTTTCGTGCAATATTAGACCCAAGTTTACTCTTTTTATCACTATACTATAAGTAGGAAACATGTTTTCATATTCAATTAAGCTGAAATTTCATGAACCTTAGGAGAAATCTAGAACTTATATTTGTTGCACCAATCCTAAAAACTTTAAGAACCTCTCTTTAGATTTCAACTAATTTGGTTGGTTGAAATTAATTTAATTGATAAGTTCACCAATTTCTAAGGAACAAAAACCCTATTTAATTTATTTTCTCAAAATATATGGATATAGTCCACATGGCACATAAACGACTTGGCCGAGACACTCCTATCCCTCTTTCCTTTCCCCTTCTCAAATTTGCATTATTTAAAGCATAGCTTAGAAGCTTGAAATAAAATTGGCAACTCAAATTAACATTTAAGATAGATTTTGATGAGATTTTGAGCTTTAATTTTTCAATTAATTGTACAAACTAAGTAGGACATGTTTTGTCACAATTTAGATATCTTAATTTCACAATAAATAAATTATTGTGCAAATTAAATAGGACATGTTTTATCCCAATTTAGATATCTTAACTTGACAATAAATAAATAGATTTAGGGCTTAGCTAAAAAGGGAGCACATGGCTAAAACTGATGAATTATATATGGACAAATTAACCTATTTTTTTGCAATACTAGTTTACTCCTTTTTAACTATACTATAAATGAGAACATGACTTCATATTCAATAAGGCAAAAATTGCATGAACCATACTATAAATGAGAACATGACTTCATATTCAACAAGGCAAAAATTGCATGAACCTTATGAAGTTACTAAATTTATTTAGTTTTTTCACTTTATATATTTCTCTAAAACCTAAGAAAAAGAGAAAATAAAGACAAAACCAAAAAGATGCCAAGTGGTTGTTTACTAAAAACAAAAAAGCCATTATGGGCTAATTAATAAATTAGGCTAAGAGACTAATAAATTCTGAGACAATATTGGGGGTGGGGGTGTGGGGTTGGGTGGTGTACATTTTCAAATCAATAATAACGTGTCACCAGTCCAGTTGAGCATCTAGAAACCATGAAATATCTTGAGTTAAGAAATTAATTTTAAATAATAAAAGGAAGTTAAGTAATTGTAATTTTGGAAATTTAAAATTTCAAATACATAAGCTTGGCTAAGGTTAAGTAATTATCTAATTATTAAAATGGCCTTTGTTTATATTTAAAACAAAAGGGTATTTTAGAAACTAAGTTGCTAAAGTCATATTACTTTAATTTTTTTTAGATTAATCCATTCATTTATAGGATGAAGGTAGTTTAATAAAAAATCAACTTAAGTCTTAAGAGAGAAATTAAGTTAAGAGATAAAAGAGATAGAATTCAAATCTTAACAAAGTTCTAGAATTTAACCTTCCTTTACACATTACCATAGTTAGTGATAAGGAATTAACTCTATCATCTCTTGATCAATTCACCTCTAGTTATCACGGATTGAAGCATTAAGGAAGCTTCTAGATTAAGATCTTTAAATAATTGATTAGGTCAACACCTGACATTAGTAAAAATAATAGTTTTGTAAACATTAAGATTTTGAATACAGTGTCATCGTCTAACCAATTAGTATATCGAATTGTTTGCAATAATAATACTGGTGAGTATTTAATAGGTTATTTCCATAAGGAGAAGGGATTATCTAAGTACTAGATTCTAACCTACCACTTTAACCTCAGCTAATCAAATGTTGAGTTGATGAACTGTAGCTGAAAGTTGACATGAGAACAAAAATGTAACAACAAACACAAATTAATGAAAGTGTGAGCTTATGGCATGCTTCTAACATAGTGGTGAGGTTATTCTGTTATGATATTTGATAAGGTCTTTGAGTAGGTTTCGATGGAGTTCACTTGAGCTCAATCTCGAGTAAGGTATCTCACTCAACTATATAATGAAAAATCTCTTATCTGTCTCATTTTTTTATTCAACTAGCTAAAACTTAATTCCTGTAACAAAATAAGTGTTTTAGTTCTAGAAACTAAAGAGTCAATCTCTTCTTGGTCTCATAACCTAAGCTAATTCACTAGAACCACATAAAGCAATGTGAATTTAAAGGAATCTCGCTTCTTAATCTTTTAGTCTTATGGTTGTAAAAATCTATGCATTAATATGCTATAAGCTTATTGACAAAGGAAGGAATTTCTATAACTAACCTTACATTAGTCTCATAATTAAGAAAACATATTTCATTCTTAAGAGATTCCTATGACTAATCTCCTTCTAGTCTCATAATCACAAAAACCTATCAACAGAATCATTTAAAACACCTCAACAAGCTTAAAATAGACCATCAAATATCAAATCCCAAATAAACATATATATCTATATCAAAACTACAACGTTTCACTAATTTCATCATTTACATTATCACAGATTCACAAAAAACAAGCTTAACCACTTATGTTTCCAACAATAACATTAAAAGCAACTAGGGAGATAGTAGTAAGTTCCATAAATAAACAATATAGTGAAGTACTTAAATGAGAACAAGAATATAATGAAAATTAAGGAGATAAACAAGATAAAATTTGCTAGAAATACCTAGAAATGCAAGTTAATCATGTAAAAAAAAACATAAAAATAGCAATAGAATAATAAAAACATTAAAGAGCTCACAAAAACTGAGCTAAACCTTAGAATAATCTAATTGCGGTTCACTGTTTTCTATAGAATTACGATTATTTATAAATTTAGGTGCCGATCAATCAATAAGAGAGTCTACCGATTGATTAGTAAACGTGTGTCCCATAATTATTTCTTGCATTTCTTATGAAAAGCTGTGTTTAAGGATTTGAGTTTTGAAACAAATAATCCCTAATCATAAGTTTTTCTACCAATTAATCAATATGGAAAGTACTAATTGATTAGTATGGTCAAGTTTAGTCTAGTAGCTTATATTCAATTCCTGTCCTCTTCTTGATGGTTCATGGCATACGGATTAATTAGTAATATGACTATTGATTAATCGACAAGCTAAATTCCTGTAGCCTTATCTTCTTAACTCCCTTGATTGAACGGTGAAGGCGACAAGATCATGGCAACTTTAGTGTACCTGCAAATATGAGATAAAAACTAATAAAATTTAATTAAAGGTTGACCCTTTTTGTCTAATTTGTTGTTTAAGTTAGTCCATTTCATGCATAAGCTTTATTTTTGTATAAAATGAACTAACTTTCCTTAAATTTATGCTCAAATACAGGTTTTAAATTTAGTAAAAATTGTGTATTTTGAACCATGATTAATAATTTAGTAAGTTAATCAACTATTTAGCTAAATTGTATTCAATTTTATTTTATTTGACAAGTGTAATAACTTACAGCTTTTAATTTCAAGGAACTTGACGAAATTAAAAAAAAAAATTATCAAGTGGACTTTTTATCTGACCCTTTAGGTTTCATTGAAGTTTTAATTATATTTCATAGATTTATTAATGTAAATCAATATATCTTTATGGTAATTTATGTTATTTGTAGGATTTAGATTGGAGGAGTGTAGATGAATTGTTTGGGATTCAATTATGGCTAAGGAATAATTTAAAGCTACTAATCAAGGTAGAAATTACAAATTTCTACCTTAATTTATTACATGACCTATTTAATGGTGTAAATCTATAGTTGGAATGTGGTTCTAAGCTATGCTTAGATAAATATTAAAGTTGAATGTTCAAGGTTTATGGATAGGTGATGTGCCATTTGTAGAAAGGTTTTAGGTGTTTGATGTGCTTTGCTCTATATTGATTAGATTAGCTCTTTCTAGTTTGCATAACTAAGCATGTTGATAATGAGAAATAGGTGAACTAAAGTGAATTAGTGTGTGTAAGATTATACATTATGCTTGATGTAGATAGAGTGTGATTTGATCTTGAATGTATTAATTATATCAATTGATAAGTATTATGTCGATTCGAATACTTATGTATGTCCAGATGATGAATCAAAGTAACATGGTTATAGAAGCCTATGCTTAAGACTTAAACTGTTGGTCCTGTATAAGATATTTGGGGTGGGGGAGAGTGTCAATTGATATCTTTGAACTTTTAAAAAGCTTTTTCGCTAGAAATTAAAATTACCTCTCTTAATAACTTAACTTGGTGAATAATGGTATTTTAATAATTCAATATACAACAATTAATAAAGTAAATTAAAAAAAATAAAGAAAGAGAATATTAGGCTAAGGATTTATAAAGTTTCGGCCTTTTACTTATTACTCTCTTTCAACTCCACTGCTAGGAACCCGATCTACTTCATCAGTACCATTCTACTTGATCTACTAAATCGAAAATACAAAAAGTTTACAAGCATTTGCCATAGATAGGCTTACACAATACTCTATTCTGCCTATCTAGCCTTTTCATGATCTAAGCTAATATATATCTTATAGAGTACATCTATCTCTACTCTTCTTTAAAAAATGAACAAATTGTTATAGGGAAAACAAAGTGAGAATAACAATATGAATATCAAGAAATTTTGGATAGAAACATAAATATGATTGATGAAAAATGCGTTTCAGTTCAACTTTCTGGAGAAATATTTGAACTACATTCTGTACTCTTTCAGATAGTAGAAAATAGCTCTCGTTATCAAGTATATGTAATTTCTTTTTTTTTTTCAAGATTCGTATGTTGTTATTTTGAATCAATTTTTTCTTTTACACTTGAGTCTTCCAACAGTTAAAAGATGATGAGAATTATCTTTAATTTATGTTTATCATTTTTCAACGACTAAATCATTTAAGGATATCTTAGAGACAATCTCGGTAATTTGAATTTTAAATTTGATTCTTTATGCTTGATCAGCAACTTCTAGATAGACTTCGAATTTGAAAATTTACCGTAAGATACGCTTATCCACAATTTCCAGATTAGCTTTAATCTTGGAAAACGAAATCCTATAAAATTCGAAATTATCCTTATCCTTGTCTAATGCTAGATATTTTCTTGTGATTTTTCCCAAGATACCTTTGGTTAAAAATAATCTCTATAGATCTCCATTTCATCTTAAGTGAAATGGGATTAAGTGTATTTCTCTAATATACCTAATATTGTGGAGTTAGGTATTGTTTAATTCGAATTTGATATGAGCTAATTTTCTACATTATTCTTCCAAACTAACTATCTAAATAAGCTTTTGAAGGGTATCAATTTCCTTTCCTCTAAAGTCTTTGAACAAGTTTTTAAAGTGTTATATTAATTCTTCTTAATAAAATATTTATTACTATGATCTTATAAATTAGTATTACAAACTCTCACAATTATATGGGATATTTAACTATAGAATATCACAAAACTTAATAAAAAATGTGACTAGGATGACTAGAATAATAATATTTTATTAAATAATAATATATCCTTTTTTTTTCCAATAATATATCTAATATTAAGTAGATGATATGTAATATAATATAAATAAATAAATGAAAAGAGAAAAGGGGGGCGTTAACATCCCCTTGTGAATTGAATTGATTCTTCATTGAATCAAGCTTGGATCGGACCATTTCCCTAAACAAAAAAATTAGTGTGGTTCAAAACCAAAATACAAATTGCATGCAAAATAGAGCGACTCTTAGAGACATGCTTTATACATCACAAAGATGAAAAATATCTTTAGAATAATTTTTTCCATAATTAATTATGACGAGTTCATATTTTTAATATATTTGGCTTTAGCAGAATATATGGATACCTATTCCACTGGCTTCGGGCCACCCAACTTCGGCGAGGGCTTGTCGGTAGAGCTCCATAAGATGACGGAAGCTTAACCATCCGATCGACGCAATAACAAATCTTTGTTTGCCTACGGACCCCAACTAACCCAAGATGCTATATTGTTTCCCCATTTTATTGAATTTCTTTGATTTTTCTGGACAAATTCTTGTTGAACTCTGCGTACCTGTTCCACCCGCCTCGAGCCACCCAACTCCGAGGAGGACTTGTTGGCGGAGCTCCACAAGATGGTGGAAGCTTACCCTAAGACGATGCAATAATAGCTCTTTATTTGCCCCACGAACCTAAACTGACCCGAGATTTGCTATATTGTTTCCCTATTTTGTCGAATTTCCTTTTATTTTTTAGACAAGTTCTTGTTGAGCTCTTATTTTCCTCTCATGTCTTTGATATGTTTCCAAGGTGATACAAGGTTGAGTTTGTGGAAATTTTGCATGTAAAAATGAGAGGATCTTTGGTTACCTTGGTATTATCAATAGATTATAGTTTTCAATTGCTAAATGGCCTAATCTATTTTTCATGTTTATGCCACTAATAATCAAGGGATGCCCCTCTTGCTGCTACCAAGTCCTTCAATCACAAACATAGTGTTAAATTTAATTATTTACTAACTACAGGTATAGTTCTACTTATATTCAATTAATTAGTGTAAGTTGCGTGTGCACACATGTGATTCATAATATGTATACATGACATTATTATACACCAAAGATATATATTGTCAATTGTCAATATTGATTTTATTAGTTAATTAGTTTAACTATAATGTACCGTTATATCTAGAACCTAAAAGCTTGCTATTCGATCTTCTAATAAATAGCGAATTAAAACACTTTTTTATATTCATAATAAAATTAACTTATTTATATTTTTTATTTTATAAAAAAAATTTTGTAAGATCACTTTATCTAATTTTTGTGATCATATCGTATGATTTAATTGGAGAGTATTGATCAAAACTTTAAATTAGTAGCTTGAAAACTTAAAATATCACAAAAAAATTAGTAAGGAAATCAACTATAAAATCTACAAGTCTTGTTCAGTAAGATTAGTATAATTAAGGGAAGCAAAGGAGAAGAAAAGGAGAGCTTTAAAATCCCGAAGCTATTGGTGCCTCATCCTTCGCAAAAATGTTTTTAAGGGGGTAATTTTTTGAATAGTCTTAGTTAATATCATATAAGGAAAATGATAATTATAAAGCAAACACCGGGGAAAACACGAGGGGTAGGGAGGAAAATCAACATCTTTTCTTGTATTTACATCATTCATAAGGGAAATTACCAGATCTAAGGCGAAAACTATAAACCCTAATAGACAGAAAAGTAAAGAAAATACAGAGAAGAAAAGCGCGAAGATCGTGCCATTCGAGAATATTCTAAAGGAAGTGGGTAAATTGTGCAATAAGAATTCCTATTAGTTAGGGCCTGAGTATTGGGCTTAAGTGTTTTGGGCTGCGGTTGGAGTATGTATGCTAAAAGCTATGGAAGGGAAACAAGAAATTCCTAAACCCATAATTTCCATTAAATTGGGTATGATTCGGACAGATTGTTCCGTACGAAGAAGAATACAACTGAGAAGGACGCTCTAGTTATACGAACACACCTACATTTCTTATCCCCTTATCCTACAACTTTTACACGTCTCAAACCAATCGTCGCACGTTGCACCTGGCAGCCCGTAGGTTACCATGCTCATGGCATGATTCTATGAGGTCCATATCAGAAATTAAATATGCAACATAACCATAAATTAGCCAAAGTATTTGCTAATCACATGACTCAAACAAACACACTTTTGCCAATTCTCTCCTAAAAGCCTATGAATTCACATAGCCAAAAATAAAATAAAATAAAGGCCTTGAAACGACCTCAAATGCTTGAATAGTTAAGTACCCATAAAGCTACCCGACTAACTTTAGTGACTTGGATTATTAAACTCAAAAGCTAATTTATAGTATTTTATTATCAAGAAAGCTTTTGGTTGTAAATGAGCTTTATTGTACTAAAAGAATGTCCAACTTCAATGATACATGTCTTGTGCTTTTTATCAATGTTTACATCAATCATATCTGTCTCCTCCCTTTTAGCTTCTTTGTGCCAAGTGCATGCTTGCTCATAATGCCTTACACTCAATCTCTTCCCTCTCAATCTGTCCCTAAACTTTTTTTCATTCATTTTTTTGTTTGGCTAGGGTTTTTTCTAATGTGGCCCTATACAGCTCTATCTAGTGAGTTTGTTATTGCCTCATCTCAATTTTTATTTTTATTTTTTTTTCATACTTAGCTTGAAGATATGGTTTTCATTTAAAGACACAAAAGAGAAGGGACCTCTTAGTTTTTTCAGATCTTGAAATCCAATCAGTTTTATTGTTTCTATAGTGCTTATCATGTGTTTCTCTTATTTAGCCTTTTGGGACAAAATCCAAACACAAAAACTATTGCTCTACAGGGTCTTAATTTCTTTCCAATTTCCAAGGGTGTCCCATTTGTATTCCGGGTGTGAATTTATGAATCTCTTTAGAAGACTTTCCATCTGTATAACTTATATTTGTGAAATATTTTGTGGATCCACTTTTGAGCGCTCATGATGGGAATAAGCTGTCTTTCCAAGCATTAAGTTTTTAAATCGACCGAATCTATATTTAATCAAAACGATATTGATCTAGCACTAAAAGCAAGAGATTTATTTAACCAGACAATTATGCCACGAAGTTCTATCTTCGCACCATTCGATGTGACCACGACGCACTTGTGAAGAAGGGAAACTCATACATAAGGAGTCAAAATATTCACCTCACGGCTAGACGAAGAACTATGTACCTGCGGACGGACTTACTTTATTTTAATTAATAGTAAATTTACATTGGAAAGTATCTATTTGTTATTACAATTTTAGTGTATCTTATGTACACAAAAAGATTTCATTAATCTAAGTGCACTCATTTCTATAATATCAACGGGAAAAAAAAAAAAAAAAATTTCCCAATGACTATAATTGTCTAGTGCATTTTATAAAAAGCTTAAGAGAATAGACTTTTTACCATTTCATTGAGGTACATATATTAGCTAAAATTTAATTATCAATTTATAAAAATAATAAAATTAATGCATAAAACTTGTGTCGTTTTGTAGTCAACAAAATTACTAAAAAAAATATTGCTAGTAAGACAAAAAGAATAACTCAACATAAAGATAAATATTATAATAGTAAGCTAGTATTAAGTTGGTAGAATAGTGATACTTTAACCATATCCTATCGTATAAAGTATATGTTACCAACGATTGAAATTGGAAACTATCATATAACATCTTACAACCTATACCTTAAAAATTTTACAAGTTATATGATACAATGTAAAAATATAAATTGTCTTTTTTCTTTTCCCCCTATAAACTTCAAGTTTGTGTGACATAAAGAGAGTAATTTATATGTGATATTAGAAATCATTCATATGAAAAACCTCTAGATACCCATAGCAAAATTTGTAAAATCAGAAAAAGTAATTTTCTTCCTTCATTATTTTAAATTAATATGATTTTACTACTTAACAAGTGAGAAATAGTAAAGGAAAGAATGAAAAATGTGAAGTTTGAGTGAAAAATGAGGGAAAACTTAGAAAAGGATAGAAAATGTGACGTAAGAGAAGCACCATCAAGTTTAGTCCTCAAGAATTAATAACTAATAGCCTTTTGCTCTTTCTTTCTCCTTTTTCCTTTCCTTTTTAATAAAATATTTATTAGTTGAAAAATATAATATTATCATTTATTAATATTATTCAGTAATTTTCTATAGATTGAAAACAAGGTACGATAGAACCTATGACTCTTAATATATATACTCTACCTTATGGAAGCAATTCTAAAAAATCTATACTTGAAAACAATTACAACTCTTAATAACTACTTGAAACCTACCTAATTGAGTAGTGTAGGTGTGAGTACACTATATGATAAAGTTATGTACTTGTTACCCCTTTATCATAACTATACAATATGGTTTCATTAGTGATAATACAAAATATGATTTTTAATATAGGTGATTTTGACATATTGTTTTTCAATAGATTATATTCGTTTTGTGAAAAAATATTAGTATCAATTAATACAACTATTCATTATTTACTAGTTCTTTGTGTGCTAAGACCTAATTACTTATAGTATTAACAATATAATTATTATTTATGATATA
Source organism: Lumnitzera littorea (assembly GCA_024138015.1). Taxonomy (NCBI): domain Eukaryota; kingdom Viridiplantae; phylum Streptophyta; class Magnoliopsida; order Myrtales; family Combretaceae; genus Lumnitzera; species Lumnitzera littorea. The sequence continues at coordinate 95,138,537 of JAMXBB010000007.1, forward strand.
ATTACTAATTAGTAAATAATGTCTAATGAGAACTTATTTAGCTAACAACTACGTTTGAATAACTGACATTTCGTCTTAGTAGTTATCAAAAAGGAAAAAAAAAATATTATTCTAGAAGACAAACAATAAATACAATAGAAAATGTAAAATGTTGCTAATGGGAATTAAACCCATAAATATAATACATATCTTTAACCACTACACCATGACTATCATTATATTGTTACTACTATTTAAAATATAAATATAATACATGTTATATCTTTTTCAACTTAAATTTAATAATTAAATTTTTTCTAAGCTTTTGATGGACCCTTCCCTGTCACTTGTTGCTTAATATCTTCTTAAATGATAATCTAGTACGCTTAATTACCCAATGTCACTTCATTGTTGGTTATAGTATAAGCTTAATATTGCAATTTAGGTTTTATTTGCTTCTAATGAATATATCTTTCATGTTTCCTATCAAGATTTTATCTTCATTATACTATTGCGATTGTTATTCAAAGAATTAATGAATTGTTTTAAAGTAAAAACTAATCAAATCCAATAATTCATAAAAATTTCTTTTTATACTATTTTATTCTTATATTATCATAAACTCCTTAACTAGTCTAAAATACACTAAATACCCAAGTAACCATCACATTACAAAAGTTCATAATTTATTATCTAAACAATTGTTTAAGTCATAAGATGCCTACTTATTGGTCATTTTATGCAATAAGTAATATATTTTCTTAGATAATTGCGAGAAATTTTATGTAGGTCTAGAAAAATACGTTTTGTAATTCTAACAAAATTTGGTGTCTCAAATCTTTCATAGTCTATTTTAAGTAAACTACACTTTTTAGCATTTAGATGAGCTTAAAGTGCATAAATAATTAAACTGGCATGTAAAGTTATGAGCAAAGCTATTTACGTCAATATATACTAAGCCAATAACTTTCTATTCAACTCTATACTTTTAACATATAGTTTTATTTTTTTCTCTCTCTCCAACAATATCTTTCTACAATATTAATTATTACTATGTATTAATAAGTTTCTCGAAATTATCTTCTACTATATCTATGTATTCTTTCGATACTATAACCTTTAACTCTCTCTTTACATTATTCACACTATTTATTATCTGTTATTATCCATATATATATATATATATATATATATTCAATTCCATACCTTTAACGTATAGTTTTATTTTTTTTTTCTCTCTCCATCATTATCTTTCTATTGTATTAATTAATACTATGTATTAATAAGTTTCCAAAAACATTTTTTACTATATATACATATCCTTTCCATACTACGGGTGAGCGAGCATGGGATTAGCAGTATATATTACCTTACTTATACCCCATTCTATAGGTATAGGTTTCAAAATTGTTATACCCAAAACCTATTATGTAGCATCTAGGAACCATATTATATCTTATACCTTATAAATTCTACAGCTTATAAGGTATCCTATGGACTTTGTTTGTTTGTTTTTTTTTTTAACTTTATCTTCTTTCAAAATATTGTATAAATACATAATTAATATTAAACTTGGAACTATACTAATAGGGTAAATAGTAATAATTTGAAAGGTTCTTATGTTTGCAATACATTTAACTACAATAATATAAAACTTTGGTAGGTTGAATAAAGAATATTTCTACTATCAGAAACATTTTGGTTAAATAATGCTAAATTATTTTTTTTTAATCTTTCTTTTCAAATCATCAAAATAAGATTTTTATCAAATCATTAAATTTTTATACATGAAATATAAAAATCATGTGTCGAGTAACTCTAATAAAATATATTAGATGATAAGTTAAGAATTGAGATGTTTTTAATACCTTTTTAAATCATGTTTGGTAAAAGAGGAAGAAAGCGTTATAAAAATAAGATAGTAAAAAAAAAAAAAAAAGAGAAAAGGTTTTACCTTAAATAAAATAAAGAAAAAGAGAGAGGGAGGGGGACAAGACAATAGACACAAGAGATCATGGTCTTAGGGTTTTATCATAAGTTAGGCTTTTGATGTTATTTTCTTTAAGGTTAAAAAATTATCCAATAGTATTAATTTCTTATTTATTATTATTATTCAATTAATATTATAAGGATGGTATAGGATAGCTTGAAATCTGTACCTTATATACTATAGAATACAATTTCAAGATAGATAAAGGTACTTTGACGTCTTACCTATACCCTACCTTATAAGAGCAGGTTATCGGAAATTGCTACCTAAAATCTATCCGATGATATAGGGTCCTAGTGATTACAATGTATTGCAAAGTTACTCACTCACCCCTATATTTATACTATAACATTTAGTTCTCTCTCTACATTATTTATACTCTATTATCTATTATTATCTTCTATATCTTTTATCTATATATATTAAGCCAGCAACTTTCTACTCAACTCCACACTTTTAATCTTCTAAATATATTAAATCAATAACTTTCTATTCATCTATATACTTTTAATATATAGTTCTATTTTTTTTCTCTCTCCAACATTATCTTTTTATAATGTTAGTTAATACTATGTATTAATAAGTTTGTAAAAATATCTTCTACTATATGTACATATTTCTTTCCATACTATAACCTTTAATTCTCTCTCTACATTATTTACAATGTATTATCTATTATCTAGTATTATAACTATTAAGCCAATTATTCATCTTTCATTATATTATACTATATACATTTTTAACATGTAGTTTTATTTTTTTTTTCTCTTTCTCAAACATTATCTTTCTACAATACTTACATTATTTATTAATAAGTTTCTAAAAATATCTTCTACTGTATATACATATCTCTCTTAATACTATAACCTTTAATTATCTCTCTATATTATTTACACTATCTATTAACAAGTTTCATCTTTTTATTTTATTAAATCTATTATCTATTATAAAAGCCAATAATTATTATCCATCATAATTCACTTATTTCTTTTAATTATCACATTTACTTTTAATTGATGATTTTATGTATTTGGTAGATAACTACATTATTTAGGACAAAAACATTTTCTTATTTTCATATATTGTTTATATAGATTGTTGACTTCTTCTTCACATATGTACATGTTTTCAAAATTTTCATGCTTATTGATAGAGATGTATCTATCTGATTTTTATGTAGAATTAGGCATGATAAATGAATTTTTTTCATTTCATAATTTCCTAATTTCATTTTTTTCGTTATTTTTCTAAACAACTAGCAATTTATTAAACAAAGAACATAAAATGTGACTAGCATTATTAATAGCTATATTTATGTTATACTTTTGTAGTTATAAGTTTTCTTTTCTATATATTTTTTAAACTACTCAAGCATTATTCTGTTTCACAAATCATTGGTTGGGTATATAGTTAGACAAGGCAATTATCTTATATTTTTACGATACTTTACCTTATAATTAATTTTGGCACATGTATCATAAGTGTGTCAAGAGCTAATCATATTTTAACTCTTGTAGTTAACACATACAAAATCACCCATTAATTGTACTAAAATTATTTATTTCATTTATTTGAGAAAACTTGTAAATTCATTAAAATAATTATATTAAGTATCTAACTTATAGCTTTTTAACATCTAACTTTAAATTAATATACTACATGCATGCAATAGCTTGTAAACAAAAATTTAAGTCTTGCATGCATTTTTAAAAATTTAAGTTAATTTTCGTATGGACAATGACATTAAAGAAGAAGCCATATAAATATTCATCAAATAAAAGTTGTAAAATTACTACATGAAAATAATACTTGAATACAAATTTTTTTTTAAGTTATTCACTTGAATTCAACATTTTTTAGAAATCATGAAAGTAGAAATTTGGTCATCGTCATTATAGCATGTATATCCTTTAAGAATCCGTTTCGGGTTTTCAGATGTTATATTAACATTTTATAGAATTCTTTTATTAGAAAAACTTGCCATTTTATCTCTCAATTATCTTCACAAAAGTTTTTTTATTTTTTTAATAGTTTAGTTCCAATATTAGATTTTGTTAATACTTAATCCTCGCTTCAGACAAGGCTCAATGAGTGAAGCCTATCACAAGATGCATCCCGTAGGTACCTAAGCAAGTAATGATCCCACGAACGGCCTTGTAATTCTCTTGTAAGTCTACAAGCTCGCATTAATGAAGAATGCTAAGCAAGGGCGAGCTAGTCCCTTACATCACGATGCATCTAGCAAGTCAAATAACGAATGTTTGAGTAGATCGATACCTGATTAAAGAGTTGATGCTTGTAGATCATCTAGGGTAAGCTCAAGTCTCAACTCCTTCCATTAACCATTGGCTAATCCTTGATGAGCATCTTGGCCTGACTTTTGTCTTTAGTGGCTATAACCCACTGCAACCCATTAATGAGCATTTGATATCCATAGTATAGTCGGTGCACCAAGTACCTCTACCCCTATTAGATCATTGAGTTATAAATTTGGTGGCTTAGTCTACTATGGCATGTTGCCCATAGTAAAGCTTTATCACCTACTATGGAGCATCCTATCTACTAGCAACCAATACAAGCGAACCCTCGATTGCCATGTGTCTAAGTAAATCACATAAAAAGCGTCAAGCGCTAATAAGTAAGGGGATATAATCTAGCTCTCTCAAATCCCTTTCTCTCTCTTATTCTCACCTTCTCAAACTTCTTCTCCTTCCTCTCCTAAGAGGAGAAAGGTGGAGTACACATACATACATTGGACGGACATAGTCTATTAGGTCTCTAGTGCTCACCTCCTCCTTTCTTGGTCCTCCTTGCTGACTTAAGCGTCGAAGGGTCCTCGTGGCCTTACCCATAGGGGGCATTTTTGCAAGTGTTAAGAAGTAGGAAGCAAAGCCCAATCCAATCCAACCCTATATATATATATATTAGTTGGTCTCCCCTCGATTAACATTTTAATGATGGCTAAAAGTAAAACAACTCCTCGTAAGCTTCCCATATGGAACACACTAATACCTCTTAACAAGGTAGTGGCAATCAATCTCTTCCATCTCAAAATGAAAAAACCGAAGTCTAGGAGCTTAAGTTACTCATCCAGCAAATGTTGAAAGAAAACAAAAAATACCATGAATCTATTGTGGCTTTGTATGAAGATGTAACACTGGTCAAGAATGCATCTTAAAAGCATCCAAATGAGGAAGCAGCAATTGAGTCCTCCATACAAACCAAGCTAAAATGACGAACAGCATAACGCATGCCTAATGCACTCACGTGAACACATTCAGCATGATCATTAAACACACGAAGACTTGTATGAGCAACTCAACTGCAACAGCTGTAAAACACACGTAGAAGTTAAGTGCACAACGATAAGTAAACCAGTAAATAGCCTATCACCAAAAGACTATGAAGACATGAACATGGATGAACTTGATGAGCACCATTCACTATGCTTCCAACGTGATCAAAAGAAGTTCGAACTATTCGCATGAGCGTTATGCTCTACACCAATAAAGAGCCCTTTCATCTTCTCAATCCTCGAGGAAACACTCTCTACCAATGTAACGCTATCACATCTTAACACCTACGATGGTACTACCGATCCAAATGACCACCTTATCTACTTTCAAGTAATGATGAGCCTACACTTCTCAAATGCGATCATGTGCAAGGCCTTCTTTAGTACACTAGCAAAAGCTACCTTGCTATAGTTTAACACCCTTTTCAAGGCGTCAATCACTTCATTTGACAACTAGGAAGCAAGTTCCAACAACACTTCCTCAGCTCCTAAGTCCCACGACGAGATTCCTCCATCCTCTATAATGTCAAGCAACACCCCAATGAAAGCTTGCAAGCGTATCTTGAGCGCTTTAATCAAACTAAGCTACAAGTTTCCAAACTAGACACAAAGACAACTTTTTAAGCACTCCTAACAGGTATAGATCCAAACAAAAGGCTCTTCAACACTTCTTTTTTTTTTTTTTTTGGATAAGCCTAAATCCTTAGATGAATTCATGAAAGTCACTGAGAAATACATAGCTCAAGAGGATGCTATTAGAGCCTGATTTGAGGTAGAAAATACCACCCGCATCTTAGTAAAGGATCATTTGGGACCTTATGACTCTAAACCACAACCCCTTACATGAGAAAAGTGTAACAAGCAAAGGCATAAGTTTTAAGACTATACCTCCTATACACCCTTAACTGAACCACTTAGCGAAATCATGTATGAAGTCCTAAAGCAACTTTCAAGACCCTTAAGCATTCACGAGATGTTTTAAGTAGCAAACTCAAGCAAATATGGCAACTGCCACATAGTACATAAACATAACACCACGAGTGTCACCATCTTGAGAACACAGTTAAAGGTCTTGTTTGCATCGACCACAACAACAACCCTATCATCAATAGGGCAATCCCCTTATAGATGAACAAAACTAAAGAACAAGATGCGATCAAATCAATACCATATTCGGTAGACCTAACCTCCTTTCTAGTGATGCTACCCTTACTCCTAAACATAAGGTACACATTGTCAAAAGTAAGAAGCTAAAGACTAACACAATAATAACCTTCTCTTACAAAGATGAGTAGGGTATCAACCTGCCCCATAATGACATACTTGTTATAAGTACTAAAATTGGGTATTGCGACGTCTCGAAGATGTTTGTCAATAACAGGAGTTCGGCAACCAAACTCTTCTGTAATGCCTTCAAACAAATGAAAGAACAACTTGATGAGCCCCTTCAACATTATAAACACCACCTCATAGGGTTTGGAAGTGGTAGACTAATGCTAGCAAAAGGGATCATCACCCTACCCATTTGACTAAGCAATGGTGAATATATTACTACCTAATCTATAAACTTCATCGTTGTTGACATTTAGTCACCATACAGTGCCATTCTCAGTAGACCAAGCATAACAAAATTCAACATACTCATTAGCTAGAAATGCCTTAAGGCGAAGTTCATGGCCACAACTAAAGTTGGCTAGGCTACAAGTGATCAAGCTCTACCCATGACGCTCTACCCGAAAGTGCAATCTAGAAACAATCTCATGAAAATTGAGTCCACCAACTCCCTTACTTTGGCACTACGTGGTAAGCTAGTAGAAAGGACCGTCGAGGTTCAACTTTCCAACGTCTCAGGAATGATAACCAAAATAAAGGCCAAACTACTAGACAACGATAAGCTCAAGCTAACATAGTTCCTTAAGTAGAACTCAGACATCTTTGTATCCACCATAGAAGACATGCCGAGGATCATCTGCATACTTGAGGCAACCCATTACCTCAATGTCAATCTTGCCATATGACTTGTCAAGTAAAAGAAATAACATGTTGCACCTAAATGTTAAGTTGCAATTAAGGAGGAAGTACATAAACTACTTCGTACAAGCTTCATCTGGTATGAGAGGTATCTTACGCAACTCACCTATATAGTGCTCATTAAGAAAGCAAATATAAAATGGTGTATGTATGTCAACTACACTGATCTCAACAAAGCATACCCAAAGGATTGCTTATCCCTACCGTACATAAACCAGCTCGTTGACTCAATAGCAAGTCATATACTTCTTAGTTTCATGGATGCCTACTTTGGAAACAACCAATCCAAATGGCTCCTGAAGACGAAGTCTACATATCCTTTGTTATAGACTTCGAAACTTATTGTTTTAGCCTAAAGAAAACAGGAGCCACATATTAAAGGATGGTGACCCATATCTTCAAGCCGTAAATAGGAAGGAATGGCAAAGTCTATGTTGACAACATGATCACCAAAAGCAAAACTAGAAGAGGCCATATCAATGATCTCCAAGAAATCTTCCAAACCCTTCGACGGTTTCAAAAGAAACTTAACCCCAAGAAGTGTGTCTTTGGGGTTGCTTCGGGCAAGTTTCTCGATTTCATGGTCATAAAGTAAGGGATAGAGGCTAACCTTCATAAGATTAAGGCAATCTAAGACATGTAAGCATCGACTAAGGTGAAAGAGGTCTATCAACTGATTGGAAGGATAGTTACCCTTAACCACTTCGTCTCTTAAAGCATGGATAGATGTGTAAAATTTTTCAACTTGCTTAAACACCCTAGTAAGTTGAAATGGACATCAATGTGCCAGCAAGCCTTCTAAGACTTGAAGAGCTTCCTTGCGACCTTACCTATACTCTCCAAACCTATCCCCAAAGAGGAATTGTTCTTATACCTCACAGTCAGCAATAAAGCATTATTATCTATACTCGTACAAGCTGTTGATCATGACCACCACGCAGTCTACTATGTAAGCCGTATCCTCTAAGGACTTGATCTTTAAGACACTAAGATAGAAAAGTTTGCCCTTGCAGTAGTCATCACCGCTTGTAAGCTCAAGCCCTACTTTCAATTGCATCCAATCATCATATTGATGGATGTACCACTCAAAAGTCAAAACGACCCCGCAAAGGCTTGACACTTTAGGCTGAATGATAAAGTACTTCCTCAAGCTTAGTGCTTACAGAGTTTGATTTTATCCACGATAAGCAATCAAAGCACAGGTTTTAGTAGACTTTATAATAGAATACACTAAAGTGGACAAGCATAAACTAGAGTTCACCATACTATTTTGGATGCTCTATGTTGGCGACTCCTCTAATAAAGGGGGGAATAGGGCCGGTATTAGGCTATAAGGCCTGTATGGAATAAAGATCCTCTATGACCTAAAGTTTGGTTTCCCAATGAGCAACAATGAAGTTGAATATGAGGCACTTATCATTGGCTTAAAGATTACCAAGGATATCAAAGTAGAAAAACTTAACATACACTCAAACTCTATGCTACTTGTATAGCAAGTCAAGGGAGAATATGAGACCAAGGGCAAAATAATGGCTAAGTACTTGCATTTAGTGCAAGGCCTTCTCGCAGAATTCACCTCTTGGGAATTCAACAAAATCCCTTGAGTAGAAAATGTAGAAGCTGATAAACTATCTAGAATAACTTCATCTACCATCCCTACATTACACAACTATGATAAGCCACTCTTCATACAATACCTCCTCGAAAGAAGTATAGAGGTATAACAACAACAAGACACTTAAATGACAGAAGTAACCTTAGAGCCCTCCTAGATGGATTCCCTTATGCAATACCTCAAGACTGGGGTGCTACTTAAGGAACGAGTTGAGGTCAAGAGGCTTGCCTACACTATAGCTAACTATATACTAATCAATGATGTACTCTACAAACGGGGACACAATACTCTACTCCTTACTCTAAATAGAAGAAGGTGCTTAGGTACTTGAGGAGCACCATATAGGATTTGTAGTAATTACATCCAGTCATAGGCACTGTACCCTTGAGCACTCGAGTTAAATTATTACTAGCCTACGATGAAGGAAGATGTTGAGGCCATGGTCCAAAGGTGGCACTCCTACCAAAAGTATGCGCCAATTACTTACACCTCTAACTCAAAGTTACACCCTTTAATTAACCTATGGCCATTTGTAGAGTAGGGATTAGACATCCTCAGCCCTTTCCCTAAAGCTTTAGTAGGCTATAGTTTATCCTTATGGCAGTACACTGCTTCAACAAGTAGGTAGAAGCATCGACTGTCCTTACATACTATCTCACTTCAAAGTACCATATAGGTCGATGACTAACAATGGAAGGTAGTTCAATAGCGATAATTTCAAGAACTTCTAAAATAAGCATAAAATGAGGCTACACTACACCTCGATTGCCAACCCTCAAACCAATGACCAAGTTGAAGCCATCAATAAGATAATTCTCAATAGTCTTAAGAAGAGGGTGGAACGAGCAAGAGGCGGATGGGCTGACAAGCTTCCTAACATACTTTAGGGTTACCGCAAAATGCATAAGACATTGACTAAGGAGACTCTATTCCATCTCACATTTAGAGCCAAAGCCATCCTCCTTACGGAGTTGGAGTTACCCACCAGTAGGGTACAATACTTCAATGTAAACACTAATCATATGGCCTTGCAGGTGAATCTCAATACTATCGACGACATTTGTGATGCTGCACGAGCATGTACTATAAGATATTAGCAACAAGCTACCCAATATTACAATTACAACATCCAATACAAGGTTTTTCCACCTTAGTGACTTAATGTACATGAAATTAGAGGCTACTGGCTTTGAGGAAGGATGAGGCAAGCTTGCCCTTAATTTGGAAGATTCTGTGCCAGTAGTTGATGAAGTGTGAAAAGGTGCTTACAAGCTCGAGATGATGGAAGGATAACCAATCTCTAAGACATGGAATGCCTAGAATTTAATACCTTACTTTCTTTAGATACAGCTATGAGAATTAAAATCATTTGTAACTACAACTAAATGTAATGAATTAATGAAGTTTTTAGCATTTGTTACTCTTCTTCTCTCAAGTCATTAATCTTAGGTCAATTTTCATACCTAAGCTTTGCCCAAGTAAGTGCTCACACCGATGATACGGGCACTTATCTTGGGCTTCAATTTACATCAAGCCCTTAATCTTGGGTCAATTTTCACCCCTAAGCTTTGCTTAAGTCGATCCTCACACCAATAATGTGGGTACCTATCTTAAGCTTTGTTTTACATTAAGCCACTAATCTTGGGTTAATTTTCATCCCTAAGCTTTAACCAAATCGGTCCTTACACCAACAATGCAAGCACCTATCTTGGGCTTTGACTTACATTGAGCCCCTAATCTTGGGTTGATTTTCATTCCCAAGCTATGCCTAAGTTAGTCCTTACACTAACGATGTGAGCATCACCATAGGGCATTAATTTGCACTAAGCCCCTATCTTAGGTTGATTTTCATCCCCAAGCTTTTCTTAAGTTAATCCTCACACTAACGATGTGCGAATCATCATGGGACAATGCCCTAATCATCGAGTCGATCCTCATCCCTAAGTTTTGCCCAAGTTAGTTCCTATGCTTATGGCAAGGGCACTTCACCTAAGTGTTAATCTACCTAATGGCCCTAAACATGAGTCAATCATCCATCCTTAATCATTCATCTATGTAAGTATGCTATCATAATAGCTGTTAGACATAACTTGAAGTGGAATTAAGTAATGAATGCTAGGGAAAAGCAAATCAATTAGCAAGAAGCAATGATTAAAACACGAAGAGTTTATTTCACTAATCAAATGAAGTACAAAGTTTAGCGGGTTGACATACCGAACCTGACTACATCAAATAAGAAAAATAATACGAAAATATACGACTATATCTTATGCTGTAGCTACTTGCTTCACTTAAACGACTATTGTTGACCTCGACTTGACTTCTTGCTTTGGGATTCTTTTGTAAGAGGAACTCGTCTCAACTTGGACTCAGTCAACTCTCTCATTTTGACTACATCTCTAAAGTCCTTATGGCCAAACCCCAAACCGTAAAGCTCCTAATAATGCTCAACCTTTAAGTGAAGGTCCCTACCTCACATAGTAGAGCCTCTCTTCCACAAAGGTAATAGTAGGGACTACTAATCTAGCTACTCCACTCAAAGTGACGAGTTGTCTAGGCCCCGCTAGCAACAAACTAAGGTAAATCATTTACCCAAAATAGACTAGAGGACTCGCGAAGCAAAGGATTCCCATAAGCCCTTCAATCCTCAAGTAAGGGTAAAGAAAAGACCTCCTTTGCCACCAAAATCACCACAACCACCCTTACCTGTTTGGGGTTATTTAGGACAGTACATAGTAGAGACTGCCTAGAACCCCATGTAGATAAACGCTCTGCGGTGAGGTTGCTACAGATAAACAGTAAGGCCTATCCAAGTCTCCCTTCTTCCACTTGACATCACTAAAATAGAAAGAAGGCAAGAACCTGAAGCGACGTACACTTTCGAATCATATCTCGTGAATTGACTACTGTTGCTAAGCAATTATCCATGCCTTATGATAAAAACCCAAAGAAGATGGTTGAAGACGATTGTCTCCCTAGCTCGAGCACACCATCCCGTAACATGATTACTTCAAACACACTCATGAAAGCTCTCAAGTACACTCCATTAAAGTTGTTTAGGTAATTGGCATGGAAAGGCAAGGACCTATGTACCCTTTATATAGGATCCATGAGACATCCCCAGTTGTACACATGTTAATTATCGTATGGTTCAAAAACATCAGGAACTAAAGTGATGCATATAAAATTAATGGTAGGTCGTACGTGCATTAAGTATCTTTTGGAAGGCGTTCTACTTAAGGCATTCCACTTGCCATAAGAACACGATACCTAAAATGAACTCTATAAGATGGATAGCATATGTTAGTAAGAGATTCTCGCATGCTCATCTCTACTTGACATAAGGCCCTATAAGAACTTGGAGAGCCATTATTTTCTTAGAGGAAAAGGGACGTCAGGCTCTAGTAAGCATCATTGTAAGATACGAACACTTAGATGAAATCAAGGATAAGTGTGAGATGATAGAACATGGGAAAACAAGTAGGACCCTAAGGAGCAATTGGTAAGCACCAACTCGGCAATGTATAATTCGACTAATCTCGTAATTCAACAAAACACAGGATCTAGCCTAACGAAAAGCTTCTCCAATAGAAAAAGCTTAGTAAAAAAACAAATGGAATTCGAGCATACAAATACAATATGAAAGCAAGAAACCACAACCAAGAAAAATGCAAGTATGAGTATAGAGAATGTCAATAAAACTTCATTCATCCAAAGGTTCAAGAAATTACATAAATGGAGGTCGGTGTCCCAACCATTTGTTGAGTGAAAATTATAGAAGATTGCAAAATGGCCACACATCACTTGAGTTAACTATAGAAAATAAACAAAAAACCCAAGGATACTCTTAAGCATCCTTAACTTGTTGTTATCATTGTTGTTGCTTCTCTTGCTACCGCTTCGACTCCTACTCGACTTTATCGCTACCGCTTACCTACCCAAGGTCCACATTAGAGCCATTACTAGAAGTTCCTAATAAGTCATAAGATGACTTGCCACTCGACCCACTCCCAATGGCAACCTTGGGTTCATCCAACCAATGTAGGAAGGATAAGTTCACATCTGACATATTCTGCCGAACTTGTTTCCTCACCTCCTTTGCCATTGCATAACTAGCCTTAGTGAAGGCCTCCTTAATTAGGGGGTCCTCCAAGATCATGATGAAGGTATAACGTTTGACTTCAGCGGATAACTCTATACCTCTTAAGAGCTTGACCTCCCTTATGTCGAAGTTAGCATGCACTTTCTCATGTTCCTCATTCTTAGCTCTTAGCTTAGCAGCTAGCCTACCCTTCATGACCTTACTAGACTCCTCAACCTTCCTTAGCTTATTAGTTAATCGATCCACTTAATCGAGTAGCTCCCTATGTCGGCGTTCCCAATCGTTAAGCATGGCGAATAAGTCACTACACTCTTTTTCCTTCTCCTTTAATTCTTTTTAAAGCCTCTTTACCTTGACCTTCGCATCGTTTCCTTCTAACAAGAGAACTAAGTGGTTATAGGATGGAATGAAGTTCAGCAAGTCATGCAACTATAAAGATAATTAGTAGCCAATGATCACATTGAAAGCAAGCCATTCAACAAAAATATATGAACAACATACCTCATTGCACTAACTCAGCATTATTACTGAGGCCTCCAATTTGTTGCGACCGACAACAAGCTATCCAAATCACACTTGCAACTGCTAGAACCTCTAAGGGGGCTAATTCGCAAGTTGCCAAGAGCTGTCCACTTATTAGAGCAGTAATCTTAGGCATTCGCTTCAAACTTGCTTGATCGACATCTATGCTAGCACCCACTACCGCAAGATTCGGCTTAACCATAGTAACAACAGCTGGAACCTACAAAATTGCCCCCTACCAGATGCCCCCCTAGCCACCATAGTAGTACCCAAAGGCACTCCCACCAGTACATCATTTTGCCCCTATTGAACAACTTCTGCAAGGGTTTGCCACCTTTCCTCTTTCTTCTTAAAATTTTTTTAAGGACAACTTGAGGTCTCCCCCTTCCTTTCCCTTTCGGGCCTTACAATACTCTTGAGTTGCTTACTTTGTATGGCTAGTAGCTTCACTCTCAGCTTCTTAGATGCTAATTCAATTGTTGCAAAACAACAAGTGAACTACTTAGAAAAACAAGCCAAGATAAAGACAAGAAACTTACGATTCCAAGGATGAGCAACCCAATGTCCCCCCACTCTAACGGAAAGGCGATACAGCGTGGCAAACAACAAACTATCCCTCTTTAGCCGAATAAACCAAGTACCTATCTCTATTGTAAACAACAGTGCTAAGCTTGAGTCCAGCCATTGAGTCCTTATTCCCTAAGTCCTTCATTGTTGTACCCTTAATTGGCCATCTTCACTCAGTTGGGAAATCGAGGGGCTTTGAGGTGCTAATACAATAGAAGAATTTCTTCTACCACTCTACCTTATTTAGAGCCTTATTCATTATACTCATCCTCATGCCTTGAGCAATGATATAAACTTACCAATCACCTAACCTTCTTATAAAAAAGAAGTTCTTGAAAAGTTACATAGTTGACTGTTGCAACTACCAAATACATAACACCTAGAAAGCAAGCAATTGAATCCATGCATTCACATTTAGCCTATCGGGCACGACCTTGAAATACTAGAAGACCTCGACCAAGAATTTAGAAAAAGGAAGCCGTAGACCTAGCTCAAACGGCTTCATATACATTACAAAAGATCAAGCATCCCCTATGTTATATGCCCATTACCCTTCCTGAAGCTCCTCCACTCGCCGCCTAGGCACCGCTTCTACTACCTGGCAAACTAACCTCAACTTCTTCTCATTCGCTACATATGGAACACGAGCACATGTATGCTTATTTGTGCACATCATCCATAACAACTCACTAACCTTGGCCTCTTCACCATCCAATGGATACATGTTGCGTCGATGTGCCTGCATACTCCCTCCTCTCTTCCTAAGAGAGTATTATTATGTCATCTTCTCAAATTGCTACTGTTGTCACTTCGAGGGGAGTAAGGCTATAACCCCTTGTTTAAGACGAGCTCTTATAGTCCTCATCCACTTCTCTCGATATAGACACATAAGGTGAATCACCTTAACTATTGGTTGTGCTTTGACCAACCATTGCAAGAAGTTAGATACAAACAAGAAAAAAGTGTTAGGCTCACAAGACAAAATTTTAGCAGAGTTTCCCTTAAGTCAGCAAGATAAGTGAAAATGAATGCCTAGGCCACCCTTTATATAGATAGGCAAGAAGGCGAATGGTTTCTCTACTCTCAAAGCACAAACCTACGATAGGATGTGATTAAACCCCAGCTATCTACGTACCCTACTCCTTCAACCAAGGGCTACAATTAATCACTGTACATAGATCCATGATGTGGCTTAACGGCAAGTTACTTAGCATACACAACCATTCTTCATAGACCATCAATGCACATTATATTTCCCGATGATAGCCATCATGACACATTAGTAGTGCAACGATCATATCAATGAAGCAGTGACCTGAAGTGTAGAAGTTGGTTCGCCATAACCCAAGCAGCAACACTAGTCTCCTGATTAGGGGACAAGCCTTAGTTTACTCACATCGCTTAAATTACTCTCATTACACCCCAAGCACTGATGAGAGAAGGGGGATAAGTGTTGATACTCAATCCTTGCTCGAACTAAGGCCCAATAAGTGAAGCCTATCAAAAGATACAACTAATAGGCACCTGAGCAACCAGCGGTCCTACAAATGGCCCTACAATTCTATTGTGAGTTCACAAGCTTAAGGCAATGAAGAATGCTAACCAAGGGCAAGCTAATCCCTTGCATCACAATGTGCTTGGCAAGCTAAATAATGAATGTCTAAGTAGATTAGTACCTAACTGATAAGCCAACACTCACCGATCATCTAAGGTAAGCTCGAGTCTCAACTCCTTCCATTGAGCATTGGTTGATCCTCAATGAGCATCTCAGTTGTCATGTCTCAAACTAAGGAGTCATAACAATCCTATCGTTTTAACCAACCTATACTAGAAGTTAACTACTTTAGCCACAAACTTAGATATAGTTTACACTAGGCTTTTAACACTCCACACCTTTAATTTATCCAATTAAATACCTATTTGGTATTAACAGTATAACTTTCTAAAAGAACATTTGAAAGAGACTTTGTCATATACAAGCTTAAGAAGAAAACAAGTTTCTATAAATAACATAATAAGGATTTATAAAAGTCCATCCATTTACAAAACATGGTATAGATAACAATAATTGAAAACTTGAAGGTTACCTAAAGAGATCCTATTAGTTTTCCTAAAGGTTAGTAAGTCAATAAACAAAATAGGAATTCAGCCATTTGGTCTTGAACCTCACTCCCTGACCCCGTTTTCTACACTTTTGGAGCTTGGAGTAGTACTAGTGTTTTTACTAGAGAACCTATAAGGTAACTATAGGGGAATGAGTGATACTTTTTTTAGTAAGTGGGACAGAGACAATAACACATATCTAATATCAAGCAACTGAGGTTTTCAAGTAAGGTTAATTAGATGTAATGCATGTTTAAGCAAATATCATCATATAATATTAACCAGTCGTCGTGAGATTAGAGAAATTGCACCTACTTTAATTTGGGTTTTGAAGAGTTTGACGTTGCCTACTTAAATCAAAACCAAATTGGGGCTTATACAATGGAGAAACATGTTCTGCTTGAGAATGGCTTTGAACAACAATCCCTAACCTTGTCGCAACCTCCCCTTCTATCACTTATTTTGACTAAGGGTAGGGAAAGGATCATTTCTGCTATTCTCATAGAAGGATTTGTGTTTGGCTCATAAATCTTAATCGTTTCTTCTAGTGGGTTGTGATGTAAGTCCGGTTAGTTGTTAAGTCAAGTCAAGTTTATATTAGCTTGTTTTTAAGGTGATCAAGCAATCTCAGTCAGTCCAAAACAAGCAATATCATAAAGCAACCATTATATACAATCTAGCACTCTATAACAACAATACATTATTCAAGCACACACATTACACACACATAGGCCTCTAACTTATAATTACATGTAAGACGTATACTAAGGTCTCCAAATAATCTTAAATAATACTCCAAAGTATGGTAAAACACTAATCTTACTTACCTGGACATGTCACGCTCGATGGTGCTGATGTTTGATTTTGTCCACTTCAATTGTTCCTTAAATATTTAATATAGTTACTTTAATTTTACTAAATATAAAGTTAAATAAGTTCATTTTAATAATTTAAGTGTGGTAATGACTTATCTTTAGTAAGTGGTGTAAGCTATGTATTGAGTTCCAACTTGCTACAGAAGTCTCCAAACAAGGTTTTGAAAGCTTACCTAATTCTAAGTTTTAATCTCAAAACCTTCTAATCAAATCTCTTAGATTATCCCAATTATGTCCTTACTCCAATTTACTCTCTAAACAAGACTCTAAAGTTATTTCCACTAAGCTTTTCACACCAACCAATCCTCGAATTAAGTTCCAAAGCCGTTCTAACCACATTTCTCTTACCTAATACTTCCCAAATAAGTCTATGATGAGGGTATAGTTAAGTCTCTCTTACTATCCAACTTTTTGATCAACTCTCTAAACTAGAGATTAGGTCCCCTCTTTACAGACCAATCCCTTAAAAATGTCTCTAATGTGATTTCATCTAACCTTCCTAAACCAGCCAACCCTCTAGTCAAGTCTCTAAAGTCATTATAATCACACTTCTTTCACCAAACAACTCCTTAGACAAGGCTCCAACACATTTAGAGTTAAAAGTCCTTTCATCCATCGTTCTTCTAAACATGTTTTTAAAGTCATTACAACCATGCTTCTTTTACTAAATATCATCCTAACCAAGATTTTGATATAGTTATATTCAAGATCCTTACACCAACTAACCCTTTGATTAAATATCTAAACCAAGAATTTAAGTCATATTTTTACCAAATCATCCTTTCGAAAAACTTTCTGAATAGATTTAATTTGCATGTTCACTCCAAGTGACTTGTTCTAATATTGCTTTTCAGGTTACAAGTATGATAAATCATAATCATACAACAGGTTCATCAGACCAATGATCATCACATCACTCAGACTCCCCAAAGTCTTATATTCTCACCTCAATACATGTAGTCCACAATTAATGATTCATGTATATCTCCAATTTCATTCAATCTAATCAATTTTCAAATCACTCTCCCTAGTAATATATACCACCAATAAGCTCTAAAACTAGTATAAATAGGTTTCTTTATATTTAATTACACAAAAATGTCTTAAAATAGCAATTTTACCCAATTTTAGAGACTAAAAAATTATGAAAAATATTTTTGGCTAAAATCTCTTCATAGGATTCATACATGCAATATAGAGAAGTTCTAGAAAAATTTTGGTTTCAAAATAACAACAATATGATTATTTTAAGCGGTTTTGAAAATTGTTCGATTTTTGTGTAATTTGTTAAAGAGGTCATATATTCGCTCAAAATTTTTGCTAACCGATATTTTCTCAAAAAATAGATACAAAAATATTCTATAATAATATTTTCAAAATTTTTGGACCTAATTTAATATTTTTGAAAAATATGAGAAAATCAAGTAAAAATTAAAGCTCATCAGAAACACCACCATTTAACCACTATCCTCCACCCCCTCTTTGTTGGCACTACCAGACATTGCCACCACTGCTAGGTGGTGATGGTGATGGTGATTTGCTTCTAGTGTCACGGGCGGATTCCGTCGCTCGACCTCGTGCGGCACTTAGCGTTCCTGACCTCACTAAGGAAGGCTAAGTCAGCCTGTAATACGCTCACAATGTTAGAGAGAGAAAGTAGAGAGAGAAACTCTGATAGTATACTGTATTCACTCAAATAACTTGTGTGTTACATCTGAAGGGAATACCCCTATATATACAGAAAGCCTTTACAATCTAATGGTTAAGATCAATTCGATCTAATGGTTACAATTGATTCCCAACTACTACCTTCACCTACCTCTACCTACTACAATACAAGATTCTAGACTCTTCTGGAACCTTCTAGAGCTTTTCATCATCTATAAGCTTTTAGTGGGCTTGGGCTTTCGTCTTTGGGCCTTAGGAACCTCCTAAGAATGGCCCACTTCAGGAGGTCCGTAACATTCTCCCCCGCTCAATCCGGCGACACCCTCGTCGCTCCTTCATCGTAGAATTGTCGAATCTTGTTTTTAAATTGCCACAGTGTTTCGGCTAGTGCCCAACTGGCCTCACTCTTTGGTCTTCCCTTCCATCTTACCATATACTCATATCTGGAAGTTTGTCCACGTCTCTTCACATGCCTATCAGCTATGATCCCTTCCACTTCCTTATCAAATGAATCCCGTACTCCTATTGGGGCCCTTTGTGATATAGCTCTTATAGGGTCTTCCTCATCTTTGTAGAATGGTTCTAGCATGCTCATGTGGAAAACCGGGTGGAATTTCAGTTTGGATGGAAGTTCCAACTTGTAAGATACTCGCCCCACTCATTTCACAATTGAGAATGGACCCTCGTAGCGACTCATTAGACCTTTATGTAGTTGTCCCTTCGCACATTGTATTAAATGTAACTTAACAAGCACTTGGTCACCTACCTGATATTCCATTGGCCTCCCCTTCTTGTCTGCCATCTTCTTCGTTCCCTTGATAGCTTGGCCTAAGTATATCCGAGCTAAGTCGTGATTTTCCCGCCATTCCCTTGCAAATTTATAGGTGGGAGGGCTGGACCCCGTATATCCTATTGCCAATGTATGAGGAGTTAAAGGTTGCCTTCCTAGGACGATCTCGAAAGGACTTTGTCTGATGGACTCATTCTTCTGTAGATTGAAAGAGAGCTGTATGACGTCCAATAACTTAGACCAGCCCCACTGACTTGTACTTATAAGGTGCCTCCAAACTTGAAGGCAATACACTACAGCTATCTTTTCCTTCTCATCTCCTGGGTATCGCCTCTCTGTATCGTTCAATGTTCGGTTTTCAAAGGCTATTGGATGGTTTTCCTGCATCAAAACCTCACCAATGGCATAATCACCATCATCCATGCATACTTCAAATAATTCACCAAAATTAGAGGGCGTAAGAACTTGTTCCTTAATGACTGCTTCCTTCAGGGTATCAAATGCCTTCTGTCGATCTTCCTTCCATACCCATAAGACATCTTTCTTGAGTAAATCCGTTAAGGAGTTAGCCATTCGAGAGTATCCACATATGAAATTTTTGTAATAACTTACTAAGCCAAGAAATGCCTTCAATTTGGTAGGCTTAGTAGGTTCTTTCCATTCTCGAATGGCCTGTATCTTCTCTTCGTCCATTTTGATCTTTCCCTTTCCTACTACATGCCCTAAAAGGGTCACTTCTTTCTTTGCAAAGGTACATTTTTCCAGCTTTACATATGACTCGTTTTCCCTCAAGGCTAAGTAATTTATATGAAGATGCTCTAAGGGCTTTTCCATAGGCTTGCTATAATTCATGCTTGTAACGTAAGTGTTTTTGGACTCATCTCCATATCTCAGTTGTAGCTCCAATTTTGAAAAGTATCTTGCCTCTCCCCTTCGATCGAATAAGTCTGATACCAAAGGAATAGGATACTTATTCTTCTTAGTGACCTTATCTAAGGCCCTATAGTCAATATACACCTGGAGGGGCCTATCGTGTTTCTTCCAAAAGAGAACTGAAACTCCAAAAGGTGCTTTTAACGGTTGGAAGAATCCAGCTTCCAACAACTCCTTCAATTGCCACCTCAATTCTTTTAATTCTTTTGGGGGCATGCGATAAGGAACAGTAGCAAGGGCCTTGGTACCTGGTTTTAGCTCAATCGCATGATCCACTTCCCTTCTTTGTGATAGCTTCTTTGGCAACTCTTTAAGCATGATGTCTTTGAATTCTTCTAGCAACTCCCCCACTTGATGTAGAATTACCTCTTGATCCCCTGTCTCTTCTTCCCCCTTTAATGTAGTTAGGTACGTAGTTTCATTTTTCTTTAAACCCTTCACTAGTTGCATAGCGGAAAGGAATTTTGTGGCTCGACCAGCTTTCCTCGTAACAGGCACCACACATTGAGAGTTGGTCTCGAGAATACATATACAGTCTGCACGAGGAACAATAAGTGCATCTATACGATCTAAGAATTCCATCCCAATCACAAATTCGAAGTCATCCATAGGTACTACTTCGATGGTTTCTTTCCCTTTCCACCCTGCCATATGGAGTTCTATCTCCCTGGCGACTCCAGTAGTAAGGGCTTCCTTTGAGTTTACCGTCTTGAGCCATGTCTTGGTTTTCTCCACCTCTATTCCAATCTTACTTGCTGCTACATCGGAGATGAACAGATGAGATGCCCCTGTATCAATAAGGGCATTTAACTTCTTGCCAGCAACTATTACCTCAGTGTACATCAACCCTTTTCGCTTCTCCTGCATATTCATAGCACTAAGTAGTCGTACCGAACCCAGTTTGGCCTCATCCTCTTCACTAGAGCTTTCATCTGCCATAATTGCTGCCAACCGCTCTTTCTTTGGGCATTCCCTAGCATAATGGGGCCCATTGCAAAAATATCACTTCAATTCTCGAGGCTTCCATCGTTCCCCATCTTTTCCTTCACGAGTCCTTCCCCGATCATTATTCCGCTCTTCCATCTTAGGCTTCCCTCTTAAGGAACTCCCATTCCTTTCCTTCTCAACTCCCCCCTTCCACCTTCCTATTAAGATCTTATGTTCTGTCTTCTTGAACTCCGTTAGGCCTTCAGCAACTGCTATGGCCTTAGAGATGTCTTCTATTCCCCTTCGATCTAGCTCTAACTTTGCCCAAGGTTCCAGACCATCTAAAAACATCACTAGAGCGTCATCCTGGTTAAGGTCTGGGATCTCCAACATTAGTTCTGAGAATTCCTTCACATATTGCTTGATGTCACCCTTATGAGTTAGGTGACGCAACTTCACCTTCGCTTCTTTAGCAGCATTTTGGGGAGAGAACTGCCCCTTGATCTCATGTACAAAGCTAGCCTAAGTATTGATTTCGTTTGCCCTCCTACGCCACCATACCATAGCAGAATCTTTCAAATACATAGCAGCAGTACGTACCTTTTCGAGGTCATTCAGGATTCTTACAGCATTGAAATATTGTTCCATTCCCCAAAGGAAGTTGTCTACCTCCCGGGCGGATCGTATCCCATTGAAAGGTTCGGGCTTGGGGACATCGATCCTATGAGCAGACTGGATGGTCACTCCACTTACCATTATCGCCCGACATGCTGCTAGTTGGTTCTTAAGTTCTTCAATCTCCTGACGCATGGCCGCCATTATAGCATCCATCTTGGCTTCATAACCTTCCTCCTTAGTTTCCAAAGCAATGACTCGAGCTTGGAGTACTTCATTCTTCCCCTCAATCATCTCGTCACGCTGCTTCAGCTCATCAATGGCTTGATTCAATGCTCCTTGCAACTTGCCTTGAAGTTCTTCCTCCATCTCTTCAAGGTTGCCCTGTGATTCATCGAATTGTTCCTTCGCTTCAGCAATGCTCAACTCCGCTCTATCCATCCTATTAAGGAGGGAGTTCAGCAAGTCCCGGGACCTAGTCCTTTGCCTGGTAACACGGCGATCATCATGGTCAGCCAACTTATTGACCATTGAAGTGTTGTTGTCTCCTCCGGATGACATTTTCTCCACAAACAGCTTCTTTTTCAAGCTCTGATACCACTTGTCACGAGCGGATTCCGTCGCTCGACCCCGTGCGGCACTTAGCATTCCTGACCTCACTAAGGAAGGCTAAGTCAGCCTGTAATACGCTCACAATGTTAGAGAGAGAAAGTAGAGAGAGAAACTCTGATAGTATACTGTATTCACTCAAATAACTTGTGTGTTACATCTGAGGGGAATACCCCTATATATACATAAAGCCTTTACAATCTAATGGTTAAGATCAATTCGATCTAATGGTTACAATTGATTCCTAACTACTACCTTCACCTACCTCTACCTACTACTATACAAGATTCTGGACTCTTCTGGAACCTTCTAGAGCTTTTCATCATCTATAAGCTTTTAGTGGGCTTGGGCTTTCGTCTTTGGGCCTTAGGAACCTCCTAAGAATGGCCCACTTCGGGAGGTCCGTAACACTAGCACCTCTCTGGACCTACATTTCTTTAATCAACTCAATTTGCACAATTTTTTGTTTCTATGTTTTTAGAATCTTCCTTCAATTTCTTTCTCTTCCGTAATTTTCCTAGAACCCTTACTCTTCAAAGAATTCATAGAGAGGATTTCCTAATATTCTAAACATGCATGTGTGATAAGAGTACATTTTCTCTCTCCTAAGCCTATTTATATCTTTCTAAAGTTACTTATTAAGTGGCCTAACATAAGAATTTTCAATCAACACTTGTCCAAGTTAGTGCCATACGTAAGCCAAATGTTCTTCCACAAATCTTATTTATTTTAGTGATTGTTTATTAATTTTACTTATTAATTCTTAGTTAATCATATGCTTTTTCAAGGAGTTTAGGTTATTTCAAGTATATAATTATATATAACAATCACACTCGAGGTATACGTACTATTTTTATATGTCATTTTATGTTACTTTATAATTTTACTATCGAAATAATTTATCTCTAAAGTTTGATTAAATTTCGTTACCTAATTTATGCATTTACAGTAGATAAATTATAATATAATATAATTTAGTAAAATTATCTATTTTTAACTATAATACTATTATTTTATTATATTTCAATATTCCGAACTTGCGACGTGCCCTTGTTTAACTCCTAAGACCTACACTTGAAGTATTACCCTAATCAATTAACTTTCATGTACACCCTAAATTATTAGCTAAAAATAACTAAGTGAAATTAATAGGCTCATATTTCCACCCTCTTTTAGAAAAGTTTTTTTCTCAAAACTTCAATTATCTACCTTACCTATTCCATACGCAAATTCTTCAATATTCATTCAACTATCATTGATTAAGATAGAAGACGTACCATTAACTTAATCTTTAGATCAATTCTCAATCTTGTAATTCTCTAAATCTATCTATCAAATATTTGAATAAGTTTCACTTCCACTGTACAATCCTCTTGTAGATCTATTAACTTTATTGACGATCAATTTAACTTAAAGCTATCTCCTTATTGTATTTTTATGTACCTTATGTTTTGATTTCTTAACTTTAGAGATTTCTTTATCTAGTATTTGCATAGATTATTACTTTAGTGTGTGATTCTACTATAAATCCATCAGTTTAACTCTCATGCTATGTTTGAATGAGTTTACGTACTATCACCTTGTAGTATACTTTATTATATTCTACCAAACTTATGAGTAAAGTAAAACTCATGAGTAAAGTAAGTTTACATTTCATATTCATCTTTTACTACCAAATATCTCTAGGTACTTTTTTTATTCCACTGATTCCCATCATTTGTATATTGTCCATCAAATCTAGCTTAATTTTATAGATAAAATAGATCCATAGATTAATCATACATTAATAAGTCTACAAAGTTTTCCTTCATCTCTTGTTCATCTCATATCTGCTCATACCTTTAGAACCAGGTTCTGAATTAGCATATTCACTTGATTTTTTATTTCAATCACTTTTTAAATATGAATTTTAATTCTTTTGAATTCACGATTCTTAAATATAATAATTTTGAACCATCTTCCGATCCTCAATCTAAATCAAATCTCACTTCCAATAGTCTTACAACCCAATTCCCACCACTAGTGCATATCTTATCTTTCATTATTATTCCATATCTTGCTAATCAACTTTCGAACTCGATTATCCATTATGTTAGTAGGTTACCTCCTATCATGTATTCTTAATTAAACTTATTGACCTTCTAACCTTACCACTTTAGTCAAATGTTGCCTTAAAATTTCTATTGCCATCACGGTTTAAGGTTTAAGCACTCTTTCAACCAATGAATACAATCACAAAGTTAAGTTTGGTAAATCTCAATCCTTTTCTACATACCAAGCAGGAGATAAAACTAACTTAATGAATGAATTGGATTTGAAACTAACACAAATTTGGAATTACCAAGATAATGACTAGTTTTATGATTGACACGACATGTTTGAATCAACTCAAAGTCAAAGGATTTATAGAACAAGATGTATGACTTTTAATAGATTTGGTAAGGAAAACATAAGAATCACAGATTTGCTATCCTCGTCTTGCATATTTATATGTACTCAAATCACATTTGAGAACACCACTGTTTAACTATCATATTTCAATCCAATAACATCTGTTTAATTCCTTACCTTTTTCATGATAACCGTAAAGTATACAACTTCATTGTTCATTCCACATCCTCTTCTTGCTATACCAAGGTATTACTTCTTTATTTCCATGAGTCATCTTTGTTCAATTCAACTATTCTCACACATATTCTTGTGTTAACATTCTTTATCATCAACCAATTTTCATCCTTTTGATTATAGCTCTACTCATCTCTTCCTTAATCTTCATTATATATGTGTACTAAATTCCTCATTGTATTGCTTTTTGAATATAACTATCACAATTTCCTAAGAATTTCTCTTTTTACTCTCTACTTAAATTCATTAAGTCTCCTAAATATGTTTTAATACATCCATCCTTAATATAATTTACTTTCACCTATGTTGCTCTTTGCTATGGCTCATTCATTTTCCTAAACAATCTTGATATCACTCCTAAACATTCCTTAGGTGTTTGCTTTATTCCTACTTCTAGTCCTTAAAATCATGTCAACTTCCTAACATTACAATCCAATACACTCTTAATCCTTATTTCTGGACATGTTACAGTGTTCAACGTCATATAATAAGAAACTTTTAGCTTACTTATG
Organism: Lumnitzera littorea; assembly: GCA_024138015.1. Taxonomy (NCBI): domain Eukaryota; kingdom Viridiplantae; phylum Streptophyta; class Magnoliopsida; order Myrtales; family Combretaceae; genus Lumnitzera; species Lumnitzera littorea. Next base: position 95,164,295 of record JAMXBB010000007.1, read on the forward strand.
CTCCTACCAAGGTACTTTCAAACCTTAACTTCAAGTAAGAGGGGTTTATATTTCATATTTTATTATTAATTCCCTACTCACCATCATTGCTCCCATTATCATTCTCTAAATTGTCTTCGGTGTACTCTTTTTAATTTTTTTTCTCAAATGTTGCCCAAATTATTATCATGCCTAAATCTCAATGACCTTAAGTTCTTATAGAATCTAGCTATTGTCTTTGTCTTAAATGTTTTATACATCTTCTTTAGTATTTAGGACTTCTAAATATAGCCAACCTAACTCAATTTAGGCCATTTAATCTTTAGGAAAGTAGGTTTTTCCTATCTCATCTGAAGGCATCAATTCATTTGAACAAATTTAGAAGGTTTGGTATTTCTCAAAATCAAAGCTCCGAAGGCCCTTCTTCATTACACTTTAATCCCAACATATTCTCATCAACCCATAAATATTATGATAACTTCCCTTATTATTTTGTATTTTCCTTTATTACTATCCATTTAACTTAGGTTGAGTCTATCATATTTCCAAAAGTGATAGAAATTAACCCTTAGCCAGTCCTAAGGAATAAGAGTATTTAAAAACAAATTTACATTCTCTAATCATTACCTTAAGTGTCTTATCACTTCATTAATCAAATAATTTACTTCCAGAAATGTTTATTTACCCTATACTCGATCATATATGACTTGCAAATAACTATATAGTTCAATTTTAATTAACTTCTTTTGAGTGAGAATCTCTTATTCAGCTAATATCATAAAAGCTTGACAATACATATTTTGATAGACTTTTCTTGGTACTCGGATAGCACCTACGATAAGTATATTTCCCTATACAAAAAATATTTGTGGAACATTACCTTGGTAGAGATAAATTTTTGTATCCAGCTTTGGAACTTAGCATAAAATTCAAGTCTTTGAACTACCTTTTGAAAGAATTATTCATTGTCAACTCCATGTCATTTAGCTCTTGACAATAAGTCTTTCATTGAGAATTAGTATCCACAAATCATTCATCTTGGACATATCCCACATTCCACAAGATAATAGTGGAGTATACCTCATAATGTCTAAGTCTTTACCAATTAGGAAGCAAGTATAAATCAACACTTATAATTATCATATCACCTATATTCATTCTTGTATCATATTAGTATATGCGCTCCTAGAACTTCACCATACCTTTTAATTAATAGATAGAAACAAAAGTTCTCTTGTTGAATATCATGTTTTAAATCCTACTCTCCTGTGATCCATCTACTTAAGCTAACCTCCACAAATATAATTTCTAGCACATTTAATATCATCTTGAGTCATACACTTCTTACTTCATTATCCTTTAAATTTCTACTCTTCCATGCTCATCCCACTTGCACAAATTTTTATATATTCACCTCTAAATACTTTTAACTTCATTTGAGATCATATACTTTAAGTCTTAGCTTATGATTTAATAAATACACATCAGAATCTGAACTTAACTTAAAAAGTGAACTTTGGAACTTATCTCAACATCAAATGAGAATTATGTTATCATTAACCTTCATCTAACAAGAATCTACGTATAAGCTTCCATATATATGAAAAGATCACATATCATCTCCTTAACCACTAGTTTCTAACTATATCCATAATTAACAAAATACAGAATCATAACTAAATTAGCAAGTGAATTAAAATATATCAAGAATCTAAACTTGGCTTCCCAAATTTATGTCAGATCTTAATTTTGTACCCAAAAGATTCATAATGGAATTAATCCTTCACACAAACAAGAGTCATATAGATAACTTCCACATATATCTACCAAAGGAGCACATATTCACCTTTCAAATTCTCTATTTCTAATTATTTCTGTAGTTAGCTATGTAGGTAAAATGATATCCATACCATTAGAGGAATCAAAACATTCCAGTCCGCCCAAGCTCACCTAACAACAAGAGTCCATTATGAAAATTATATTTACTATATATTAGGAGTAATTAGGTTCCTAATCTTAAGTTTTATCATAAACATTTAATCACTTGAAGTTATCTCAAAATCCTACTAACCATTAACTTTACTAGCTACTCAACTTTTTGAAGATCATTACATTTGAAAATCAAATCCATTCTTGTTCATATGTATCTCACCTTTTTTGAGTCAATGTTAAAACTTATTACTATCTATTCTAGAATCTAAAACATTATAACTTAATATACTTATCTATTATCCTTAATAATTTCCTCATTAGATTCTCTTTTAATAACTTACCCCTTTTTGTTTCCAAATAACCTGCTATTTAAAGTTTCAAAAACAATTTTTGCTTAAGGTTCTACTTTATCCCTTATTTTACACTTCTAAGTTTGTGTATCCATCTATTTCTATCCTTTAGTTCTCAACTTAGGTCATTGCAACATCTAAAGCAATTTTCAAAAGCTTTTTTAAAACCTTCATTTAATTTCTAGTTTAACTGCCTTTACATTCTTAGGGTACTATAAGTGTTTTCTTATAATTCAACTAGAAACTTAAACTTATTAAAATAAGTTTTCTATACTAATGTTCTCCAAGTGGAAGTTTACAACATCACCTAATGATAAATTGAGGAAATCATAAAAAATGTAAAGATACTTCTATCATCTCCTAATCGTACCTCCTTTAGTAATTCCATCTTTTACTCTTTAATTATTGCAAATTGTATCATTAATACCATTACAACTTAGCATCCTTACTCAACGAGTATTCTTCCACCAAGTAATAGCAGTAACATAAATCTCTAGTCACTCTCCAATATTTCCAATCACCCAACAACTACTAGATAATTCTTCTAATATATATATTTACATATCATGTGATTTCACCAAGTCTATAGAACATTCTCTCATCAATTCATCTCAAAACAATTCCTCCAATTAAACCTTACAATTCATAAACTCCTCATCATCAAGCATAAATGAGTCAATGATTTAGACTCCAAAAGTAAGCTCAACATAAGTTAGATTAGCATTACTTACTACTCATTATTGCTTTACATTATATACGATCTTATATATATATATAACTTATATATAAATATATATATATATATAACTTTACAAATCTAAGTCTTTTATGTCCCACTAATTTTCATAACTCTTAGTGTTCCTAAGTGTTCTAATTCATTTTAATTATAATGTTGCAAAGTTAGTTTAGAAGATTCGTGTGTTAAGCAAAAGGCTAAGGATCATGCTTTGAAACTGTCTTGAACTATCATGCCTTAAATTAAGGAGTCATAACAATGCCATCATGTAAACCAACCTAAATTAGAAGTTAATCACTTTAGCCATTAACATAGGTATAACTTACACCAAACCTTTACCACTCCATACCTTTGAGTCATCCAATTAAATATTTGTTTAGTATCAACCTATGATATTACTTTCTAAAATAACTTTTGAAAGAGATTTTGTAGTATACAAGCTTGAGAAGAAAATAAGTTTTTATAAATAACTTTAGAAAAATAATATAATAAGGATTTATAAAAGTCTATAGGTTTACAGAATATAGTACATGTAACAATAATCAAAAGCTAAATGGTAACCTAAAGAGTCACCTAAAGAGACCCCATTAGTTTTCCTAAAGGTTAGTAAAGTCACCAAACAAAATAGAAATTTAGTTGTTTGGTCTTAAATCTTACTCCCTGACCTCGTTTTCTACACTTTTAGATCTTGGAGTAATTTTGGTGTTTTTACTAGAGAACCTGCAAAATAGTTATAGGAGAATAAGCGATAATTTGCTCAATAGGTAGGACGAAAATAATAGCACATATCTAACATCAAGCTATGAAGGTTTTCAAGTAAGGTTAATTAGATGTAACATATATTCAAGCAAATGCCATTACATGATGTCGACTGGTTACAATAAGAACAGAGAAATTGTGCCTACTCTAATCAGGGTTTTGAAGAGTTTGACAATGCACACTCGCGAATTGGAACTAAATCGGGGCTTCTACAATCGAGAAAAACGCTCTACCTAAGATTACCTTCGAACCACGATCCCTAACCTTACCATGACCTCCTCTTTTGTCACTTAATTTAACTAAGAGTAGGGAATAGACTATTTCTGCTATCCCAATCGAAGGGTCTATGTTTGGCCTATGAATCCTAATCATTTCCTCTAATGGCTTGTGATGCAAGTCCAATTAATAGTAAACTCAAGTTTATATTAGATTGTTTTTGAAGTGATCAAGCAATCTCAGTCAATACCAAATTATGATCTCAGAACCTTCTAATCAAGTCTTTGAGATTATCCCAGTTATACCCTTAATCCAATTTACTCTCTAAATAAGACTCTGAAGTCATTTCCACTAAGCTTTTCATACCAACCAATCTTCAAATCAAGTTTTGAAGCCATTCTGACTACGTTTCTCTTACCCAATACTTTCTAAACAAGTCTATGATAGGGGTATAATTAAGTCTCTATTATTATCTAACTTTTTGATCAACTCTCTAAATTAGAGATTAGGTCCCCTCTTTACAAACTAACCCTCTAAGGATGTCTCTAAAGTGATTTCATCTAAACCTCCTAAACCAGCCAATGCGTTGGTCAAGTCTCTAAAATCAATACAATTGCACTTCTTTCACTAAACAACTCCTTAGATAAGGCTCCAATATATTTAGAGTTAAAGTCATTTTATTCGCCAACCTTCTGAACATATTTCTGAAGTCATCATAACCATGCTTCTTTTACTAAATATTATCTCAGCTAAGACTCTAACATAGTTATATTCAAAATCCTTGCATCAACTAACCCTTTGATTAAATATATGAACGAAGAATTTAAATCATACTTTTATCAAATCATCCTTTTAAAGAACTTTCTAAATAGATTTAATTTACATGTTCGCTCCAAGTGACTCATTCTAATATCTCTTTTTAGCTTTCAACTATGACAAATCATAATCATATAACAAGTTCATCAGTCCCATGATCATCACACCACTCAAACTTCCTAAATTCTTATATTCTTACCTTAATGCATGTAGTCCACAAGTAATGACTTATGTATATCTCCAATTTCATTCAATCCAATCAATTTTCAGATCACTTTACCTAGTAATATATAACACCAATAAGCTTCAAAACCAATACAAATAGGTTTCTTTACATTTAATTACACAAAAATGTTTGAAAATAGCATTTTTACCAAATTTTAGAGGCTCAAAAATTACAAAAAATCATGAAAAATATTTTTGGCCAAAATCTCTTCATAAGGTTCATACATGTAATATAGAGAAGTTCTCGAAAAATTTTGGTTTCTAAATAATAACATTAGAGTTATTTTAAACGTTTTCAAAAATTGTTAAATTTTGCGTAATTTGTTAAAGAGGTCATGTATCTATTCAAAATTTTCGCTAACTGATATTTTTCTCAAACAATAGATGCAAAAACATTCTAGAATAAATTTTTAGAAAAATTTCAAACCTAATTTAATATTTTTTAAAAAATATGAGAAAATTAGGTAAATATTGGAGCTCATCGAAAACACCATCGTACGGCTACAATCCTCTAAACCCCCTTTGTTGGCACCACCAACACTGTTAGGTGATGGTGATGGGTCACTTCCAATACTTCTCTAATCCGGCGTTCCTTGAATTTACTTTGTTTGCACAGTTTTTATTTTATATTTTTCTCGAATTTTCTTTCAATCTTTCTTCCTCTTTCCATAATTTTCCTGGAACCTTTACCCTTCAAAGAATTCACAAGAGTATTTCCTAATTTCCTAAGCATGCATATGTGGTAAGAGTGCAATTTCTCTCTCATAAGCCTAGTTATATCTTTCTAAAATTACTTATTAAGTGCCCTAACATAAGGATTTTCAATCAACACCTGTCTAGGTTAGTGCTATGCATAAGCCAAATGTCTTTCCGTAAATCTTATTATTTTTAATGATTGTTTATTAATTTTACTTATTAATTTTTAGTTAATCTTGTACTTTTTCAGAGAGTTTAGGTTATTTCAGGTATATAATTATATCTAATAATCACACTCGAGGTACACATACTGATTTTATATGTTATTTTATATTATTTTAAATTTTAGTGTCTAAATAATTTATTTCTAAAGTTTGATTAATTTCCATTACCAAATTTATATGTTTATGACAAATAAATTACATTATAATAATTTAGTAAAATTATTTATTTTTAGTTATAATACTATTATTTTATTATATTTCAATATTCTGGACTCGCAATATGCCCTCGTTTAACTCCTAACACCCACACATGGACAATTACCCTCATCCGCTAACTTTTACGTACGTTATAAATTATTATCTTGAAATAACTACGTGAAATTACTAGATTTATATTGGTTTGGCTTTTGTCTTTAGTGGCAACAACCTATTACATTTCATTAATGAGTGTTTGATATCCGTAATGCGATCGTCATGCTAAGTACTTCTATCCTACCAAATCACTGAGCTACAAATTTAGTGGCTTAGTCAACCTTAGCATGCTTCCTGTAGTAAAGCTCTATCACCTACTATGGAGTGTACTAACTGCCAACAACTAGTACAAATGAACTCACGATTACCACGTGTTTAGGTAAATAACATAAATGGTGCCAAGCACCAATAAGCAAGGGGATCTAATCTAGCTTTCTCGAATCCCTTTCTCTCTCTTATTATCACCTTCTCAAACTTCAAACTTCTGCTCCTCCCTCTCCCTAGAGAAGGGAGTTGGAAGACACACACACACACCGAGTGGATACTGTTTATTAGGTCTTTAGTGTTCGCTTTCCTCTTTTTTTGTTCTCTTTGCTAACTTAAGCGTTGAAAAACTCCTATGATCTTGCCTATAAAGGGCTCTTAGGCCTCTTTTGCAGGAGTTAAGAAGCAAGAGGCAAAGCCAAATCCATCTGACCCTACATATTAGTTGGTCTCTACTTGATCAACACATTTCAACGAATCAAAAAATGAAAACTAAAAATAAAAAAGCAGTTTGTGAACGCTTCCTATCATAGGAATGTACGTTACACAAAAAACGCAGCACATCGGAGAAGGGCCGGTACTGACATTCCTAATGCCCGATCAAAGCGCGAGGCGATGTACGATTCACATCCTCTTCGTCGCTGTCGATTGGTGGTCAGGCTTAGGAGGCCTAGGTGTGGGTTTCCTTTAAGATCTAGAAGCTCGGACTAACAGGTCATTGTTTGAAGGGAGCTCGTTCCTATACCCGATTGTTGGTAGGAAGTTACAACACCGTTCTTCAGTGGTGAATGTATTTACAGAATTAACGATCTACAAAGATTTTTCATAGGGAACTTTCTTCCTTATGTAGCTTTTTTTTTTTTTCTTTTTTCTTTCCAAAGGTCAAATATTTTGTGGTGGATGATTAATGATACATATGCTAGCTGTTGTACTTCATGGGAAAACAAATACAGTCGTTTCACGGGGTATGACTTTCCCATGAATGTCAATATTATTGGACCTAATTACAGTGAAATAGGGTTTTATGTGACACTTATATTTTGTATATTTTGGGTTTATTAAGAAAAGTTTGACTTCTATGAACATGTTATATAGATTAATGAGTTTTGTATAAGTATCAAATAAACACATTATATGGATTGATGAATTTTAGATAAGTATTAATGATATTTTAACACGTAAAAGTATTATTGATATATTTTCAAAAAATACATAACTTATTATTATGTTTTCAAATATCATTGATATATGTATATTACTTATTGATTCACCTATGTTAATATTACTTATTGTTTCGGGGGTTTTATGGCCGAATGTCAAATTAGAAACCAAACCTTTTTCACTTCAAAAGAAGTATAGGCATAAAGTCCCATTAGTACCGACTAATCCATCATTGTTATTCTATTTAGAAATTGCTAGAGGATCTATAAAATCGAAATATAAAAACGTAAATTTTTACGATTTATATAAAATAACTTTAAAAAACCTATAGATTAATTTATAATAGTTATAAAATACTTGAAATATATTATGAAAATAAAGAAATAAAGAAATTAAGTTCTTTTTATATAAAAAAAAATCCTTAATATAATCTAACATTCAAGAAAGAAGGAGAAGCAAAGTCGAAAGTAAATCTTTTTTTCCATTATTTTATTCATAAAAAGCAATGAATTAAAGATAACCAAATATTTCAACTCATTTTAAGTTATTAATAGTATAAACTTAAATATATAGTTTTCCTAATAGACTTTCCTATTTAAGTTAAAACCAAAATAAATTATATGAATATCAAATAAGGAATTAGGAGAGAGAGAAAGAGGAAAATTTTTGAATAGGATAAAAAAGATAATTTGATGTCTTAAATAGTCAATGAATTAGTAGAAGCATAGTTATATATATATATATATATATATATGACTCGTTCAACTTATATGTATAAAATCGATTAAAAATATAAGTTTCTATAAGAAAATAGCTTTACATCCAAGTTAAATTAAAAGTCTCATAAAATCATAAACTTGTAAAATAATAAGAATAAAGTCATGATTTTAATAATTATGTTCAGGATAATTTAGTGAATGATGTGATGTTGTAAGCAAATCATCTATATGATATGTGTCCGCATCGAAAAAGCAATACAGTATCAATCGCATTTCATCTTTTGCCGTAGACCCGAAATATAATCAGTTTCCTGTGTTGAATGTTTATATTAAACTTATAATCGAACAAAATCGTTACTTCGGATAAAATGAAGTAGGATGTGAGATGATTTAGGGCAATATATGTGTCAAAATCAGATAAGTAAGGTATCTATTTATAGACAAAACATATATGATGATTATTTTTATACGTTCGACAAAGAGATAAATTGCCCAATCTCATTTTAAGTAAGGCCGTAAATGAGATACTGTTTACAAGCTATATTCAGATTCAACTTGCTTCCAGCTCAATTCATAAATTCATAAATGGGCCAAGGTTAAATTTAAAATAAAATTTATTTATAATAGAACCAAGTGCAAACTCATGTTTAAGCTCACAAGCCAACTTGTATTAGAAGTCGGCTCATAAGCTAGCTTGTATTGAAAGCTAGGTTGTTGATATTATAAATAGGTCAGCTCATGAAGAGTTTAGTATATAGACTCGTGAACAACCTTAAGAGACGATATATTATATTAAAATAATTTTATATTAAAAATACGATATAATAATAAGAATAATATAATTAAAAATTATCAAAATGGAATATTTAAAAAGTTTTAAATTAATTTTTGAGTTTTAATCTAATCTCAAGCTCAAGTTTAAACTCGTTTAGATAAACAATCTCAAACTTATTTATCTATTACCTAAACAAATTGAGCTTGAACTTCAATTTGCTTAACGAGCTCAACTTCTAATTTAGAGGTTTATTAAAAGCTTAGTTTGCAATTTTTAAATGAGTTTAGCTTGAACCTTTAAAAGTTGGACTAAACTTACTTATTTATAGGCTCAAGTGAAAAGTGTTATCTTTTTTGATAACTAAAATTATCCTGTGCGAGATTCTTTAACTTCTCAGCCAGTTTGCCATGCAGAGAATACTACGGGGAAATAATAAATTCTTGTATTTTTTTTTTCTTAATAAATTCATCTAATTTATGATATATTTTATCATGTCGTAAAAAAAAATTCAGTTGTTTCCTAAAGGTGGGACAATCAAACCAAAGGATCGATATGATTCTGTATAGGAATGTAAATGAGTAGAATTGAGAATACGTAAGATTGAGTACTGTGTTTCCCTCGAATTTAAACATTTGAGCTGAATTATTGAACTAGATTTACTCATAAAGAACTACTAAGTTTTTTTTTTTTTTTGGATTAATTTTCAAGATGAAATTTAATTAGTTAACTATTAAACGTAGTTGAATTCAAATTGCTTTGCACTGAGATTCTTATTTGAGTAAATTTCTTGTCAAATCCAAAACTATGTAAATCGCTTGATCTTTTCTATCATACGTCAAAAGAAATACAATTCAACCGTTGTGTATTAACATGGTAAAAAAACATAATATTCAACCATTTACACAAGGACTGCACCTGGGCATTACACATAATAATACTAATAATTGTTATTAGGACAAGGTGGGTTATTTTAGTCTATTTAAGTATACCTTTTGTTTGCTTAGCTTCCCACGTCTCAGTGCTCATGCTACTATCATTCAACTAGTGCCATCTTCCAAAAGAATCCTGCATCACTTAAGGCAATATGGATCCAAATTTCAAATATGCCCCAACACAAGCTCATCCTGAAACGATGGATTTTCTTTCTCGTACTTGGTGTAATTTTGCAGTTCAAGCTTTTCAGCCAGAATTGAACGAGCAATCATCGATCGTGCTCCTAAACCCTCCAATTGATAAATTAGAGAAACAGATTGACTCCCCTTTCTTGGTAAGTATAATTAATTTAATCTAAGTTTCTTTTGTTTTTGTAGTAATATTTATATCGATTTTTTGATATTATAGAAGGTGGACAAGAGTGTAAAAATGGATGATGCAGATGTAAAGTCGTCCTTACCACCTTGGAAATCCAATGATGTTAAGGTAATTTATTCAATTCATTTATGCCAAAATCATTTGCTTATTCTTTTTTTTTTTTTTTTATAATTTTTTTTACCTATCTTTCATGATTCAATGATACGTTTAAAATATTTTCCTAGTCATGGATATGGATGCAGCAAGCCATGCATCCGGAATTGAATTACAACAGCTGTTTCAGGAAGAAATTTGTGAGTTATTGCCTTTCCTAATTTAAATTCATATGATTTTTCCTTTTCCCATTTACATAACTATAAAAAGTTCTTATCGAAGTGGTAAAACCACAGGTTCCCTGGAAAATAATGCCATTTAAGATGCCTTCAATCAAGAAATGGTTGAAAGAAATAAAGTTAAAGAGGAAGGAAGAAGGGAGACTACAAAAAGCCGAGGTGCACGCGGCAATATCGGTTGCAGGGGTGGCGGCAGCTCTAGCGGCCATTGCGACTGAGAGTAATGAAAATGGTGAGGCAAGGACTACCACAAGAGATGCTGCAGTAGCTTCTGCAGCGGCTCTTGTGGCAGCCCAATGTGCGCAAGTCGCAGAAGCTATGGGGGCGAAGAAGGAACAGCTGAGCAGTGTGATCAAATCGGCTATGAGCAGCACAAACGCAAGTGACATCTTGACCCTCACAGCCGCAGCTACAGCATGTAATGATTCTTCATTATTAGTACTTTTAATTAGTAAATAAATGCATATCTTCCAAGGTACTCTTGCCGTAATTTCTCATTAGGAAATTAAATTTGATTAGTAATATATGGTTAATCGATAAATATAAAACCAAATAAAATCTATTAAAACTTTGACTTTTATATGAATTTGTTGTAAACTTAAATTTATCATACTAAAATCAAAATCCTATACACTCATTTTACCCTTATTTAATTAAGTGGTCCATGTAATTGGTTTAAATCAAAACTCTCAAACTTACAAGCTAAGGGAGAAGTATTAAACAATTAATAAAAAATTATATCAGATTTGATATGTTTAAAATGATTATAAAGATTAAATATACCGCCAATAGCAATCTTTCTATGACCTGTGTTTACCAATAGTATTTCATAATGTTTACTAAATTACCTAGATGGCATACCTGTGACACCCCAGGCTCTGTCCAGGCAAGATGATAAAGCACATAGCATAATCTAATGGTTTCATGAAACCTTAACTATGTTTTGCGTTTAAGTAATTAAACTATTTAAAAGTTGCTTTTGTCCATCGTTAAAGCCGAGCATAGTGGAGAATGAGGTGGAATACGCGTGGACATTCATTATGACGGATTTAGAAATATTGGACATTCATTATAACTACTTTAGACAGAAACAATGATGTCAAAATTTTCATTGCACAAAATTGTGATACTCAAATGACAAAGTACAATATTAAAATGACAACGGAAATTATCCCAATAAAACAAGTAATCTCTAGGTTAAATTTTTCTATAGGAAAGTATTAATCATTGTTCTTAATGCATTTGTGAATATAATAGATAAAAGAAACTTATGTTTGTTGGTGTATTTTGCAATATGTAATTATCGAAAAAACCATTAGTTTTGATTTTAAACCTTTAAGAAGTATATCACTATCACGTAATAAGGGGACCAAATTTCAAAATTATTTTTTTCTGGCATTTGCTCTGTTCTGTAAAGCAATTATTTTTCTCCAATTTTATTTATTTATTTTCATTGTGAAACCTTTTATGGATATTAGTGAATAAATCTTTTCTGACAAAAAAAAAAAAAAAAATTGTGTAGCATTGAGAGGAGCCGCTACACTAAAAGCAAGAACTGGATGCAGAAACAGACTAAATGGGACAACACCAGTGCTACCAATAGAAGACAACAATGATTATGATTTTGATTTTGAGAAGTGTAGATCACAGCTGGCTAAAGGAGCTTTACTTAATGTTGAAACTCCAGATGGTACAATTAACCATCCATTCCTTAATTTTACTTTGTAGATTATACAGTTGACATACATAGACCTGTATTCCTTGATGCTTTTGAAGAAGTTAAATATAGGAAGTTTTCACCTCTTATATGGTTGCTTTTTTCATTAAGTATTCAATTAACAATTAAAAATGTGAAGGTTATATTCTTGAATATTTTGTTGCTAACAGGAAAGTACGTGTTCAGATCAGTGTCGATCGTATTCAGCAATGACTCCAAGGTCTGACTCGTAAATAATATGCTTTCTTTAATTTACTTTTGATCCACTTATCAATGATCTTACAAAGGGATAATTGTAGCCTTGAACTCATAAGTTAAAGGCAATCATCATCTCTAAAAATTTAAATTTTCATTTTAGCTGATTGCGTGGCTAGAAATTTAAGATGGTATTAGAGGATCGATGTCCGATCCACAGTTCAAATTGCTGCATCCTCATTTCACACTATTTATTTAAATTTTCTACTTGATTCAGTTACGATTTTAGCACATCAAGAAATGATAAATTTAAAAGCCGATCACATATATTGGTCACAGAGTCAAATTTTACGACAATAAGGTCCCATTCATATCCTTTTCCTTCGATAAGAAAGTCTTGATCTCATCTCATTCATCTCACATTGGTGTAACTTTTGGATTGGTGCTTTGACTCAACGCATTTGTTATAATTCAGAAAAGAAAATGATAACGTTTTACGATCACTCAAATTTTGTTTATGCGACATCTTTAACTAAATTATTTATTGTTACGGAGTGGGATTTTAAAAAATTTGTATTAATATTTTCTTGGTCTTAATTCAAATCTTTTGACTAAATTCTGCAGGTGATTCTTCAAATTAGGAGCCACAATTTGTTGAAAAGCAAGAAAGAGAGTAAGTTGACTTTCTACTCGAATCCATTATCCTTAAACACGATCTCTGTTGTTATTCTTCGATTGTCTTGATGACTATGTTGCTATCCTAAATGCTATTAAGGTTAATATTATAAATGATATCCAAACTTTACTAAAATGTGTAATTTTTTATTTATATTTTGAAAAGATCAATTTATTATCTAATTAAAATTTTCATTGTCATTTTTGCTACCTAAACTAAGTCTATTAACTTCATTTGCTGACCTGACCATAAAAACGAACCAAAAATTGAATGTTCCAACTATCGTAATGCCATAGAGTGGTTGGTGGGCACCAATTGGGAGCTGTGTGAGTCTGCCACTAGGTAGCTATTGGCCACCACTAGATTCTAGGGTGATTAGAACAGTTGCTTAAGGCAAAGTAAGTCACGATTCACTTCAAAAAGTTGGTCATTCAATTCACTAGTAGTGATGAGTTAATTTCTCGTTCGTTCTTATATCTATGTCAATAAATAGACCTAATAGAGTTGTTCAGGTAACATAAAAGACCACGAAAACTTTAACAAGATAGCAAATTGATCTTGAAATTGAACACTTTGACAACAAAGTTTAGGTATCATTTATAATATTAATCCAATCTATTACAATTGCATAATGGTGTCTTTGGATTTCAGATAAAACAAAAATATGGTTTTAAAAGTTTTTGTCGTAAAATCATTAAGATTTTATCTGAAATAATAACAGTATAAACATATTCAATACATAATGATATTCTCATTAATTTTATCATTAATATGTGAAGGTGAATAATCGAGTAATCAACAAGATTGGATTGAAACTACATAGGAAACTTCAGCTTTAAAGTTTAGGAGAGTTCGGTCACCGCCAAGACTAAATACAATCTAGGCTCCACCACTTTGATCCTTATTCATCTTAGTCGCCACGCGCCACCACCTTAGGTTGCACTTTGCAGTACATCTGAACTGAAACACCAAAGGAACCATAATAGTGAATTAGACGAAATTAACTTATTGTGAATTGATCCAAATACACTAGACTAGAATTAGAATTTCCAAAAATGGAAATCTCTACGAAAATAAGGATTTATAATAGTGCATAAGTGTTAGATCCACTAACCCTATCTTAGAAAATTTGGAATTATTGGTATATTTGAGAGTAAATGGGTTAAGAAAATTAGGATAGGTAATCGAATATATTAAGTGAGAAAACAAAAGTTGATGCCACTTGTATGGAAGGCAAGCGAGATCATATTAAATTCAATGTATACATACATAGGCTCTCGCATGCAAGTGAGCGAGAAATGATCAAATATTCTTGTTAGCTATAGGCGTGTCTTTGTCTGAAAGTTGATTAAGTGAATGGAAGTCATTGCATTGTATACACGGATGGATCATATCTATAAATCCATGGCTTGCACATTCTTTCAATTTTAGCCATTAATTCAATGTCATTTATACATAAATATCCGGTTACCTCCGCTTTTGAGGACATACTTGCACGTGTGCACATAATTGATATAACAAGGCTTTCATCTCTCCAGCACTCCCATGAGCTTGGCCATGCACACAATTGAAGGACTCGAGTCTTACGCGACTTTTGCCCAATTTTATTTCAATTCAAATGATCTTTATCAATTCTCCGTACAGTATCGGTTGATTCTAACCTCGAAAACCATGATCAATTAATCATTTGGAGCACCTTAACTACATAATCAATTGTAACTTTCGCTTGAATTTTTATATTGCAAATAGTTGTATCAAATATCTAGACCTTTGACCGTTTGAGATTCAATCATGTGATTTCTATTGTTGTGTATGATCTTCTAGGTCCTTATTGCACCTATAGTACCACAACTGGGTTTAGACTTGGTGAAATACTTGGCTATGTTCATTAAGCCACCTGATGCTCTAGAAAAGTCTTCCACTATTTAGAAATAATTGTGGACCAATGTATGTGATATTATCATTATATCTAGATATTTTGCACAAGTCTATATATGAATGTATCACTAGGATCGAATCATTGGAATAACCTAAGACTCAATTGCATCTTACCACAATCATGCACTTTTAAGTCATTCCACTTAACTAAGTAGTCTAGAATGTATGATCCCTTCATTTATTCTTCAACATCAATTAGTTTGAACCTCTACTTACTTTCACACAAGCTTCAAATAGGAGATGAAGGCAATCCACTTTGAGTGGTCACTATCTTTCTAGGGTGCTTTAGGCTATACCCAATAACCTACTTGTCAATGACCTATAGAATCATAAATTAGGGTTGTCTAGTTTTTGGCTTGGTTTCGAGGGGTTAAACATATTCTAATTATATTTGAAATAGTTTGGTTTATAACCTTAGTAAACTAAACTGCTCTTAATAGTTAGGGGATCCAAATTGAATTGCTTCAAATGTGATTTGGTTTAGTTTGAACTGCTTTAAAAATAGCTAATTTTCCTTATTACATTTATAGTTTACAATGCACAAATATTATTGCAACTTTTAAATGTACAATTCAATGAAATATATCAAGCCAAAAAAATTTAATAGATAGACTATAACCATGTATATGCATATAAAAAAACTTGTGCATGTACAGAGTGAGATAAAAGATCAACAGAGGCATTGATGAGGGTAGGACGAGTAAGGGAAAATGTCTCATAGTTGGGTTGGGTTTCTTTATTCTTTCACACAATAATGGTTGTCAAGTTAAGCTTATCAAGGTTAAGAGAATTGTAAATCTAGCCAAACTGCAAAATAATGTATGTTATTGTTCTGTTAGTTGATTTGGTTCTTTCTTTTTTCTAATTCGATTCAATGAACCACCTTCTCAAAACCTATACAAGGGTTGCACATTAATCTTAGGTCTAAAAATTTATCTCACTAGTGGCTTGGGAAAATCATACTTAAATATTGTACTACTTAGATATCCATAAATAAACATATGTATGTATATATAGATATGATATTCTCTAAAATTTTGATTGTATCCAACGACCACTGAATAAATTGGGAAGTCAAAGAAAAGCCAAACCATTGTCTTTATGTGATTCTATTTTTTAATGAAATTTCACTTCAGTCTAGTTAGCTGAGACTTTAATCAAAATATTTGAACTGATCCAAGTACTTACGTTGCTATTTTTACTAAGACCATGAGAAAATCATGACATATAGTTACTTTGTGAATGATAATGATTAGGGATGATAAGTTTTGAGATAGGTAGGATGAGCCTTTTCCTTATATCCTACACTTTAGATAGAGGTTCATAAAATTTTAACCGAACCATACCTATGACATTTCAAAACTACTTGGAAATCTGTATTTTGTGGAGTCTAAATGTTACAAGTTGCCATACGTAATCTGTGATCTTTTTTACTTTTATTTTATAATATTACGATACTATTGTATCCTACTACCATTAGAACTAATGTGTTTGACTATTAAGATTAGTTGTTTTCCCAATGTGAAAACTCTTCTCAAAATAAGTTGAACATGAATAGAAAAATGAATTAAAATACCATATGCATCTTTGATGATTTCGAGATCGTGGAATTTCTTTTCATTGGGTCTTCCCAACTGTATCCATTGTTTTTACAGGCATTATACTAGACTTGCATGCTGAACTATACAAGAATGAAGATGCTGAAGAGACAGAGACATGTTACCTCATTGTTCTGAGGACAAATTGTGGGACAAATAAACTTGATATGTCAGACGATTACCTGCTTTACAAGACATGGACAACTACTATTAACCATATGCTCACGCTCTCAACTTCACTTACCAATTACGAGCTTCAGTTTTGCCAAAAGAAATGTCATTACTAAATGTGCCATGAGTTGCAAACATCATTTATACTTTAATGCTTGTAATTAAGATTCGACGTTATTTGTCTAGCTATGTCAATATTAACATTTGTCCATGAAAATAATTCTGTTGAATTTCTACAAGAGATTGGGTAACTAGAATTTTTTTAGTACATTGAATATTACTGAACTGAATGATCTTCATGTAAGATTAGCATATTATAAGTTAAGTAAGCCTGAACATTAGACTATGTGATAGACTATTAATATGGATAGTTATTGTAAATCAAATTAATTTAGAGATTACATGTGAAATTATTTAAATGCATATATTAGCCCCTATTCTTGTCAAGGACAGTTAGTTGATGACTAATTATTGAAAAAAAAACAAAAAACAAAAAACAAAAACTACTATTGTTAGGAAGAACAAAAATGATTAGCATCAATGATTTAATAGTAATATAGCATAAATTTTATCTTTTCAAAATAATATTATAACTATTAAAAATATCATTTTATTCGAAAACATTTAAAATTGGTTTTTCCTTTTGTTTGATCTAATTTCCTTTTTAAAATAAAGCTATTGATAGGCAATCTTAGAATTAGGATGTAAGCCCAATTTAAACTCAAATGATTAAGTAAGCCTCAACAACGATGGGGTTGAGCTAACTAGCCCAATTCAGGGGCAGTATTTGATAGCCTTGCACTATTAAACTATGACTCATCACATCACATGTGATATCCTATGGTTCTGGACTACTAAATTTGAGATTCGAGTTTACTTATCTTGTTTTAACCAAAACTTTACAGAATAGTCATGAAAGTTAAGTGAAATGACTATGTGAAGTTCATATCGTGAAATATGGAGTACCAAAAAGTTAGTTTTACCATAAAATATAGAATAAAATTCAGATTGTTATTTAACCAAAACCTAAATATCAAGTTTTGATGTATAACAAGTAGTAGAGATAGCCTTGCTAATTTATAAAATCAATATCTATTTATAAATTTGTGTCATTAGAGAATAGTAATAAGTCAAACATTAGTTAACATAATTATATGTACATTTTGCATCCTATAACTAAAATAAGTAAATTATGGTTATAAATTAGATAAACCAATAAAGAAAAAAAAAATAAAATAAGAACTTTATGTTATGTAGCTACCATGTCATTGTTAGTCAATAAGGGGGACGCGGCAACTGAATGATTAAAATATAGTATTTGAAGGAACATAGGAAATGCCATTGGCAACTCCAACAAGGGGATCAACAAAAATTTTCATTCTAGGCTATTAAAAATATCATTTTTAATAACATTACATTATAGCTAAGGTTAGACAACTAACCTCTTAGCTCATATTTTGAGCTAAGTGAGTGAACTAAAATAAAATAGCAATAAAATACAACCGAACTAAGAAATACATATCCAATCCCACAACTCTAACTTAAGATAACATTAATAATAGAATGATAGCATCCAAGCATCATGTCTTTAAGTCCACAATTGAAATTCAAGCAAAAACGTGACATTGATGCAATACATGAGTGATATGCCAATACATGTAATATAAACTGACTAGTATCCTAAATGAGTAGTGCCTAGCGGTTCAAACCAAGTAAATAATGAAGCATAAATTGAGCAATAAAGAGAGCCATTTGGTAGCTCTATATGTGGCTTAAACTGAGTAAATAATGAAGTATAAAATGAGAGATAAAGAGCACCATTTGACAACTCTATATTGAGCATGACTAGGCAATAACAAAGTAGCACTTAACGGCTCTATATCGAGCAAATGTAGTCTATATGCTAAAATCAAACTTTCAAATGAGCATTAGACTTTACCAAAACCAAGTTTTGAAGGCATTTACCTTTAGGTCTTTTCATGCCATGGATGCAATCATGTTATTACTGAGCAATTAACCATGTAAATTGAGCAACCAAAAGGATTTGGAAGTAATTCATAACCAAGGCAAACCAAGGATTAGAAATTGGAAACCCCCCAAATATGTGACAATCAATTGATATTGTAAAAGTAACCAAGCATACTTTAATCCAATTCCAGATTGTTAGTCAAGATTACATTAAGGAATTAACAAAATGAAGTTCAATGAAAGTATAAGATACCTAGAGATTATAATATAATATATTGATATGCTGCTTACTTACTTATTCTAATAGCAACAAATAGTAACCAATATCAAACTGAGCATAACATCCTTAGATAACTAGCTATATATAACAATCGCAATAATACATCTATGATAACCAATAAGTAAAAAACAACCAGGCAAAATGGCCTTAGATACTTACCTAAGGTAAAGCTTATTCCACTACTCAATGTATTCTTGTCTTTACCTACCATTCATAACATTTTGTATCAAAATTCACTCCAAGCTTTAATGACATACACTTAAATTAATGCATGTTGCTATCGGTTTATATTGTTAAATTTTAACGGACATAATTTTTTTGTTTCTTATTTGATTTTAGTGTTCTTTATATTATTGTGTTTGTCTTTCTAGGAACTATTCAAATGTAAACAGATATGAAGTTAATTAAAAAAGAAAAAGCTACAAAATTTTCTTTATATTATCGTGTTTGTCTTTCTAAGAACTATTCAAATGTAAACATATATGAAGTTAATTAAAAAAGAAAAAGCTGCAAAATTTCATTCTTGTAGATTGCCCTTCTTGGATTGTAACTTTCTACTATCATATTTTAACATATTTTGACACAAAATTAAGCTTAGCTTTGCTAGGAAGTTAAATGTATTACTTTAACATGATTTAACCCCAATTTAGTAGCATTCGTAGCCTAAAGACAAAGTGTTTTCCTTCGTTTGAATTGTATTAAGATCCATACTACACTAGTTCTTACAAGTTTCCCTATGCGATTCACTAGTTAGTACCATTTTCATTGAATCTCGTGATTTAATTTATAAAAATTGAATTAAGTAACTTTATAAACATTTGATAAAATAATCATGTTTTCAAGGAAATAAATTCTGCTATTTAGGTCGCTAAATCATCTAAAAGTGATTGACCTTGCCCATACTTTCATGAAACTCCAAGATTATACCTTAAAGCTTAGCAAACTCGAATTTAGCATCAAAACTTCCCTTAACAAGCTGGGTTAAAGTCCTAAAACCCCTTGCAAACACAAGAAATCCTCATCAAGAATCCATAGAAGCAGTTTTCACAAGGTGGCGGCAATCTCGTAGAGAGGTTCCTAAAGATAATCATAATACAGGTTTTGAAGCTTAGATAAGAGTATATCAAAGTGATCATAGGTAAAGATATGAACATTGAATAGGGTCCTATCTATAAGTCACATGCATAGATATGAGCCACATTTTGAAACAAGTGTTTGCATGAATGTTAAATTGAAGGACTAAGCTATGGAATGTTATGTAGAGAAGACAAATCTAGGTTAAGCATTTTGAGTACATTGGTTAAGAGTTAATATAGGTGATTAAGGATAGTTCGATTAATGTTATGTGAGATATGATGAAATGATTGAAACAAGCATAAGTACAACCTTCTTCTAGCCTTATCCTTATTTTAAGGATGGCATAGCAACTTGCTTTCCAGTTACTGTGTTTGTAAGGATCATGCTTAATATTGGTTAAAATAAACACTTGGAAGGTAAGTCATTACATTACTTTGGTAAACTAACCCTAGCCTAGCCTTAGAGACAGCATAAGGAGCTTAACCAAAAGAACCACACAACAAAATCCCCCCATAGCTCGTTAAAATCTACTTGCCCAAAAGGGTACTTACCTAATCAAGCTCACAAATCTTTGTGCAACTTTCTTAATCTATCGAGTTTCGCTTTCTAATTGGACAACCCATGTTAAGCATGGATTTTCAAAGACTTTTCAAAACAACAAACTATTTCATTGCCTATAAACATAGAGGAGATCCTTAAATAAAAAGTAAGTTCGCTAAACTTATTTCCTACACCCTATTCTCACTTACTGACTTGAGCATCGAAGTATCCATGCTAAAGCCCCCCTCCAACATGTTTTTGCAAGTTCTGTCCCTGCCTCAATTTATGGTTGGAAGCTCAATGCTTAAGGCCCTAGAATTCAAGCCTAGCTACAAACCTTTGTTAAGATTACCAACTAACAATTTGTACTGTAGGTATAAAACCGATTCTTTGCCAAGAAAACTAGATATTCTATCCTCATTGTAGATTTATATTCATGCAATCAACATTTTGCAATATCTTAAGGTTATAGTTGCATCAATCAATGTCATGAGTGGTGACATGACAACATGCGTATAACAACTTTCCTATGGCAACAAGTTTTTGTAGCTAATATAGTACACAATAAGCATATGTAGCAAAACAATTATCAAGCTAACAATATGTTTATCTAAGTCTATGTTTCATAATCCTCATCGTGTCAACCATACTATTCTAATAAACCCACAATGATTACTAGTACAAAGTATTTGCGGTCTATGGAGCGATGCTATCATATACACAACTGAATGCATCTCTTAGAGCTTATTAGGAATTTCCATATCTTCTTACTACGAGATGATAAGGTTGGAAGATGGTTTGAATAACTAATAAATGATATATAAGTAATTCATGATTACAAAAATAAAATACCCTTTTTATTGCACCCTGTATCAAAGTAATTCTTTTAAAGAGTTGAATAATACCAAATGTCTCATAAAACAATCTAGCTTTTATAGTAGATGGAGTTAGTTACTTCATAAATTACTGCAGATTATGATGTGGTATAGCTCCTACTTATAATGGGGAAAAAGATTAATCAGGTAATTGTTTAAGTACTAGCATGTTTCATACTCTTTTAATAATTAAAGTATTAAATTATCAAATATTAGGACAATAATCTCGAAATGTTGCAATTGCTAGTGGCTTTTAGCTACCAGGAGTGGTAAAAAAAGTTATTGATAAAAGTTAGGCTTTTATAGAAATGGTAACCATGAAAATATTAATGAATATGAAAATAATTTCATCTTTAAAAAAAAAAAAATAGAAAACATCTTCCAAATTTGCTAGTGAATACTTTGTAATTTTTTGTAACTATAAGTTGCAAACTTCATCCCTACCATTGCTTGCTGCTAAAACCATCACCAACTACAACTTCTTGAGATTTCACATGATAATACCTAAAAATTTTCAAAATTATGACTATGAATAACTTAAAAAAAAAAAAGAAAGAAAGAAAGAAGGAAAAAAGTCAAATCAACATTTTTCATGAAACAAAAACACCCTAAACTTTATGTGGAAAAAAGTATTATTTTATCGGAGGCTTTTTTAAGAGGACATAAAGCTGCATAAGCGATTAGCTTATAATGTATTTTGCATATGCACGTAGTTTCTTAAAACTGTCTATGCATGGACCTACGTTAAATTACATGCACGAATCTGTAAGCCTTAATGGGGTGGTTCTAGATCATGTTCCAACAAGGTTGATTGGAAGTACAAGTGGTTCTTCTTACGTAAAAAGAAGCTAATCTACATGGCCAGTGTTTTGAAAAGCAAAGCAAACAAGAAGCTATCTGCTTCTCTAGATATATTATAATATTCAGCAGAGTTTTTGTCATGACCCTACAGGAGACCTAGTAAGATTACCTAAAATTTTCACATCATGTGTGCACCCATGATTTGAAAATTATCTTGCAAATCAGAGATTGCAAGATTCTAATTAATTAATCACTAAAGTTTTTATTTTTTTAACTTACTTATCTTATGATCACATATATGTGACTATAGATATTCAATAAGCTACAGTCCAACAGAACCGTAGAGAATCGGTATCTCCTACCAAATAATAAGATTGGGTAGTAAAGTCTAAAACTCAAACTTACTAAAGTCACAAAATTTAAATGTAATATTAATAACTATATACAAATGAACCATATAGTCTGTCCTCAAAATCTAACTTCTATGCATCTCGACGTTGGCACTCAACCCTCAGTTCTTAACCCATGCCCGATCATCTAACAACCTGCAAAAGAAAACTATTGGGGAGTAAGCTATAGGAGCTTAGTGAGTTAACCCTCGTACTATATCAATAACCAAGTTATCAAACAGTTTGTTATCAAATAGTTTATTAACAAACATATGAATGCATGAACAAGCAGTATGCCAAACAATATATATGCAGTTGACCGGTACCGCATATAACATTGGAATTTAACACCCTCTGAAGTAAGGGTTGGAGATACATTGGCACCAATCACAACCGGGCTCTAACACCTGAGTTTTTACCCTCATATCATTATATAGGAATTCCCTGTTTCATATAACAGGTTTCTACTTCCATCAGTTAATAATATACAAATAACTAGGTCTAGCGGTGAACGGGCTCACGCAGTCCATGCTCACACCCTACAGCGGTGGTCTCTAGACTCGACCCCTAGCCACCCACGGTTAGCGTCTCCGGTGCCAATAAAACCCGCGAGCCAAAGATAGGGTCTTGTTGTACCAATGCTCCTGTACTGTACTAATCAAATCATGTGGGAATCCATCCCTCCAAGGCCCCTCATTACCAACCGCGTGAGGTGATAACCGGAACATTATATGCAATGCTCGTGATCTATGCATGATCCGTTTAATTTTTGCTTGGTTGAATATGATTAAGTCAATTTATGAGGTGGTCAAACATTATCAACAAATCATCTGAATAATGCAACAACTAATTATATAATCACATTTAACATTATTTTGCACAGTAATCAATCAATAGCAGTCACATGCATAACCCGAACCCCATGCATCAAGTTATTAATCTTTAATTCATGTGCACTAACTACAAGCACAAAATAAGTATAGAGTCATCGGGAGTACTCACTTGGTCATAAATGATGTCAGGGATTATATTAGTCCAAGAGTAAGTCGGTCTCGATTTCAGGATCACCTAACATTAAGGAAATATGGAAAGTAATAAGTTTGGGAATAACTAATCTAGTATGCTAAATCGTACTATTTACTTAAATTGATTATTGACTTACGTGCAATCATCAATTCGAGCTTTTTATCGAATCGTATATAACTTTTTCGTTTTAGCTCGGATTGTTATGAACTTATTGTCCATTTTGAACGTTTTTGAGCGTATTTTCTCATAACAAGGTCTGTTTTAGACGTTGTGACTCGTAACTTAAATTGTGATATAAAAATATCACAAAAATTATTATTTAAATTTAAAAATTATAAAATATTGATTTTCACTTTTTCATAACATATTTATAATTTAATAATTATTTAAATCATATGTTTGTTATTTTTATTATTTTGGATATATTTTCTTATTTTTTCTCATTTTCTTCTTTTTCTTATGTACCTCACGATTATATATATATATATGTATATATATATATGTTTCAATACTTATAATATATAATTTATGGTTTATGTTATTGTAAAATCATAAATTACGGTATCATATGTATACATATATACTATATATATTACACGTATGATATATGTATATGTATTTATTTAAAACATACTCTTATACATATATAAATATATATATTCGGCATACATTTAAATAAATACATACATATATATATTCGGCCTACATACCTATAAATACATATATATATGTTCGGTATACATATGTTTATATAGTGTTTATCATTTATCATAAAATATATATATACTATACATTTCATACATAATATACCGTATACTATAATACTTATACCCTATATTATATGTATATTTATGTCTCATATTACTACNTTATATAGTATTTATCATTTATCATAAAATATATATATACTATACATTTCATACATAATATACCGTATACTATAATACTTATACCCTATATTATATGTATATTTATGTCTCATATTACTACTTATGGAAGTATGTTAATATATGTATATATGTACTATACTATACGATTATATATGTATATATATACTAAAGTAATTATACAAGAATACCCACATATATATAATTTCGGTATAAAACATACATATGTACTATAGTATAAAATACATAATACTCATTATATGTATTCCGACAAATATACATAACATATCTACTCATGTATAATATACCTATGTACATACATGTATACATATCTAATCTTATATATACATATACTACTTAATTTATGTATTAGTGTACATATACAATATTATATTTATAAGAAAATACTCTACAAATACTATCTTTATACATATGTATACTATATATAATATACATCTACATAAATAAATATTTACCTTTTTCTTTTAATTATTTCCTTCTTCTTTTCCTTCTTCTTTTTCTTCTTTCTTTCTCTTTTTCTCTCCTCACGGTTTGGTTTGTGCAGATTTTTTTTCCAGATTTTGTTGTTTTGTTTCGTCTCTTTCTTTTTTTTTTCAGCTTTATCTATATATATATACACATATATTTTGTTCACATGACAGGTAGCTTAAAATTTAAGCTAAGAGTTACACATGGCAATTTTTTATTTCCTTACGTATGGGCTGCTTTTTGCTACTTTGTTTGCTAAAATTGTTTACATTTTTGTGCAAGAGAGTAATATTGAAGTGGAAATGGGAGAAGAAAAAGAGATAAATTAGAAATAGATGAGAAGGAAAATGAAATTTATTAATAAATATATGTAATTTTTAGAATCATATAAATTATAACGAATTTCCTCGTAGATTAGTTTTCAAAAGTCTGTGAACTTTTATCAATTTAACTGGTACCCGTTACAATTATAATTTTTACAAGTTATTATGGTAATTTCATTACAATTTCGTATAAATAGGCGATTTAGTCGAAAATTACATTCGACTATAATTTTATTGCTATTGTGTAATATTTAACTATTTTATAGGTTTACGTTTATACTTTTAGGGTTTCGAGCAATTTTGGGTTCAATTTCAATTAATGATGCCTAAACTAGTTTTAGGGTTTTAATAGGCGATTTAGGATTTTGATAAATTCCTAAAGTTTTACTATTTATAATATATTTAGATTTATGATTTATTAAATTGTTATCTTACTTGGTTTTGATAATTCTTCAAGTCATCTATAGTCTTAGGGTTCAATCCTTTTCTTAAATAGCTAAATTTGTGGGGTTTACAGTTTTAATTAGACATGGTGGAAATTTAAAGATTTAAAGAAAGGGGGCATGGTTTCCGTGGATCTTATCCCAAGGATGGAGGTTAAAAACACTAATCACATCGAACCAATTGATCCATTAGACCAAACTGAATCGAAAATATAAGTAATATTATGTTTGAGAAGTTATAAAGCCAAACCAAATAAAAAATTTACGGTTAGCTCATTTAGAGAGATAAATTAAACCAAATTGAAAATTTTCAAGTGATTTATCTTTAAAAACAAAATGATATTTTACTTGTAATTAAAAAGTTATTTTGTTGTGACATGATATTTATAAAAACCTTTAATTTACACTTATTAAAATATATATAGTCTAGCTTTTATGGCTATAAGTTATTATGTCATATATTAGAGGACACAATTCTCATACTATCCAATTTTATTTATAAATAAAATCAATTGTTAAGGCATATTCCTTGGTCACATTAATGTTTGTTTCATCAATTTCTTATGTAATGCTGGTATGTTTTATTGGTAAACAAAGTTAATACCTGTACTTTGAGACTTAGTATCCTGCATGTAAATCTTCTTAAATATTAAATTATAATTTAATACATGAACTGAACCGAACCCAACAAAAGTTTCATGTTTCAAAGTAGTTTTTAAAATGAATTTTGGGTCAAATCGACCCAACCGGTGAAAAGTTGGTTTTATGGCTTCAATAATATAATACTTCAGTTATTTTGCTCGATTCTTTCGAGTATATAAATAAAAGTGGGAAGGCTAGATAACAGAAGGATATTCAACATTGGGAATGAAGGGATTGATCGAGTAGTAATTTGTTATTTTGATTCTTTTTCTTGTTTTAATTATTTTCTATTCGTTATATTACGGAGTAAAATACTTCAAAAATGAAAGTACGGTTATGTAACGGTTATAAATATGTAAATTATAATTTACCCTAAGATACAATAGAAATTGCATCATGCAATATGTCTTATATGAAGACCGATTTTCACTTGCAAAGTAGATCAAGCTAATGAAATATCATCCTCCAACAATATGTGTCGATGAGAAAAGTACTATCAGAACTACTTCCATTAGGTTAGGATTGTAACATCTCGTTTTACATTATCTTACAACTTTCACTAGTTTTCAATGTTACTATATGTATTAATGGTTAAGGTCACAAGAAAGAAAACGATGTTATAATAATATTATGAAATAATTCAAAAATTTAAACAATTTCAATTATTAATTTGTAAATTGAAATAATATAATACAATAATTTGATCTTAAACCTTCCATTAGGACGGCGAACTCCTGCCATAATCTCGAGAGCTTGAAGGGGTATTGATCTGCAGCGAGAGCACATTGTGAGCTATGCATTATATAGGAAAGTTTATCCAACTTGGGACATGATTGATAAAACTATAATAGTGAATGTGGACCATCGAAAAACTTTGGAGTTTTCTCTGTCGCAACTGAACTATGATGTAAAAGAGATGAATCGCTCCTCAGCATCTGTAACCGTCCCTTCAAATTACCATGTTACATATGGATAGTGAGAACTGATTTGAAATTGGCGAGATAAATGCACACAAGTGCAAGTACCTTTCTATTTTGAGACTTGAATATCTTAAACTTTTGTTTTCTAAAAATTTAGTGCCAGCTTTTTAATTTGGTGGGCAATTTAATGTTAAATTTTCATCAATTTACAACCAAATTGAAAGAAAAAAAAATACTAAATTGTAAAAGATAACAATTTAAACACTAATTGTCAAATATCGAAAGTACAACAAGAAGTGGTGCATCTTCCCATACTCACTAAGATAGGTAGATGCAAAGAGTCATTCTCTTTCTTTTTTCCTATTACTTTTTTCCTTATTTAATTACAAAATTAATTATTGGAAAAATTTAGATTTTCCTTCTAATGGGAGGTACAAATAAGGACAAATTGTTGGTTTTAAAACATAGATCTAGACCATATAGTTGTCTTAAGTAGCCTCACAACTAAAAATTACATAGTACTTTGGAATTCGATTTTCACCTCAAGCAGTAATGCCCCTAATAGCTCAAGGTGTTTGGAGGAAGACTCGTGTAAGGGTTAGTTTCGAACCATGAATCGATTCAGCCTATGAGGAGTTAGGCTAGAACCACTCTACAAACTACCGAGCCGTAAGAGCCTAAGCTGTTTGATCCAGTGAAACTGCCTAAACCGCCAAGCCATGAATCACCAATTCGATTAAAACAAAATAAAGGGACCGATATGAAACCAACCATACTGCCTTACTCTCCCTTTAATCCCCCTCTTCCTTATACATTCTCTTTTAATTTGAAAATTTTTTCTTCTTAATGTGCTTAAAAGCTTAATTATCATTAGAACTTACCGTAGCAAATCTGAACTAAATGAGTCCTTTAAAATATTGAAGAAAAAGGAGGGAATTGATCCACGGATGAATTAGAACAGCTAACGTGAAATTGCTCAAAGGATATGACATACCAACAAATACAACACAACTTGACACCTTACTTGATATAACGGATAAGTTGATATCAAGATCTACTTACCACTAATCCTGACCTATATGGAAAGATTAGATAAGATTGTATGAAAAATGGACTTGGAAAGGGTTGTCTCACAAGAATATGATATTCAATGTTTATGTGTAAAGTTCGATTCATCTGGTTTACAAGGGAAATTGACTATTTATAGTAAGTCCTTAGGGTAACATTATAAATAAAGAAATTACAAATAAAGTATATATATAAAAAGGGGATTCCTAGTACATATGAAAAGGGGTTAAAAGGATAAAAGACAAAAATGGAAAAGTAGGATAATGTCAAATGAGGTGGATAGGTGGTAGTGCAACATTGGTCCCGTATGAAGATTCTCTAAATACAGTAGGCAAGAGAGATCAAGATATTGTAGTAATAAAGAGGATGAACCGAAAAGAGGGTGATGAGAGAAAGGGTAACAAGTCAAAAGAAAACTACTTAGTCGGTAAGTGAGTCTCTCATCACTTAGTAAGAACCTCTCAACAGCAGCTGTTCAGATTACTCGGCACAGGATCCATGGTAAGGGAATAACTGGCATCATCACAACCAAAAGCATAGATCAACATATAACAATGTGGAGAGCTTAAGGAGTTCAGCTATTCTTCTTCGGTGTAAAGTTTCTCATCATCAGCAGGTTGCCGAGAAAGAATTCTTCGAGTGAGGGATTGGAGGCCTCGGAGCTGCATACGAGTAATGGGACTGGTGGTCAGCAGTTTATCAGTTCCTCAAGGTTGTTAAAGATTTGCTCTCAAATCGTGGTCTTTATCATCATTGGGTACATAAGGAGTCAAATCGACAAAATTGAATGTGTTAGACATACCAAAACCCTTAGGTAGTTCAACCTCATAGGCGTTATTATTAATATGTCAAAGGATCCCATAAGGTCCATCTATTTTGAGAGATAGTTTGTTCGTCTTCTTACTAGGGAAGCAATCCTTGCTAAGGAAGCGTTCCTTGCTAAGATGAATCTAAATAAGGTCCCCAGAGATATAAATGACTCGTCTCCTTCCTAGCTCCCTGGCTTTCTGCTTCCTAGCTTCCTACTTCCTTCTATTGATCCACAGTTTTGGCCAACTGCTTTGCAATCTTCTAATGTAACCTCTAGAATTCCTCAATACACTGTAGGCCGGATTGATTTTCCCCTTATGTAGTTGGATTATTAATTAAATCTAAGGACAACACTAATGCCAAGATTAGACACATCGCATTTAATCTCGAAAACTTTCTCAAAATTTAGTAGGGTGAAGATTAGGGTAGACATCAGTTTAGATTTTATAGCTTCAAAGCTTTTCTGAGCTTTCTTTGACTACCTAAACTTAAAATTCCTTCAAGTTAGTTCAATCAAGGGCGCTATTATGGAACTGAAGTTTCGAATGAATCTCCGATAAAACAAAGCTAGACTATGGAAGCTCCTGACTTTGACAGCACTAGTCAGCATAGGCCACTCGATAATTGCTCTAACTTTTTCCTCATCAACTCGAACTCCCTTCCCCAAAACAACATATCTAAGGAATACAACCTCACTTTGACAAAACATGCACTTCTTCATGTTGCTGAATAATCTCTCAACATATAGTATGTTAAACACCAATCTTAAATGTTTAACATGAGTGATGAGGTTGGTACTATAGACCAGAATATCATCAAAATAAACCATAATGCATTTGCCAATCAACATTCTGAGCACATGATTCATCGGCCACATAAATGTACTCGACGCATTAGTTAAACCAAATGGCATTACCAACCATTTGAACAGACCATCCCTTGTCTTAAAGGCCGTCTTCCATTCATCCCTAAGTCTCATTCATATCTGGTGGTAGCCACTCTTCAGGTCAATCTTAGAAAAGATGCAGGCATCATGTAACTCATCAAGCATATCATTAAGTTATGGGATCGGGTATCGGTATTTAATAATGATCTTATTGATAGCTCGACTGTCAATGTACATTTGCTACGTTCCATCATTTTTCGATACAAGCACAGTAAGTATAGCATAAGGACTCATGCTCTCATGGACATACTCGCGATCCACCAACTCATCTACCTATTTCTTTAATTTAGCTGCCTGCTTGGGATTAAGCCTGTAAGTAGGTCAATTCGATAAGGCAGCTCCTGGTTGTAGGTTAATGCAATATTCAATACGTCTCAAGGGAGGTAACCCTTTCAGCATCTCAGTAAGGAATAGGTTGACAAAGTCCTAAAGTAGCTGCTACACTTAAGTAAGTAAGTCCTTTGCTTCTCTAACCTCCAACAGTCTTCAGACTAAAAGGAGCACATAGTCTTCAGCCTTGACTTCCTAGGTAAACTAAGCTTAGGAAATCATTAAGGATTTCTATTGTAGTGATTTAGCAACTTGCACTTAGGCTTCTTGGGCTTCTTGCGCTTCTTGCGCTTCTTTAAGACTCATAGGTGTCGATATAATTTTCTTCCCATCCTTCTGGAACATAAAGGTGTTCCTATATCCATCGTGCAACACCTTCAAGTTAAACAGCCATGGTTAGCTGTGTAATATGTGAGAAGCACACATTGGAAGGACCCGCACAACACTTTATCCTTGTACCTATCGCCAATGGTAATTAGTACTCTGACCTACTGGGTAATATGTAAACTTCCTTTTTCATTCAGCTAATGAATCTTGTACGGCTTAAGGTGTAGAAGGGTCAGCAATTTCATGGCTTTGACTACTCCTTGCACGATGATGTTAGTGTAACTCCCTCGGTCAATGATCACGGCACATAGCTTACCATTCACTCTGCAATTTGTATGGAAGATGTTCTTTCTTTGCTCATTCTCATTAGCCACAAAAGTACTGAGAAATCATCGAACAACAAAACAATACTAGGTAACGCCCTTAGGAGGTATCTCGGCATCGGGGTCTTCTTGAAATTCTTCCAGCATCTAATCGATTTCCATTTCTTTCTCTCCTTTGCTCGCACTCTTTACTTCAAACTAGGACTTCTCTCTCTTTATGGTTATAACTCGGCAATTCTAACATTAACTAGCCACATGTCCATAGCCAAGTCATTTAAAACATTTGATTTCTCAGGTTTTCCTTACTGAGCTTTGACCTTAGTCTCTTCGAATCTCAAGCTCTTCGATCTTGCTCTTACTTCAGCCTTCTTCTGGTTGGCTTAGCATTTTCCCTCAACATTCTACCTTAGAACTGTTTGATGCTTTGTCGTTCCTTGGTTAGCTCAGCAGGCCGCTCCTATTCAGTAACATTGGTCAGCTACTCAACATCTAACTAACCTGGTTTCACCGTTGCCTTTCAACTCTCTATGCTGTACGGATGGTTTCATCCGGAGTTGTGAAGCTTTATAGTTCCACAATGTTACCAATCTTAGCCCGTAATCTAAATATTAACCATTCGTGTCTCAGGTTCATCGACATCACATCATATCATGAGCAACTAAAACTCTCAAACATAGTCATCTACTGATCTCTTTCCTTGCCTCAAGTCTTGGAGTTGTAAGAAAGTATCTTATTCGTGGTGTTCGGGAACAAACCTACTTCTCAAAACTCTCTTCATCTCGTTCTATGTCTGGACTTTATGTCAAGCCCTCAGGCGAACATTCTATAGTTTCTTCCACCACATTACTGCATATCTTGAAAATTCTAATACGTCTACTCGAATGTGGACAGCATCTTCATAATCATAGAAATTGAATATCCTTTTAATCTTCTCCTCCCAATCCAGGTAGTCATCAGTATCACCAAACCTGTTGAAGCTTGCAATCTACACCTTAAGATGTTCAGCATCTATCAACGCTCTAAACTCATACTCATCAATCCCAACATACTGGTCTTCTTCTTTTTCGTACTCTTTCACTTCATCCAACTCCAACCTTCTTCTTGCAACTTTGTCAGCACGATGCGGTAGCTCTTAGTTCACTAGAAAGGCTTCTAGAGCTCACTCATTCATTTGCCTTCTCAACTTATCTCTCATCTCTCAACCCTACTCAGTAACTCTCTCATACGATCCAGTCTCTAAGATTCTGTTTACTGAGATAGCTAAGTTAGCCACAATAACAACAAGATCTTGTATCTGCTCATTAATAGTACATGATGTTTGTTGGGTTACTCGACCACGACCATGAGCATCACTCTCGCTATTGTTAATCTCTCCCTATACACTAGGATTTAATATTCTTAACACAAATGTTTAGAAAATACACTTCACATAAGGATGCCTTCAACATACATACAAGTATCCCACATGGCAGATTGACTATCACTACACTACTCTTGGTCTCAACCTCAAGCTTTGATACCAAAATTATATGATATGCTTAAAAGCTTAATTATCATTAGGACTTACCATAGCAGATCTAAACTAAATGGGTCCTTTGAAATATCGAAGAAAATAGAGGGAATTAGTCTATAGACGAATTGGAGTAGTTGACGTGAAGTTGCTTAGAAGATATGATACACCAATGAACACAACACGACTTAACACCTTACTTGATATGATACATAAATTGATGTCAAGGTCTATCTACTACAAATCTTGAACTATACGGCAAGATTAGATAAGATTTTATGAAAAAATGACTTAGAGAGGGTTATCTCACAAGAACAAGATATTCAATGTCAATGTGTAAAGTTCGATTGATCCAACTTATAAAGGAAAGGGACTATTTATAGTAAGCCCCTAGAACAACATTACAAATAAAGAAATTATAAGAAAGTATATACAAAAAGAGGATTCCTAGTACATACAAAAAGGGGTAAAAAGAACAAAAGACAAAAATGGAAAAGTAGTACAATGTCAGATGAGGTAGACAGGTAGCAATACAATATTAGTCCCGTATAAAGATTCTCTAAATACAGCAGGCGAGAGAGATTAAGATGTTGCAATGATAAAGAGACCAAGATGAGAAGAGGGTGACAAGAGAAAGGGCAACAGGCCGAAAGAAAACTACTTGGGCAGTAAGTGAGTCTCTCATTACTCAGCAAGAACCTCTCAACAGCAGGTGGCCGGATTACTCGGCACAAAGTCCTTGGTAAGGGAATAGACGGTATCATCATTACTGAAAGTATAGATCAACATATAACAATGTAGGGAGCTCAAGGAGTTTAGCCATCCTTCTTTAGTGTAAAGTTTCTCATCATCAACAAGTTGCCAAGCAAGAATTCTTCGAGTAAGGAATTGGAGGTCTCGAAGCTACGCGTAAGTAATGGGATCGGTGATCAGCAGTTCATCATTTCTTACTAATGTTGTCACGCTTTCAGTACATGTAGGTGGAGCGTGCAATGAAATCTTACAAAATTCAAAAATTGCAGCTATAGAAATGATTCAAATTTAAAATTTGAAAATTTAAATGACGAGTTCAAATCTTACTCATTCCTTATAAATTGAAAGGTGTAGCAATTATTACTCCTTTACAAATTCATTGAAATACTCCAACTCTAACTATTCCGCCTTCACATTTTTCAATTGTGAAACATTATTAGAGAAATATTTCTTTCAATTACCACCAATATCTAAGTATAATTCTCTATTCCACTTTAGTGAACCATTTGCATTAATAAAAAACAATTACATACACTTACCTACTACATAATTTTTGTTTTGTGTTGTCTTACATATTATTTCATATCCTTCATTCATAAACCTTTGTTGTAGTAAATAAGGGGAAAAATATTTACATCCATGGAACGATTCTTACATCATACTTTCTCCAGTAAGAAGTACGATTCCTCATCTAATAGGAAAGGTAAGGGTAAGGGTAAGAGGACTAAAACTAATATGTCGTTTGAGCCACAATGGATTGACAATGTTTAGGTGTATCTAGATTACGAGTATGACTTGAATGAGCAAAGGGCACACGAGATGGTTGAAAATGTTGTAGAATAAGTTACTCTACCTCTTAACTTCAATCTATAACCTCATTACACGAATAATCGCAGCATACTATCTTCTAGCTTTAAGCTTGAACCTTAATACATGAGTGACCGAGGCACACCACCTCCTAGGTTCGAACCTCCACGCATGAGTGTTCTTAAACGTCTTACTAGAGTCAAACCTTGTCGCATGAGTGTCCTTGCACAACCCATTGGATTTGAACCCCCATAGAAAAGTTGCCCCATAAGCATGTTCAAGGATGAAGAGAATGAGATAGAAATTATTCTTGAAATAGAAAAGCAACATATGGGATAGCATGGGCCCAGCAATTCAAGACCTTCAAGCTCAAGTAAGCCCCTTAAATTCGATAAGTTTAATATTTTTACTATACATTTTCGTAAAGGTACAAACGAAAAAGGAAACTTAAGGGTATTCTACAACTACTACAGCATAAGTTACTCTTGAAAAAGGGAGAGGGATATAGTACCCTTAATAGGCACTTAAGTTCAAAGCATCCCGGGGAGGTGGGAGTAAATAGTATGCAACAATAAATCGCTTCAGGCAGTGGTTCATCCAGTCAACTGTTGATAAGGTATGATTAAGAGAGGTACAAGTACAACCTAACGTAGTACTTAACGAACATCTACCTATCATTCAACATAGGTGCATCAGAGTAGTAGAGTTGATATAAGCGGGAGACGTTTAACCCTAGGTCATGAAAGCTTAGCTGCAGCACGTTAACCTAAGCCACGTAAGAGCTTTACCACAAAGGTAAGAGGTAGCTCATAGGTAAGTTCAACTCACTCGATACGTATGTATTGTGTAAATATATAGATAGATCCTTTTCATAATAATTCTTATATGAGTATTACTATTCATTGGATAGAAGATAATTGGCAACTTAATAAACGACTATTGGCTTTAAGGGTATATAACAAGTGCCATACGATACAAAACATCTATAAAATTATTAGAAAAATTCTAAATAAGTACGGATTAGTGAGGAAAATTTTTTCTATTAGTTTTGATAATGTAAGTACCAATATAGCCTCAATAATGATCTGCAAAATTATTGTCAACCAACGTTAGGGGGAGGGGGTTGGGTTTCACATACATTATGCATGTCATATTTTTAACTTGTATGTTAAGGATGGCATTACGGCTTTACAAGACAATATAGCTACAATTAAGAGCATCATCGAGACAATAATAGAGAGGTCGTCTCTTCACAAAAGGTAAAGAAACTTCTATATGGAGCACGAGAAGAGGCCCCAAAAATTTAAGATGGATGTGCAACACCGATAGAACTTAACTTACGAGTTATTGCATAGCATAGTTCCTTACAACGAACTGCTATGTGGCTTTACAATGTACAACATGTGTGAAGTTGACATTCTCTCTAGCAACCAGGATTTATGTATCCGATTGCTGAAAGTTTTGAAAGTTTTTCATAATACTACTATAACTTTCTCATAAGTTTACAAGCCTAGTGTATACTTGTTCGTTATGTCAACCGTTAGCATACCTAGTGTACTACTTCAGGCTCGTAAGAACCCACACCTGCATACATGTGTATACGATATGGCATTGAAGTGATTATCTTATTATGAAAACATTCCTTATATTTATCTTGTTGCAACTATTCTAAATCCTAGTTGTAAAGCAAAAGTATTACTGATGTATTTGAAAACTTATTACAATTATATTGAAGATCTAATAGATTCTCAAGATGTGTACAGTTTAATAGTACAACAAGAAGTGAGGACAGTGATAGCCAACATAGAGGAAATGCTTAACCACTACCAAAATCAGTACGGTGACCAGTTATCAATCTTTCCTTTGTTACCCATTAAGGAGCGGCATTATTCATTTATAGGTGAGCAATTACTGATACAAAAATTAAAGAGGCAACAATTTGGTGGTCCAATGTTCGAAATGCAACATTACACCAATACGAATTTCTAGTTCTCTAAGAATATCTTTATCAAAAACTTTAATATTTTAGAGTGGTAGTAGAGGTACATAAGGGATTACCTACTCCTATCTCGCATCACCTGTAAAGCACTTGTTGTTCCGGCTTCAACGGTTATGGTTGAGCAAGTATTTAGTACAGTCGGCTTTATCCTTAATGAACGACAAGCCTCCTTATCTATTGTCAACATTGAGGCAAACACTTGCACAAAAGACTGGTATAAGGTTACCAATAGATGATAAGAATTATACAGAACATCAAGTGAGGAGGATGATTACTAAATCTTTTTCCCTAATTATTCAAAAAAATAAATGGCACGATTTTCTCAAAAGTACTAATCTAACCTTAGGGTTTTCCAAATTATGACCAAGTTAAATTATTATTCTTCAAAAAAATTAAATTGGATAGTTACATATACTTAGATTCTTTTCACCAAACGTAAAGTTGACCAATAGACTAAAGGTTTTCTAAATATCCAAATCAAACTACTGCGGTTTGATTCCAATTAGCAGATATATAGACACCTTCTGAGTGATCGTAAATTACACTAAAAAATATTTTCCCCCCAATCACTTTATCCTACTCGATCATATTAGTTCTTTATACCATAAAAAACATTTCTATATTTTAAATTTTGTTCGTTTAAAATATATATTTTGGTGAAGGAGGAAAAAAAAATAGTTCAAGAGTCGCGAATTGACCCGAAGCAGCTAGCACACGGACCGGTCGTGGTTCACTAATGAACTAGCCCGTGGACCAACGATTTAAGGCCTTTTTGGCCCATTGAACAAGTATACGTAGAGGTATAATTGCAGCAATTGTGTCTGAATTACATTTGTTTAATTTTAATGACAATGTAAAGCATTTTCGGAAGTTCTAAGGATAACTATGATAAAATGTACAGGCCTTTTCATTCCACCTGTCTTTGGTTTTTTTTTTTTTTCTTTTTCCTTTTATTCCTTTTTAATATCTGTTGGTACCATTTTCAAATGGTAGACTATTTGTCAAAATAAGAAACCAGAAAGACAAAACTCTAAATGCATGTGAATTTTCATTTTGAAACTCTTATTTTCTAATTAACACCATAATATTTGTAACAAGATACTAATAAAGAGACGATTTATCCAGTATCGTTTTTTAATCCAAAAGTAATAAGATAATCTAAGGATGTTGGATTTCAAATGGATATAGATCCAGCAAACAAAATATATAATTGTGATGCAGATGAAAAAGACTACAAAAATACTCTATATGTATACAATAAAATGAAAAAGCAAAAAATGAAAAGGCCCGCACACGTGACGCAAGTCTGTTACTGTTGACAGGTAAAAGATGACTACCTTAGGAATTCGCCT
Source organism: Lumnitzera littorea (assembly GCA_024138015.1). Taxonomy (NCBI): domain Eukaryota; kingdom Viridiplantae; phylum Streptophyta; class Magnoliopsida; order Myrtales; family Combretaceae; genus Lumnitzera; species Lumnitzera littorea. The sequence continues at coordinate 95,202,222 of JAMXBB010000007.1, forward strand.
TTCTCAGGCGCTGATTTTGGGCCATATATATTAAAAGGAAAAAAAAAAAAAAAGGTTTTCCTCCAAGTAAATACATGCACTGGCAAACGATCGAGTGGAGCAGTACCGAAGTGGGGCAACTTTAAATGTCTGATTTTGTCCACTGTTCCAACTTGTGCTCAAATCGCATATCTGCTTCTATGCCAAGAATAACTATTGTCTACCCCATTCCAAATTTATAATCAAACAATCAAGTTTCCATTTGGATACGTTTTGCCTTTTCATTTTCCGGTGAAGCTAAATTTAAGTATACAATCTGCAGGTATAGCAAGTAATGATCTATGCTTCATAGGAGTTCATATAGTCCATTTCCCTTTCAAACTTATGTATTGTAGTTATGATATGCTAAGACAAAACGTATCCAAATGGATGCCATATCATAAGTAAAAATTGCTTTATGCTCCAAACTTATCCTAGATTTGTGTACTTACTTGTTGCGTGCTAACAATGCAAAGAAAAGACTGAAATAAGAAATCTACTTACAATGTTAGGATTAGGTAAGTATTTGATTTATTGGACTGAACTCATATATATTCAAGTCATTGAATAATAATTATTGAGTAATAACTCATGTCATCTCTGAATTTTACTGGTAGAGGTTGAGATAATTCGTTGCATCATGTAGCATCTGCAAGACAAAGAAAAAGGGCCATGGAGGCAATGCCAGATAGTGCTCAAGTACAATTACTCTAATGCCTAAGTTAACATAGTGGTTATTAGTGAAAACCGTAAAGAGCTTCAGAGAGAGGAAGAGTGAGATAGAGTCCCTTATACTTGAAGGCCATAGCGGATGAGGCTAAATTGAATCTAAATTGAGCTATTAAAGTTGGAATTTTATCATAGGGCTATTGGTTTAGGCTTGAAGAACTAATGTCCAAAAAAGCCTATCAATACTTACCCCTCCCCCCCCAAACATTGTCAAGGAGTTCAATAAGGAGAGTAAGCACATGAATAAGCTCTCAATGCTATAAACCAAGGTAAGGCCTAAAGTGGCTGAGGTGGGGCTTGAGGAGGCTGAGGCTAAGGTGGGCTTAAAGAGGCCGAGGCAAGGCCTAAGGAGGTGTTAAGGCTAGCCTAAGGAGGTCAAGGCCGAGGTAGGCTTGAAGGGAGGAGGTAGGCCTAAAGAGGCTGAGGCTGAGGTAGAGCTTAGAGAGGCCAAGACAAGGCCTGAGAGGTCAAGGTAAGGGAGTTCCTCATATGTACAAACTAATATCCTATCAACGAGGTTACCTAGTATGGTTAAGTTAGTAGGGTTCCAATTGACAATGCTTGAAGAGACGAAAGGGGAGATCCTCGAATGTATGGACTAGTATCCTATCAATGAGGTTATTTGGTATGGTCGAGTTGATGGCATTGCCTAAAAAGGTAAAAGGAGAGTTCTTTAGATGTATGGACTAGCATTCTATCAACGAGGTTACCCGCTGTAGGAAACTAACGATGCCTGTTACGCCCCGAAGTCACAAAGTCGCAACAGTCCCGCCGTGTAAACCATTCTATGATAATAACTGGCCTCACAGTGCCTACCATAAACATGATCTATACAAGGCGTCGACGACTCCTCGCTTTAAAGTAAACAGTTCGATTAATGATTATACAACAATTATGATAATTATCACAAAGTTCTATAAAACATAGATAATTATAAATAAGTCCACAAAGCTTCCCAGGAAGTTTTACATAATCACTACAGTTTACTAATTTACAGAATAACTAACAGTCTTCAACCTTTAACTACAAGGTCAGTCTAGTTACACATTATGCTAAATAACTTTATCCTCACACCCCTGGCTTCAAAAGGACTAATCTCTGGATAATTATAGGGCGGCATAGTACTTGAAGAGATTACAAATCAGAACCTGCAAAATGATCTATAAGGGTATGAGCAACTACAGCTCAATAAGTTGAATTGGAGACTCATTAATGCATTCAAGCACAAACAGGGTTATCAAACAATTATTTTCATGCAATGCATTAACTAAGTGTCATCGCACAACGTAGTCCGATCCGTTGTGAAATCAGAGAAATTTCACCCGCTCCAATCCGGGTTGAGGAGTTCCATGTTATGCAGTAGCTCACAACCAAACCCAGGCTTGTGCAATGGAGACCTCGCTCCTCCCACGACTTCCTTCGAACCAATGACTTCACCCCCACCACGACCTCCTCTCCTGTCACTTAGTTCGACTGAGGATGAAGAAGAGACCATTTTGCAATCCTACGCTATCCCTTTCGAAGGGGTCGGTATTTGGTTGGAGAGTCCTATGATCCCCTAACGGGTTGCAATGCATGATATTTTCGGTTATTGGGGTCGACTAAGATTAAATTCCGGTTAAGGTGTTCAAACAAGTTTATATCAATTCAATCAGTCACAAAATCATTCACAATACAAATTCCAGCACAAATTCAGATACATCAAGCATATGCGCAAACTACTTACAATCACAATCATATACAAGACTAAGTCTCCGAGTACTACAAGACTAATACTCTATTACAATAAGCAATAACCCAACTTACTTGAATTTGCTCGATCGCTCGATCCTCTAGTTGCAAGCTGATTTGTTTCTGGGTGTCCTATAATACAAATAGGTTCTTTTAGTACTTATATTTTATGGATTCTTATTCTAATTCATAATGTAACTCATTTTCCTTATGTATACCTATAACGTATTAATGATTCGTTGTATTCTATTTCGGGGTTCGGCTCCTAAACTAGATTCTAGTTTTAATTCCTAAGTCGTAATTAGGCTCGAATCCCAATGTGACATTAATCACATTACGCTTGGGTATTCAAATATCCTATTGGGTCGTAATTTTGGTATTCTAAACTATTCGATACACGCTAACCCTAATTGAGGTATCGGATTTATTCCCGATGTGTAAAAATCTTACATTTTGAGATATTTACTTAAAATTAAATATTATTTCAAATTTATTATTTTTCTGATTTCAATTATAATATTATCTAAATAACCTTATTTTTTTAGATTTATTAATTTACACTTTTACATATTACTAATTTCTTATATTACTTACCTAATTTCCCTAATTAACCATACTTAGTACCTAAAGGCTAGGATTAGGGTTCCACTGCAGAGATTAACTTCCTTAAACATCTAATTAAGATCCAAATCAGTAATTAACATCCTAATCACCTAATTAACCATAAATCACCCAATTTTACCATCATTTTAGGGCTAAAAATTAACTTAAAAATTTTGAAAATTAATTTTAAAAAAAATGGCTTCATAGCACTGTTATACATCATATGAGCATCCTACAGAAAAATTTTGAACTCCAAACTACATCCCTAAGCCTATTTATTTTCCGGTTTAATCATGCTCGGTTTTGAACAATTTGTTAAGGAACCTATATTTCCAGACATAATTAAACTAAATCAATATTTTTCCCTAAATCTACATACAATAAAACCTTAAAATAACAAGTTTCATAATTTTCTAGGCAAAATAAATAATTTTACAAAATTATACAAAAATCGGGTGAATAAATGACTAACTGGTTCGAAGCTTTTGGGCCGTCTAAACCCGGTCCAATGTTGTCGGCCGGTCCAGGCGATGGTTCTAGTGTAGGGTGGTGGTGGTGGTTCAGTCCCAAGTAGTGGTGGGTGGTGGTTTTGGTTCACTTGCCTAATCTATATAGTTTTCTTTTTTTTTATTTTCTGGATTTTCTCTCGATTTTTTCAGTGTTTCGATTTTTCTCAGATCTTAAACTGGTCAAATAACTTCTGAAAATTTTTTCCTTATTTATAGACAAATGTAATAATTAATGTGCATTAATTTGATAAGATTTTGCCCCAATTCCTTGATTTTTGACTTTTTTTTTTGTCCAATTCTTGTTGGTTATTTTTTTTCTTTTTCTGTCATGACCTGATCTTGTTGCAGCTTATCTTCTTCTGATTTTTTCTGATTTTTCCATAATTATTTTATATTTTTCTTTAATTATTTGCTTAGTTTTCGGCCAATTTCAGTAATTACGCGTATTTTTATCTACACGTAAATACATGTGGGGTACACGTGAACATTTCTAAATATTATTTTGATCATTCTAAAATTTTTAGGATACATATAATTTATCTCTAGTAATTTATTAATTATTATATTACACTTTTCGCTTTTTCGGTAATTAGCAATTATTATGCTTAAAATTTAAAAATTTTATAGTCTCCTATTTTACTACTTATTTTCTTAAATTTAAGTTTATAAGGTCATTTTTACTGGTATTTTACTACTTATAATTTGGGTTTGATCGGATCCCTTAGCCGACCGTCCTAAACCTTGGGTTTTAAGCTCAAACCTATGGTTACTTGGCTTGGCTTTTAGGGCTTACAATGCCTAAAGAGGCAATAAGGGAGTTCCTTAGATGTATGGACTAGTATCCTATTGATGATGTTACCCAATGTAGTCATGTTGGCAGGGTTCTAATCAACAATGTCCAAAGAGGCAAGAAGGGAGTTCTTCGGATGTATGAACTAGTGTCTTATCGACGAGGTTACCCAATGTAGTCGAGTTAGTGGGATTCCAACTAACAATGCCTGAAGAGGCAAATAGGGTAGGTAGGTCATTTACACCAAACATGACTTGTGCTAAGTATAGCAGTAGAGCAAGTAAGTTCTCCTTCTAGTGCCTCTTGCCCCCCTACTCTTATTGTTGAGGATTTGACAATGAAAGTTAGTGTACCAGTAGGGCTCCTATGGCTTGTTTTGTAACTATCCTAAGTCTTCACTAGAGCATTGTGTATGAAGTAGATAGCTCATATTTATGAAAATATAAAGGAATGTAATAAAAAAAAGATTTATTACAATGTAAAAGAGAAAGAAAGGAGAACTTAGCTCGGATATATGGGTTGTACTTGAAAATGTTGCTCAACTAGTCATTGGATTTTAGAAACATGCTGTTGGATAATTGAACTTGGTAGTCTACGACAAGCTATCATGGTGCTTGGCTTGGCCTTCGCTTGTTTAGTACAAAGGAGTGCAACATGGTCACATGGAGCTTGGGGCTCAAAGCTATTGTGGAGAAACTAGGTATAGTAATAGTAGATAGCTTTGCTCGACATAATCATGAGTAGTTTGTAGCTTGCTGCAGCAATAGGACTCATTACAACTCAGTACGATTAGGACTTGTTGCTCGGATCTATTATCATGGAGCTCAGGCTTTTATTTTTTATAGCCTCAGATTTGGAGTAGTCTTAGGGGCTTGGTGCTACATACTAAAAATGTAGCTCGACATTGACGGGTTTATTACTTTTCACATCATGGGGTTACTTGATTTCATCTGCTATTGCACCCTTTGCTTGAAATTGAAGCATTTGGATCAGCTCTTGAACGAAGATCAGTTTAGAGTGTTCAATTTGTTGTGTCATAAAGGACTATCCTATGTATAGAGTATTCATGTAGAGTGCAGTTCAATTACCCACTGCAACGGCTCGGCAAGCCATGGCTGTTCATCTCAGCAAGTTGTAGGCAATTTTATGAAGCTTGATTACACTTAGCAACTTATGGTCATTGCATTTTGGATTTTATATTGCCGGTCAGCTCAGACATAAAAGTAAGTCGGCTTGACTCTATAGCTCGTAGAGGGCATGTACCAGGTCACGTTGGAGTTGCTTATACATGTGAAGGCAGCTCAGCTATTATTATGCATGTTATTAGGTTGATCATGTTGGATGCACAAAGTGGTCGGTTTCCACTTAAAGTCTTCAACTATTATTGTTGGACATTGCTCAAAGTCAAGCTACATGGCAAAATTGCTTGGCGTTTTAGCTGTATAGCTTAGCTTCATGAAGGTTAAAGCTGGAGGTAATAAGTGGGCTCAAGTATGTGAATCGAGCATGCATGCTTAGGCGACCCAAGCATGGGCATACGAAAAAATCTAGAAGCATGAGCATGCGAAGGCCAGGTATAAGCATGTGACATGATTATTAGTTAAGCCATCCAGGCACAAGCACCTAAGTATGCGGGTAGCACGTATATGATTATATTTATTTAGATAATGTAAATTCTTTAATGAATTGATTTATCTAAATAATAAATTATTTAATAAATAATAATTTTTGGAATAAGTAATAAATCATTCAATTAATAATAAATTGTTCAATGAATAGTAAAACATTTAATAAATAATAAATTATGCAATAGAAAATATATTATTTAATGAGTAAAAATGGTATTTACTAAACAATAGATTATTATGGTAAAGAAAATATTTAAATATTGATAAATTATTTAATAAGTAATGATTTTTGAAATAAATAGTAAATTATTTAATGAGTAATAAATTATCTAGTAAATAATAAATTGTTTATTGAATAACAAAATATTTAATAAATAATAAATTATTTAATAAATGCACAATAATTTTGTTAACATATTATGTAAATTATTTAGTAAATAGTAAATTATTGAATACACAAATTACCTAATTAGTAAATATTGATATTTAATATAATATAATTAATTATTGTCTTTTTTGTTAAACCATTCAATTCACCATGATGTATTCAAAATTTCAAATGTTATTTCTTAATTGAAAAATATATCTATATATATATTTTTTTCATATATTAAAAGGTTTGATATCATTAATTTTTTTTTTATCATCCATTTGCAACGAAAGTAAATTAGAGGAAATCATCATACAACGTTATTATTAACAAAATTTCATGGTATTAGTGAAATTTTGCTTTAGGACACTAGAATTTCAAAAAGGAAAAAAAATTTTCTGAAAATCCTAAAGAAAAGCAAGTCAATTGTAATCGTCTTCATCATCTTCATAATCATCACCGCCATCCTCACCTCCATCCTCACCCGAGACAATGCCTAGTGCTTCATCCAAACTACTTGACCCCATGTTACTCTCACTACTAGGAAACCATATATGTGGATGATCTCTTTGATCGCGGGTTTACGCATCAGCCCAACCCTTTAAGCATACACAGGCTTCAATGGTTTCTAGATGCATCGAAAGGCGTTAGGGATTAAGGAGTTGCCCACCCAAGTTGAAAGCCGACTCAGAAGGGACCATTGAAACCGGAGGTGCTAGAACGTCATGAACCACTAAGGAAAGGATCGACATCATGTGTGCCTTGTTGAACCACTAAGAGAGAACATTGTAATCTTTCTCTTCCGTTTCCACCCATCGTTGTACCTCATAAACCAGTAGCTCTCCAAATTCATCGCTAGAATTGGAGGTGCTCCTTGAATCTCTACTACTTCTTACAATTTGTTTGCTTTGCTTACCAGGTACATGACTTCTAAGCCGCGTTGGCTGGGGTGAATTATGTATCCTTTGCTTATGAAAGGCGTACATAGTTTTGAGCATGGCTTGTGCTTCTAAATCGAGTGCAATTGCATGATACTCGGCATTCTAAATCCTAATACTCTAATAGAACTCTTCGAGGAGACCACAGGTGATAAAAAATTTATACCTTATATCTAACGTAATGGCCATATAGAAGAGGTAAGGAAATGGTATAAAATAATCCTTAAGTTTCTGAAGCATACCCTGAATAGTAGAGCGTAAGATGTAAACACTTTGGTATTACTACAACAAGTCCAAAATGTCAACCAAGTTAGGGAGAACGAGATTGCTCATTAAGTAATACGGTCCAGACAGTGTTTTCGTCGCCATCAAGAAAGCCCTCAATAGTGCCTTCATCCTCTTGCGTAGCTTCTAATCATGGTCTATCATCGGACCTAGGGTAATATCAAGATTGGTAATTATCATATAGTTATAAAACGTCGACAAACTGACCCTCATCTCATATGCATGTGGAAGCATCTTGTAAGTCGAATTTTACCTTGTTGTGCAGTCCAAAGGTGGAAGTCACTACTCATTGTTATCCCTATTGGTCGTGCAAATCTATAAAAACTCTACGAGCTTTCTCTTAGAAGCACGCATGACATTTATTGCACATCAAATCCATGCTAGGTGAGTGTTCAAACCACAACCCTCAAGACTAGCATTCACTACCAAGTTGAACACATAGCAAACACATCGAACGTGGAATAAGTTGCCATCGCAGATCAGATTGAAGGTACTCTTCAAGTGTTGGACTGAAGCTACATTATTAGAGGCATTATCGAAATTGAGGCTAAAAACTCTTTGGATGTTATATGATTTGGCAATGTCAGTGCTGTTGCTGGCAATCACTTGCCCTGTGTGAGACTCAAGGAAAAAAATGAACGCTATTATTTGTTTTTCGACCAACCACTTGTTGTTGATCTAGTGTACAGTAACACACACGTAACTGTCGTTGATGGTGATCACTGGTGACTTCCAAATGTCAAAAATAAAGGAGACATTGCAGAAAGGCATAAAACCAATGCGATCATACATTTTACGAGAAATAGAAAAATATAATTTAAGATTATGAAAGCAAGCGAATGGATTACGTACCTGCTTGGAAGGCTAAAAAATTCTTCTGTTAAAGCCTGTCAAATTCTTTTATAAACTGTGACTGTATCTGTTTTCAAGGCTATCGATTAGCATGTTGGTATCGAGGCTGCAACTTTTGCATCACCTACCTTCTAAAGCGAGGATGTTTAGAAGGATATACCTATAACAACCATCATTTGCACGAGATCCTCTCATACATCTGCATTATTGAAAATAAAGTCATCAGGCTTGTTGGAACCAAATGTTGTCTCATCTCATCTTCCATCAACCTTCACCAATGTCAAACCTTTCTTCTTGTGCATTTCTAAATGTCGTCTCAAATGACCAGTACCAAACCTGGGTTTAACGGATGGAGTATTTTTATAGGTCATGCAATAAGCAATTTTTCCATCTTCCTAAATTAACATGTATTACCAACATCTAGCAGTACGCTTTCTATGTTTCCTTCTTCTACTAGAGGATCCAATTGCAAGCTGGGCGAAACTAGAATCTATACAAGAATCAGTGGATTGAGTTTGCGTTAAAGTTGTTGTTCCTTAGTAAAAAAATGGAAATGAACAATTAGGCATCATTTCTCAATGCACTTACTTTAATAATAAGCTTAAAGGAAATATTTATTACGCACCTGACTCTAATTGAAATTACCACTAGTTACAGAAGGTAGTCATATACTTTGCATTTGACTTGCTTGTCCACAATAGGAACACTATGGTATAGTGTTGTAGGTATATTGCATTGCTGTAAGTTGTTAATAAGAATTGTAGGTATATTGCATATTTGTTGTGGCCCTAATGGGTTGGTATCACAACCCCTAAACATAGATATAGAAAAGGTCGGGTTCTCCATTTGATTTATTAAATTGGTAAATCTTGTATTAGGATATGTAGGGTAAGGCTACTCGTTGTAAGGATTAGTAAATATCCAATCCTCAAATTCATTAAGGTTAGGAACGTTTGATGGATTTCCTCATTCAACCCATTTTACAAGAAATAATAGTTTTAAGGAATTCAAATGTAGAGTCAAAAAAGTAGGAGAGTGGTTGGGTAAATTAAGGGGTAGTCTATAAAATTTTGAGCAAACTATATGCTTTTAGCGTAGTTGAGAGTATATATAGCTTTGATTTTAACGTAGGTATGTTAGGCTAACATGCCTACATCTTTGATTTTTTGGGCTAATGTAGATACGTTTAGGTCTAACATGCCTACGTTCCTTCTTGCCCAAAAAACTTTCATTGGGCGGTAATTCCTACACAATGGAAAATTTGTTGGGCAGGAGCTAATGTAGGTACCTTTGGGCTCAATGTACCCATGTTGGCCAGCGGCCATTCAGAGTTTTGATTGTTGCAGCCAATGTGCCTACGTTAATCCCCAACTTGGGTATGTTAGCCTCAACAATCGAAATCTCCCATTGTCTATAAATAGACAACTGGCACTCTATTTATTCCTATAACTCCAACACTTCCTCCTTCTCACTTTCTTTCACATACTTACTCTCTCTAACGCCACCCTACATTATTTTTTAAGACTTTTTTCACCCAAAGATTTATTATGGAAGGCTCATCATGTCACCGCATTACTCGATCTCAAACGTAAGCCAGGGGTAAGCATCTTTGGGCTCGCTCATCAAATCCACCACCCCCTCCAAGTGGTCCAGTCGAAGCTTACTCCATGCATCTAATTACCCCCCAAATGCAAAGTCGCTTTATGGATGGATTCTACACTTGAAGTGTTCTCCCTACAAAATCATACGATTTTGAAGAGCTCAACGAGATCTATGACTTTCGGGGTGCTCTTAAAGTGACTAGATTTCTAGAATTGGTAAAGTTGGTGAATGAGACGTACGATGATTTAGTCTAACTGTTTTACTCCAACTCAACCTATAATGTCATTCATCTCAATGGCGACATCCTACCTTAGCATGAAACGAATTGAGATGCTTGTTTCCTCACCACTTTCATGTTAGGCTAAATCCTAGAAATCACTTTGGACTTCATCAACGATTTATTTAATTGGCCTAATGGAGATGCTATAGATATGCCAGCAACTTGGGATATGTCTAATGCATTTTTACGTGTTTTTGAGTAGTCGATATGTCCAAACGAGACGTAGGCCTAACATTTAAAGCATCTCACTACTAGCGATCTTCCACTATACACTCAAATCCTACACCACATAATCACTAATTCAATTGCCCTACGATCAAACACAAATTTCTTTAGTAAAGAAGATCTTTTCTTACTCTTCTGCATGGTAGAAAGGAGATCGGTCGACATTAGCCATTTTATTAATCGCTACTTCCTTCATATGCTTTCACGAAGGGACAAGCATTTAAGTTATAGCTAACTCATTAGGTTTATTCTTCTCTTCAACAAGTTTAGCATCAACAATCACGTACTCCACAAGACAAAATCTATCTTTAACCTAGTTGAGGTGAAAAACATACTACACTTCCATTGTTATAAGGATACTAGTCGATGGATAAGGTAAGGATAGGTCCAACAACATGCAGGTAAGGGTAAAGGCTAAGGGAGACAATTAGATGTTGACGATTATGACCTTGTCCCGTAAGGTTAAGATCAAGGAGTAGGAGACCAAGGATGACAAGAACAACAACAAGACCTTGGACCTTTCACCATGGAAGAACTATTTCATCAATTCAGAATGATGATGACCAACCAATAACAAATGATAGGAACCTTTATAGAGATATGAGGAAGTGTACGAAACATTGAAAATCGAATAACAACTATAGAGAGGGATGTTGCTGATATTCAAGCCAAACAAAACAAGTGACACAATAGGATAGACGAGATGTGGATTTAACAACAAGCGTTTTTTAATTGGTAAGGTTTCCAATACCCACTCCTACCCCCTCCACCTGGTCCTAGCAGTGGTCAAGCATCGGATTCTCTATTCTCACTGTTCGATGAAATTTAGGATTGTTTTTTCCTTTGTATACGTTTTCTTTCTTCTTTCTTTTCCTTTTCTTTTTTTTTTCTTTTTGTTTTCTATGTAATAAATAAAGTCATTGTTTATTAATGGAAATTAATTCTCAGTTTGTTAATAGTTAATTGCTTTCCTTATATATGGAGTTATACGCATATAATAATTAAAATTAGTAAAATTAATATATTGTATCTTATCTAAACATTTACGCATATATATCTACAATATGTATGTGTTTATATGTACACAAATACACGCGTATATATTTTCTTGTATTATAGAATTCATAAGTATATATTTGTATGTGTACTTTTTATAAATTTATCCATACATAGTTTTAACAATACACATTAGGGTTAAGCAAAATAAAAAAAAAAAAAAAAACATGAACAGCAAATCGAACAGTGAATCGACCGAACCAAAAAATCAATTTTATTGCGAACTGTTTGGTTTACAGTTCGGTTCAGCTTACAGTTCGGTTTAGTTATGTATAAACAATTGGTAGTTTAGTTTGAAAAAGTGAGCCGACTTGTATCGTTTTGAATCAAAACAAATCATTTAGTTAAATAAAAAAAAATTTAACCAATTATTTTGCACTTTCTTATATTTTTTTTAATCAATCTCGATAAGTTTTATCAAATTTTTCATAATTTATTATGCTTTATCATAATTATGTGTCAATTATTAAAATGAAGTCAAGTAAATTTCATTTAAAATTTTATATTTATTAGAGATAAAAATATTTAATAAAAATTTGATTCAAATAGATCTAATCGTAGATCGAATCGAACCGAACTAAACCGCTTTTAATTAAGTTCGAAAAATTTTTAAAATCGAACCGTATAATTATATTCAACTTAAAAAAAAAAACTATTATATTAGATTCCGTTCAATATAGAAGTGCAAATCGTCTCAAATTGAACCACTCCCACTCCTAATTGACGTAAGTATTTTCATTTATGTATATACGTACATTTATTTTTCCACGTATGCACGTACATACTTATATTTATATAAATATGTCTACACTATGTATTATATATTAATAAACACATCTATCCATATACATATCTATATATGTATACAATTATATTTCAATATATACTTTTTTTAATTAATATTTTAACATGCAAATTTAAAATATCCAACATATATATTTATATGTACATAAGAATATTTTGAGTAAAAAACTCGTATATGTAATTATTATTTTTTACATTATATTTATTTATTAAATTACTTCATAATCTCAATAAATTATCTTATAAATACGTATTGATAGTATAAAATATACGTTCTATGTTTGAAATAAAAAAAATTAAAATGAATAATATTATAAATTATTGTAAATGCTTAAAAATAGTAAAAAATATATTTTTAATATTTTATTCCTTATTCGAAACCATTTATGAGCGTACAGGGACACATGAGTCCGATATGCATTATAAACGAGTGGTATGTAAAACACAGAGCACGTAAAATCTAGTAACACGAGTACGATGGCCCAGTACGCAAAAAAACCATGGGCACACAAATTTTAGCATGCTACGCCTGGTTAAAGCTCGGTCTTTTTATTGAAATACGGCTTAGAGAAGTCCGGTAAAGCTCGACCAATGGGTGGAGACGCTTGTCTATCATGAAAGAACTCAGATGGCTGTTTGGTTAACTTTATATAGTTGCTATGCTCATGACCGTCAAGTTGGCACAGCATTGACTAGGCTCGGACGTGGGGCTTGGCCTTAGAGTTCAGGTCGGCACCTTGGCTTGTGCAGTTAATCTACAGATTGGTACTACCTTTTGGTCCAGCAAAGCTCAGGCAGATTGTAGTGAACTCGGTCCAGCTGCAGTCCCTGTGGCTATGCTTGTTACTGTTTGGATAAGTCAGTCGTGGCGCTGTTCTGGCCTGCTACTTGAGAGCTTAGGCCGATAGTGGCTGCTATTCGGCAAATCGTGGACAACTCGATCAGCCGTAGACTGCTCAGCTCAGACAAACAAGCTGTGCTCGGATTAGAAGGAAGATTGCCTCCGTATTGTTTATTCAGCCTTGCAGGATACAGATGAGTTGTAAGCAAATGGCGCTCTATGCGCACTTAGTACACGATTGCTTGGCTGGCATATGGCTTGCATGGCTGCTGTCATCTCGGTTACGCGAAAAGGATAGCTCTAACGGATTAGATATGACACGGCTCGGTTGGTGATAATTCTAGTACAGTTAGGCTTGTTCGTGGAGGATAGCTAAGGTCGGCCAGCTCGGACCTGTTAGCTTAGACAAGCTTGCTGCTCGGCAATGGAGAAGAGCTTGCTATTTGGTATTTGAGCTTGGAGAAGAGCCCGTGGTCGAGTTGGACTTGTTGCTCGAGGAGATGCATGCTGCTCAGCAATGGAGAAGAACTTGTTGCTCAGCAAAGGACTTGTTCCGAGCTCGGACTTGCTTTCAAGTATGTCAGCAAATTGTGGACAACTCGGCCCGGTGTGTGTTCGGGTCGGCATGTTAGCTCGGTACAGGAGTTTGATTCGTTGTCATTAAGCTTAGGTCTGTCGAAGAGCTCGGGTGTTCGTGATCCTCACGAAGTTGAATGTTCGCTACCATGATGCTTGCGGCTGCTCAACATAGAAGGATTCAACGAAATATCAGGATACGGTTGCTATTCACCGAAGTACCAGGGCCATGCTGATGGTGCACGTGGCTATTTATGAGGAGAACAGTTGCTATTTATGAGGATACGCTATTGTTTCATTGCTCTTGGTGCGCTCCTCCGATTGGTTCTTGTTGAATTTGTGGAAGTCGAGGGTTTTTTTTTTTTTTATCTATGTATGGGCTTCCAATATGCACCCACGTAACCACGACACTTCCCATCATGTCCAGCACCTATCCTAATACCTGAGAAGGTTGTCCATGTAACCACGATTTTGCACGTTACAATCATCACGATATCAAGCATCTCTATGGCAATTTCTAAACAACTTGCTTTAATATGGCCAGATGTCATCACGTGCCTCGAAACCATGCTTTTGTTAGATGTTTTGTCAAACAACTGATGCGATTCATGGTGTATTGGTGCTCTGAGAGCTTCGAAGAATTTTTGAGAGGTAGGGGAAGGATTCTTTTTTTTTTTTTTTTTTTTTCAATCAAATATAGGCATAATTATTGCTATCGCTATCAATGCACAAGGCCATAAGGAAACGGCCGTGCTTACTTCCGATTAATTTGTGCCATACACCCGATTTGTTGAGAGCTAAAGAAAAAAGACAAAAGGTACCCTAGAAATCATAATTAATAGGTAGATTTACCTGGATTAAATCAAGACTAGAGAATATATGAAGGATGAGCTAGAATGTCGATCTTGGATGAAAAGGCATGAAAGTCCACTTGAAATTTCGTTTAAAAATAGTGGTGGTGGGTTATATTTTCCACAGACGCTGCCAAATGTTGTCTCCAAATTTTACCGATAGAGATTAAGATAATTTATTACATCATATAGCACTTGCAAGACAAATAAAAAAGGCCATGAGGGTAATACTGAATGGTACTTCGACGTAACCACTCTGATACCTAAGTCAACATGGTAATTATGAATGAAAATCCTAAAGAGCTTAAGAGAGAAAAAAAGTGAGAGAGAAAGTTCCTTATACCTAGAGGCCTTATTCACTATTTATAGTGGATGAAGCTAAGTTGAATCTAAATTGGACTATTAGAGTTGGGCCTTCATCGTAGGGCTATTGGTTTAAGATTGGGAGAACAATGTCCAAAAAGGCCTATCAACAACTCCTTACTCATACTACTTGCTCCATCATTTAATTGACTTGACACATGAAAACAATTTATTGAACAAAATGTTCCCACTTCTTGACCCACCATACTAGTACTAATACTAGCTATATCAAGTACATAGCATGGACTGTTAAATTAAAATACATTATTCTTTCCCATTAACAAAATAACCTCTTTTCTTTCAAAAGGAAAAAAATCATGTTAATGTTAACTATTGTTTACTTCACTAAATGGATTATATTGATTATGAATTGATTAAACTTAAAATGACTATTATATTGTTTTCTTGAATGAAAAAGCATATTAAGATTAGACTTGCAATATAGTTCAAATGATGATATTGCCCTCATCTTCTATTTCATCTTTTTCTTATCTCTCCCTTTTCATTAGAGCAATTCCTCCTCTAGAAGCTTCATATTTTGGCTTAAAAGGCTTCTTTGGGACCATCTTAATTGAAAAATGAAAAAATAAATCTTTTTAATTTTGTCTTAAAAAGTTATGTGCTTTATGATTATTTAGATATGGTATGTCCCTCTATTGCTTAGATTACTCCCATACCCATGTTGGAATCTTCGAAAGATGGATCAAGTGGAGAGACGAACGCCTGGTTTTCAAACAGAGTAGAGGAGGAGAGCTCTTCTTCACAAGAAATTGAGAAAGGACCAAGTTAAGACAATTTTTGGTGACAATGAAGAACAAGATGAGGACACTTGAAGTTAGGTGTTTGTATGCACTCATATTGGTTCAAGGAAGCGCTCGAGGGGATTTAGAAATGGTGCTCAAGTATGTTGCAAGAGAGTATTGGTGCATGACTAGCGGTTTAGATTTGGGTATGATTTGAGTCTATGGTAAGTGTTACTAGTTGTATTTGTTGTTGTGGTGGAGTACTTTCATCTCTCTCTCTTTCCCTCCTCGGAAGATCAAACATATTCGAACTTCCTCTTTACTTTCTTTTTTTATAAAAAAAAAAATCTCTTTGATGCAACTTTTTGTGATGTGATTTATAGATCTTGGCTTATAGGAGTTTAGTGGTGATGGTGGTTGATAGGAGTCAAGCTATTAAGCCTTTAACTCGCAATCAAGCCCGAGGACTAAAGGGACTTACCAGGTGAATCCTCTTACTCTAGCCATCTCATACCAAGGTCAAGTTTCTCCTTACTACTAATCAACTCTTTATGTTGAGTGACTACTTACCTCTCAAAAGTTGTGTGCCAACTTAAAGAATGTTGAGACAGCAACTAAACCTTGCGCGTCTACTCGCCCATATCTAAGTTGACCAATTGCCCAGTATCACTCTTGCTGAGAGGCCAAGAGAGCTACCCTGGACTAATCCTTAATCACCCCTACTCGAACAACTAATTTGCTTATACTCTTTTTTCCGCATCCTCCAATGGCATTGCTAATGCATCTCTGCCACATGTACAAAACAACATATAGAATCTGCTACGCTAATCTTTTTTTTCCTTGAATATTCATTTTTACCCTTTTGTATTCTTGTATATTACTTTCTTGGGGCAATACCCTTTTTGTCTTTTCCCTTTTAGGCAAATTACCCTAAATTCTCAGATATAAATACCCCTTATACATGTAGCCACAAATAAGGAGATCACCATTAATATACTGAATATTCTTCCTCTCATAAACACTAATTGTTTACTCTTATTTCACTCTTATTCTAACACTTAAGCAAGATTAGGTAGCGAGTAACCTCACTAAACCATGCATCATATCAAGTTGTTTCGTAAGTCCTCGGAAGTTCCATTGGTGCATCATATCCTTTAGAGCTATTCGTAGCTTTACTTACTCCTTTCATTCATCTTTCATCCTTTTACGAGTTTTCCCATCACCCTTTTTAAGCTTTCGATAAGCTTGGACCTATCCCTATAACTAGCCTTATCTATCCTTAGCTACAGTATGCATCATCTCTTTATTAGAGAGGAGGTTTCATTTGAGTCGTAGTAGTTTGTTTCGATGTTCTATCTATACTATGTTTTGCACATAATAGATCAAGTTGCCATGTTCATTTAACTATTATGTTTTGCTAGTTGTTAAGCTCTTGGTTTGGAGGAAGTGTGTTGTGTAGTTTAAAGAGGTAGTGTCATCTATAACACCTAATCGAGGAGTTTGAAACTTAGAAGAATGATGAACCCCAAGTGTTAACGCTAGTGCTAGGGATAAAAATAGTGGTGTAGTCCATCATGGCCAACAATCTCAAGGTACTCCAAGAAATACTGACAAAAGGCTTGATGAGGTGGCTAACCTTTTAGTATATTTAACTTGAGTTGTCTACGCATTAGCTTATCGACTTACTGAAGCCGCACCTAACACCCCACAAGTTACCTAACCCACTAGAGGTTAAAACCCAGCTCGATAAGTTCAAGGTAGAGGAGTAAATGAACGAGTAAAGAGAAGAATTGACTTGGGAGATCTAGGAGAAGAGGACGAGGAAGAGTACTATGAAGAGAAAGAGCGAGCTTGAGCACCCTAAGCATCTGACTATGTGAAGCTTTAGATTTCAAGCTTCAATGGGTTTAGAAGTGCGGATGAATACTTGGATTGGGACAAGAAGGTGGAACATGTTTTAACTATTACCAATATGAAGATTGTGAGAAAGTGAAAACCGCTGCTATTGAGTTCTTCGGGTATGCCAACATATGGTAGAAAATTTTCTAAGCTATAAGGAGATAAGAAGGATATAGAGAAATTAATACTTGGCCTAAGATGAAGAGAATACTAAGAAACAAATTTATGCAAAATACATATTTGCAAGACACTTTTACTCAGCTTTAAGAGCTAAGATAAGCAAGCCTAACTATTAACAAGTATGTGCAAGAATTCCAAATACTTATGATCCACTATAAATTGGAGTAACCACTGGCATGAATGGTCTCTAAGTTCCTTATACGCTTGAAGAGTGATATTCGAGACGTTGCAGAACTCCAACGATTTACCACAATAGATGAAGCCATACGAATTGCTTAGCAAGTGGAAAGGTAAAGAAGAAGCTGAATGCCAACTCGATCACCGACTAGGCAACCTGTTTAGGCAGATAATCAAAGTCAACCAAATGCTGACTTGAACAAACAAGGGGATGGCAAGACTTACCAAAAGGGGTGAACGGAAGGCGACGTGCCAACCTAAATGTATGAAAAAGGGCAAAGATCTAGTAAGAAGACAAGCCAGATCAAGTGCCTCAAGTACTAAGGGTTTGGACGTATGGCTGCACAGTACTCGAATTGAGAACTATGGGCATCAAGGGAGATGTCCTGAAGCTAGAAGTGGAAAGTACTAATAAGGAACCTGAAGAGGAGAGCATTGCTGAAAAAGAAGTCTCTTAGGAGAATGAACTTATTAAAGAGGATGTGTTTACCGAGAATGTAGATCAATTGATCATGGTTGTCCAACGCGCAATGAACTTAAAACCCTCATGCAAGGAGCAGTAAAAGGAGAACTTGTTTCATATCACCTATAAGGTGAATGATCAAGTATGTGTGCTAATTATAGATAGCGAAAGTTGTACCAATGTAGCATCAACCAATTTGATCATAAGGTTGAAGTTACCGACTATCGCACATTCAAGGCTATACAAGTTGCATTAACTAAGTGAGAAGGGAGCACTACATGTCACTTAGAAAGTACTACTGCCAATCACTATTGTAAATTACTCCGATAAGATTCTCTGTGATGTGCTACCCATGTGCACTTCACACATGTTGCTTAGCTAACCATAGCTATTTGATAAAAGAGTTATTCATGATGAGTATAGGAATACATATATGTTCGAGAAGGATGGCAAGAAGGTTATGCTAAACCTAATGCTACCAAGTGAAGTTAACAAACTGAAACTAACTTGCAGATCGAAGAAGACTTTGATGACGAGTAGAGCTGAACTCGAAGAGGCCATTAAAGCTGACATGTCGATCCTCATATTGGTCAGATGTCTATTAAAACTGAAGTAGTGGGGTAAATTACCCCTAGAAATAAGAGAGTTGCTGGATGAATATGCCGATCTATTTCAAGAACAGTTGCTCAAAGGATTACCCCCCATCTAAGGCATAGGACATTGTATTGACATAGTTCCCGGAGCTGCCCTGCTGAATAAGCCATCTTATTGGATGAGTCCTGAACAAGCTTCTAAGCTCCAACAACAAGTCAATAAACTACTAGAAAAAGGGTATATGAGGGAGAGTCTCAAGCTTTGTGTTGTTTTGGCGCTCCTTGTGACAAAAAAGGATGGTACTTGGTGGATGTGTATTGATAGCCTAATCATGAACAAGATAATGATCAAATACAAGTATCCTATGTTACCATCAAATTCACATGAGGCTAGGAGATGAGTGGAAGACTACCTTCAAAACTTGACATGGACTCTATGAGTAAATGGTCATGCCATTTGGCTTGTCGAATGTCGCAAGCACTTTGATGTGACTCATGAACCATATACTAAGAAATCTCATGGGAAAGTGTGTCGTAGCGTACTTTCACGATATCCTAGTGTACAGTACCAACATGCCGAATCACTATGAACATCTCTATGCCATATTAAATGTCCTCTACATCGAGTGATTATTCGGCAATCTTAAGAAATGTTACTTTTTCCATGAAGAAGTTGTATTCTTAAGCTACGTAGTAAGTGGAGGAGGTTTACAAACGGATGACGAGATGATCCAAGCAATCATTGAGTGGCCAACTCCTACTGCCTGCACCGAGGTGAGAAGTTTCCATGGATTGGCTTCCTTCTAAAAGAGATTCATAAGGAATTTCAGTACCCTGACTACACCCCTTACTAAGCTAATAAAGAAGAACACCAACTTTAGATGGGGAGAAAAGGAAGAGAAAAGTTTTGCTGAGGTGAAGGAAAGATTGATTTCGCACCTATATTAGTTTTACCTGACTTCGAGAAAGTATTTGATTTGGAGTGTGACACATTAGGCATTGGAATAGGTGTTGTCTTAATGTAGGAAGGTTAACCAGTTGCTTACCATGGTGAGAAGCTCAAGGGACCTCAACTAAACTACTTTTTGTATAACAAAGAACTCTTAGCACTGATCTAAGCACTATAAGTATGGCAACATTATCTACTACCGAGAGAATTTGTCATCTATATTAACCATAAATCACTGAAGTATCTCTGAAGTCAAACAAAGTTGTTAAAGTAACAGGTAAGGTGGGTCAAATTCCTTGGGGGATTTAATTTTGTCGTTAAGTATAAGTAAGGAATGAGCAACGTGGTTACAGATGCTCTTTTAAGAAGACATGTACTCTTAACAAAACTGCAAACCAGATTAATTGGGTTTACAAGTATCAAAGAACAATACTTTGAGGATCTACATTTCAAAACTATGCTTTTGCACTATGTCGATGGAAGGATAGTGGATTAGTATCATGTAGAAGACGGGTAGTTGTTCCAAAGAAGGAATTATGCGTGCTAACCTATTAATTAAGGGAGTTACTGATCAGGGAAGCCTACAGCGAAGAACTTTCCAAACATTTTAAGGAGAGAAGGACGTATGAGCTATTGAGTAGGTATTTCTTCTTACCAAAAATGAGACGAGATGTGCACTAAGTTATTAAAGGCTATACTGTGTGCAAGAGAGCTAAATGTTGAGACGTACAACGGAAAGCAATGCATTTGCTTGTTCCAACAAGACCATGGGTTCAATTGAGCATGGATTTCATTTTAAGACTTCCTTAAACTGCTTGAGGCAAAGATTCTATAATAGTTATCGTAGATAGATTCAATAAGATGGCACACTTTATGCCCTGCTCCAAGACTAATGATGCTTCAACTATTACTTCTCTTTTCTTATAGGAAATTGGTCAATTACACAACATGTCAAGAAGTGTACTTTCAAATAGAGATCCAAAGTTCTTAAGCCATTTCTAGAGAACCCTATGTCGATGGATGGGGACCAAACTACTATTTAGTACTTCCTATCACCTCCAAACGAATGGCTAAACAAAGATAGTCAACTGTACTTTGGGATCACTAGTCTAAGCTACAGTGAGCAAGAACTTAGTCGATTGGGACGTTTGCTTGCTAGTAGTCAAATTCGCTTATAACCAAACAGTACATAACACCACTAAGTAGATCCCCTTTAAAGTTGTCTATGGTTTTAATCCCAAGATACCCTTAGATCATATCCCTATACCTATATCTAAGCAAGAAGACCCTGACACAAGAACTTGAGCACAATCCCTTCAATACATCTATGACAAAGTTACTCGGCAGACTGACCAAGCCACCAAGCGAATGTGAGAGAAGGCTAAGGGTAGGATGACGACAGCTTCAACTCAGAGACTTGGTATGGCTTCACTTAAGCAAAGAAAAGTGTTCAAGCAAGAGGAAGGACAAACTATCCCAAAGGGTTGAAGGACCTTTCAAAATACTCCAAAAGATCAATGATAATGGCTATAAACTAAAGTTACCTGATGACTATGGGGTTTCTGACAACTTCAATACTGCCGACCTCAGTCCATATCACCTTGATAGATAGCTAATCAAAGACCAATCAGATTTGAACCCAAATCCAAATCAACCTAAAGGGAATTATAGGAATCAAGTTACTAAGCCTTTAACCTACAATCGAGCTTAAGGATTAAAGGGACTGGCAAAGTGAATCCTCTTACTCTAGCCGTCTCATGCTGAGGTCGAGTTTTTCCCTACTGCCAATCAACTTTATATACCGAGTTGTATGACTACCCACCTTTCAGAAGTTGTGTGTCGACTTGAAGAATGCCAAGACAACAACCAAACCTCATACATCTACTCAACTATGTCCAGGCTAACCAACTACTCGGCATCGCTTTTACCAAGAGGCTAAGAGTGCTGCCTTAAACTAATCCTCAGTCACCCTTGCTAAAATAACTAATCTGCTCGTACTCTTTTGTCTGCATCTCTACTACGTGTAAAATCCACTCACTAATCATTGTTTTTTTTTTTCTTGAATATTCATTTTTACCATTTTGTATTCTTGTACATTACTTTTTTGGGGCAATACCCTTTTTATCTTTTCCCTTTTAAGCAAGTTGCCATAAATTCTAAGGTATAAATACCCTTTGTACATGTAGAGGCAAATAAGGAGATTACCATTAATACACTTGTTGTTGGTGAATTTTAAGATTAAGGAAAATCTTATAAAAGAGAATAAAATACTTAGTACCGGGACTAGTCCGGTGTGGCTACTTCGATGCTTAAATTAGTAGGATGAGTTTGTATAAAAGAATGTGAATGAAGTGTTAAAGAGAGAGATCTTACAGAGTTTTCTTTCCCATATTTATAGTTGGTTGTAATGTCTAAGGTAGTTGTCAGAATAACTATTAAAAGACGTGAAAGTTTCTTAATTTAACATCTTTCTTAATATATAGGGAGGGCAGGCGGTTATGTAATATAACTGTGCTTATGATAATTGTGTTATTTTTTTAGAGGCATGTCGAGATATTTAATATATTCATCATATCGACAGCCGAATGAATGAATATGCCAGATGAGCAAAATTTGACTATCAACATTTGCCCCCCAACTCCCATGTTTGAGTAGTCAACAAAGGGAGTGATATATATATTGCACTAGAAGCCAAATGGAGGACTGATTCTTTAGATTGATGTTAAGCAAGATAGGAAGTAGGACAAATCACATCCCAGTCAAAAGGTTGCCATTTCTAAATTCCCGCTAGTTCGAGAAACCAAGAAATTGGTGACATGACATCTATCGTCTAGGTCATCATTTTGCTACAGGCTTAATAATTGTTAGAAATTTGTTTGTCGTCAGATTTCAGTCATGAAACACGTGTTAGTAATCCATGCCATTACCAAATCAACACATCATTACTATCAAAAGCAGACTTGCAATTACAAGGATAGGTCGTCCATATATAAGGTACTATTCATAATAAGATTTCATTTCTTTAGTTGCGTCTTAAACTTTTGTTCACTTTCTCATTTTCAAATTCACATTCTTCGACTTGTGTTATTTCATTTCGTAAAACCATTCAAGTATGGTTCGGAAAGTTGCTCGTCAACTTGTTCTATCCAATTCCGAGGCAACGGAAATTAAGGCCACTTTTCCCCCCCTAAATAAGGAGTGAAGCAACATGTTCTTCGAGCAGTTCGGCCAATAATATGGAAACTTGCTCAGATTAATGAACTTCCTATGAATAATTATCTTGAGGATAAGGAAGGGAGGCCTTCAACAAGATATCTATACAACACAATAGCCTACTCTCGCGACTCTCCTGATGGTATAGCAAGTTTTGTTGATAGAGTTCTTGTCATAAAGTACAACTAGTACTGGCAAGATTTTCTTGGAACATGGAACTTGAGGAGGCTAAAAGATAGGGAGAGATTATGTTTCCTAAGAGAGCACAAGTTCTACATATACTTGAAATATTTGGATTTTGGGTTGTGCTTTCCTTGTTCAGCTTTTGTTTAGGGATTTTTCAACTACTTTAGAGTTACATTATGTATGTTCTCACTAAACACATATCGACTTCTGGTAGCTTTTGAGATAGTTTGTGAAGAAGTTGAAGTCAGGGCTACGTGTTAGTTGTTTAGGTTTTTCTTCACTATCCGTAGGCAACTTAATGAGTGATACATCACTGCTACGAGGCATGAACGCAAGTTTAGAGATGAGTTAGAATCCAAGATCCACAAGTGGCATGACAAATTCATGTCAATAGTGTCTAATAAGGACTTGGAGTTTTGGATCCAATAGATTGAGCCAATCTGTACAAAAGATATAGATCTGATGCTGAATGATGCAACAACAGCAAGAAAAATTCAAGAGAGGAGGAAGAAAAAAATGTTCTTTTAGGACATTGAGAGGATTATATAGTAATATGAAAATGGAGACCTAATCTTTTTTGAAAAAGAAGTTGCACTAATGAGTTATCGTCGTGTGATAAAGGCATATTTTTCATGTTTTAAAGTGCAAATTAAGATAGAATTATTATAGATTTTATAGAAATCATTAAGAATTGGTACTTAATTATGTTTATTTGGACATTTCAGGAATTAGAGAATTCAAGAGTGGAATTACGGACGATTTAAAGGAATTTTATGCAATTTGGAATTAAAGGCTGCCAGCTTAACAACCGGCTTACAACTTACAACTTGCATCAGTAGCCTTGGATGACTACGCCACCAGCCTAAAAGCCAGCCTTGCACTTATACCATCTACCTTCATAGTTGGCCTTCATGAAAACAAAAACTTCACGCAAGTTAACTCTAATTTTTCATATAAATAGCTTATGTCTCATGGTTGGAAGGGATGAGTAGACACTTTTCCTTAGATATCAAGAGTCATAGAATAGTTTTAGATAGTTTCTGAAGAATTCTATAGGAGAAGCACTTTGATTATTGAGGGGACTTGGCTTTTGTTGTGAAACCAAGATTGAAGTTGTAATTGAAGATTATTTCTCTCCAATACAGAGTTAGTGACATCTATTTCAATTATTCTTATGCAATTTTGTGAATTCCTTATGCTTTCAATTATGAATTTTCTTGCAATCTCAATCAATATTTGTGTTTTTGTTTTCAAATCCATGGCTAACTAAAATTATTTGTGAGAATTGATGAAACCTTAGATAGTAAAGATGATGATTTTGATCATGTTATAGGATTAAGAGATATATGGATGATTCATGATTGCAATTATAATTATTCAATTGATTATAATTGTTAGAAATCCTAATGATACAGGAGTTGATTAGTGTTTGTTAGAAATTCTTAGTTGATTTGATTAATCAATGCAGAAGCAGAGTTAATCGAATTAATTAGAAATTATCTAGAGATTAATACGATGTTTGGCGATTAATTATTCACTAAGACATTAGGGATAATTGATTTAGAACATTAGACAATTATAATATCGAGAGATATATGATCATAATTTAGAGTCCACTGTTAATTAGAAGATGTGGAAACTAACTAATTAATTAGGGGTTTAAATCCTTAAATTTTAAGGAATAATAATTTCACTTAAATGACCATATAGCTATTAATCTATATAATATGATAATAATTTGATTTGCGTAATCTAGGGTGGATTCTGTTTTCCCACAATTCTCAATTGATTGCTTAATTTTAGATTTTTCATAATTACTTTCTTTTCGATAGTTTTAGAGTAATTATTAGATTAATTAATTTAATTTTGATTGCCTAAATATTGATAAGAACTAGCATAGGATTAGTAATTTCTTAGTCTTCGAGGGATGGACCACCTTGCTTTCTCTATATTACCTGATTTCGACCCAATATACTTACTGGAGTATTCGCAATTTATTTTTCTATATATAGTTCAAGCAAATCATCGTGCCGAATATAGTTACAAGGAAAGCTATTCTCTAGACTTAAGGGGAGAATTGTACCAACTGAGCCTTGCTTAACACGGAAAATGTAAGTTCATCTTTCTCCCATCTGTATATTAATTCCTTTACTCGTATTTTAGATATAGCTGCTGGTGAGGTGAATCCTGCTAAGCTACTCACTCAAGCCAAAGCCAAGAAATCCAAGGCTAACAAAAGGGCAACTACCTCAACAAATACAACTTGGCCTGTTGTGGCAAAGAAGGCCACAAAGGAGGCTACAGCAAAGTAGGCATCCATATAGAAGATCTCTTGTCTTACCAAGAGGCTGAAGGAGAATGAGAAAACACTGCCAACTGAGATTGTTCATTCTAAGGAGCCTCTAGTCATGATTATTCAAACTTTTGTCAAGCCAAAGGATATCGAGCATTAGGAGACACACCTCGGCGAAGAGGATGAAAATGCCATTGCCGCAAAAGGCTCATCATTGGCAATTGCAGCGACTCTGAGTGGTGACAAAAGACCAAGGAAGGAACTCGCCAGCGAACCACCTACCAAGAAGTCCAGGGGCTTAGACAAAAGGGCGAAGGAGGTAATGCGTTCTAAAGCTCTCGGCATTAGTAGCGTCGAATTCATCCTTAACAAAGAGGATGATGAGTACTTCATCCCTTGCTAAGGCCACCAAATTTTGGACACCGACTTGGCCTTGGGAGATAAGACGAAATCTTTAGCTCTAATGGAAGGGATCGTTCTTCCGAAAGACAAAGATATCACCAAGAAGGATGTTGATAGGATCGACGATTTTAATAAGGGCCATATCGCGGCCAAATTGTATGATGTGAGTATCCATAACCATTACTTTTAATTATCAAATTCATTCGAGTAACTAACACATTTCCTTTTGTAGATGAGCAGCCACATTATGACAGCTTTGGACAAGGCCAACAAAGAAGGAAAGAAGGTAATATCTTTAGTTGTATCTGTGTCATACCCAATCATTCTTGATTATATTAAATGAATTTGCTGCAGAAAGTTAAGGATGCATACAATGCATCAAAGGCCCAAACTGTTGCTGTCGAGAATGCGAGGATTAAGGCTAATATGGAGGCAAGAAAGCTTAAGGAAGAACTTACTACCGAGAAATTGGCACATGACCTCTCGCCGATGAAATCTCTAGCCTAAAGGCTAAAATGGAAGAACAGTACCAAAAGTCTAAAGGCCTAAAAGAGAAGCTGCAGAAGAAGAAAGAAGAATACTGAGGCTTAGGCCAAACTATTTGCATGATGAGCGATGATGAAGATAAGGTCAGGATGTAGATAAAGGAGTTGGAGACTAACAACTTAAACTTACAGAGCCATGTAGCCAAGTTGGAGGAGAATATGAGGAGGGGACCATCAATTGAAGAGGCTCTTAATATAGTCACTCTCAATCAGTAATACGAGAGGCTTCTACACAAGAAGTTGTTAGAAGAGGTTCAAGCAGCAAGAGAAGAGGTCTTAAAGCTTCATCTTGATTATGATCTCTCGTGTCTTGGCTTTATTGATGTTGACAACAAAGTTAGTAGTGCCGACAAAGATAAAGGCGACGAGACACGTACCGAGAGTATGAATCAAAGTGACAATGAAGCTCATGCCTAAGAAGTTGCCCGCTCCAAGACCCTAGTTACTGAGGAAGCCCCAACCATTGATTTAAAAATCACTTCTGCTGAATCTAAGGATAGGCCATAGGACTTATTGTATTGGCACATTGCATCCTTACGTAATTATCAATTGAAGTATATACAAGGTAATACTGAGTGATTATGACACTTGAGCAAAAATAGTTGATAGATCTCTAATATGTTTAATTTTATGTACTGCACTTTCACTGCGTGTATGGTATGTATATGTTACTTCACACACTTATTCGTCAGTATGTTTTATTTCACACGCTAGTTGTTACTTAGCATGTTTTATTTCATACGCTATATGTTTCTCGGCATGTTTTATTTCCCACGCCCATCGTTTTATATTGTCTATTAACCATTTGAGGCGTAGACTAACCGTATTACTTGGCCGTTAGGTTAATTTGTATAATTTGTTAACCGCATTTGGCTATAACATAGGTTAATTCGTTTGCCGTACAACCTAAAACTTGTTAATTTGGCAATCATGACGATGACAAACATAATGAGACTTTAAATATAATTCTCATAAATAAGTACTGCAGTTTTACAAACATGTTGGCTATCACCAAATGAGTGAAGACAGAAATCATCCGACAAATTAATTGAAATAAAATTTCAAATTCTCGACATTCCATGCTTGAGGGATGATTGATCCATTTAACCTTTCTAATCGATAGGCCCCCTCGCTAACAACTTCTTGAATCCTCACAGGATCCTCCCAATTTGCACCGAGCTTTCCTTGAGTAACTTGCACACTAGTGGCTTCCATTTTATGGCAAACCAAATCTCTAAGTTAGAAAACCTTGTGCTTCACTTTTTGATTGTAATACCTTACTATTCTATGCTGGTGTACCGCAACCCTAGCTCTCACAACGTCTCGAATTTCCTCAATAGTGTCTAGATTCGCTGTCAATCCAACTTAATTAAGCATTACATCAAAATTATGCGTCCGTAGATTAAGCAAGTCCAACTCAATCGGTAACACAACTTCCGTACTGTATGCTAACTTGAGTGGTGTCTCTCCCGTTGCAGTTCTATGAGTGATTCTATATCCCCATAAGACATTTGGCAATTTCTCTGCCCATCTCCCCTTAACTTGATCTACTTTCCTTCTTAAGCCGTATAATATGATCTTGTTGATGACTTCGACTTGTTCACTTGTCTGAGGGTGTGCTATAGACGTATAATTGAAACGAATGCCATGCTTCTCGCAAAATGCCTAGAACTTATTGTTGTCAAACTACGAGCCATTATCTGTAATTATTGTATAAGGAACTCCAAATCTTGATATGATGGAACCGAATACAAATGCTTCCACCTTCTGCTCGGTGATCTTTGCCAATACCTCAATCTTGGCCCATTTAGTAAAATAATCTACAACGATAACGACAAATTGTCACTGAGTAATAGATTTCAGAAAGGGTCTAAGGATGTCTAGCCTCCACTAAGCAAAAGGCCAAGGGTTAGTCAAACTACATAACTCGGTGGCTAGTACGTTACTTAGTGAGTCATGCTTTTGGCATTGAGGACAATGCCGAACAACGTCCCTCGTATCTTTTCTTATGGTCGACTAATAATAGCCGAGTCGTAGAGCTCGAATGTATAATGTTTGCGCCTTTATGTAGTTACTGCGTATGCTACAATATAGTTCAAACAACACCTTCTAGGTATCTCTTAGGGAAAGGCATCGAAGTTAAGGTTAAGATGTGACACGCTTATACGGTTAACCATCAATCAACGTATAGTTCACAGCTTGGTAAGCCAATCTCCATGTCTCCTTTTTGTTGTCAGGGATAATACCATCTTTTAGATAATTTACTAGGGAATCCATCCACGATTCTTCTCTTGAGCAAGGAGCTAACTCACAGCTCTACAAGAGATTGGATAAGCTTTTCTGTAGGAGAAACTCGATGAAAAGTTTCTCGCTCAACTCGATGAAAAGTTTCTCGCTCAACTCAAGGAATGCCATACTAGCCAACTTCGACAGCTTATTGGCAACAATATTCTTACTTCTCGGAATTTTGTGAATAGAGAAAGATAGGAATTCTTCTACGAGCATTTGTACCACCAATAGGTATTTACTCATCTCTTCTTCTCTTGTAATGTAACTTCCAATGACCCGATTTATCACCAGCTGGTAATCAAAGAACACTTCGAGTTTCTTGGCACCAATTTCTTTTGCTAATTTTAATCTAACAATTAGAGCTTCATACTTTGCTTCATTGTTACTAGTTGAGAATCCAAATTTCAAAACGTAATAAACTTTGACATTATGGGAGCCTTTAAGAACTAGGCCTACACTGCTTCCTTCTCATGTTGAAGAACTATTGACATAAAGAAACCAGATAGGTTTCTTGACAATCTCCATACAGTCTTCCTCTCCGGTGAATTCGACTACAAAATCCGCTAGTACTTGGGCCTTTAGTGTCGTTCTGGGTTTATATTGTACACCATGAGCATTGAGCTCTAAGACATATTTTATCATCCTCCTCAAAGAATCAGGCCACTCTAATGCTTACCGTAATGGTTGATCGATGAGGATAATAATCTAGTGAGCTTAAAAATACGGCTTCAACTTTCTCGTTGAGAGAACCACTACTAATACAAATTTTTCAATCTTTGTGTACTGAAGCTCTAGCCCTTGCAAAATATAACTCACATAATAAGTGGGTTAATGCTCTTTGCCATCAATTTGAACCAATACAGAGGAAAGTGGTTAGCAACTGGCTAATAGATACAAGTGTAAATTTCCTCCAAGAATGGGTATCGAGAGTATCGGGGGTAACGCAAGAAATTCCTTAATCTCGTTGAAAGCTCTTTTGCAATCGTCGGTCTAATTGAATTCCTTTAGATTCTTCAAAATTTTAAAGAATTCTGTGCACCTATCTACACTTCTCGACACAAATTTATTGAGGGTGACAATTCACTCGGTGAGTTCCTACATCTCATTGACCATGCGAGGTGATTTCATATTCCTTATGGTTTCAATCTTTCTTAGATTAGCCTCGATGCCGTGTCATATAACCATATACTGGAGAAATTTCCTTGATGTTGTGCCAAAAATGCACTTTTGTAGGTTGAGTTTCATGCTATATCTCTTCAATGTGACAAACATCTCCTCTAAATCAGTGAGATGCTGATCTTCCTTTATGCTCTTTACAATCATGTCATCTACATATACTTCAACATTCCTATGGATCTGAGATTTGAACTTCTTCATTACTAATCTCTGGTATGTGGCACCAAATTTCTTCAGCTTAAAGGGCATCACCATATAATAGTACATTCTAAAATTGGTAACAAAAGATGTGTAAACTTCATCTACCTTATCTATCTTGATTTGATTGTAACCAAAGAAAACATTCATAAAAGAAAGCAATGCATATCCTAAGGTTGTGTCTACCATCTGATCGATTTTTGGCAATGGGCAACAATCCTTGGGATAAGCATTATTGAGATTCATGAAGTCTATACACATTCACCACTTGCCGTTAGACTTCTTGACTAGTACACAATTTGCTAGCCAAGTCAGATAAAGCTCTTCTCAGATAAATCCTGCCTTCAATAATTTCTAGACCTCTTCTTCTATTGACGTTTGTCTCTTTGATGCAAAATGTCTCTTTTTCTGTTGGACCACCTTTACATTCAGGTCAATCTAAAGCTTGTATACCATAACGTCCCTTGGAATACTCAGTATGTCCGAAGGTGACCATGCAAACACATTAGCATTAGCTTTTAGGAAGTCAATCAGGCTTTGCCAGACATCTGCTGACATGGGTTTTCCTATCCTTGTTGCCTTCCCAAGATCATTTCTCAAAGGAATTTCCTCTGTATCATTCGCAGTATTCTCTATGCTAACTGACTTGCCTTCTAGATAGGTTTCAACTTGAAATACTTCCTCTCGTCTCAAGGCCCTTATATATAAGGACCGTACCAATTACCAATCCCCTCTGCACATATTAACCCTCATAGGAGTAGGAAACTTAGCCTTAAGATGTGCTGTTGAAGGGACAATGCCGAATAAATGTTGGCATGGTCATCCCATTATCATGTTATAAGGGGATCAACATTTGACAACAAAAAAATCTACTTTGTCCTTTGCAACATGCTTGTCATCATCGATCTCTATCAGCAAAGAGATAACTCCAGCTACTTAGACAGGCTAATTATTGAAGGCATAGAGGTCACACTTATAAGACCATAGCTATACTTTGATCTTGGGCCTCATTTGATCGAAGGTATGCTGAAAAATGATATCAGCCGAACTTTGCATGCCAACAAGAATCTTCTTGACTTCAAAGTTGGATACTCTTGCATTGATGACAAGTACATCATCGTGCGACCTCTGGATACCCTCAAAATCTTCTTCTCCAAAAAATATTGTATTATCAATCCTGACTTTCTTTCCGTGAATATTACAAACATAATTCTTGGCAGTAATTGAGTTTAAAGAACTCGATTGGCCTATGCTAGGTCCGCCGACAATGGTATTAATTACTCCGTTAGGCACTTTGTTGGGATTAACATCCCTTGCATCTCTCACAGCCATTGTTGGCTGAGTGTCATCCTCTTGTTCCTCTCTTCTTCTCTAAGACGATCTTTTGATTCTTTCGGCATCATGTCCTAGAAATTTTTGTAAGTGCTCATGTTGTATTGCATCTTCAATTGCATTCTTAAGTTGAATACACTAATTTGTATTATGACTCTCGTCACGTTAGAAATCACAGTACTTGTTCGAATTTCTTCTTGAAGGATTCCCTCACATTCTTTCCGACCATTGGAGGACACCTCTCTCCCTACGTACCTCCATCAAAATATCTGAGATTAGACGGTTGATAAGCATGTAGGATAAGAATGTCGGGATCCTCGGTCTCTTCCTCTTGGCATTTGAACTATGGTCATTGTCTATGCCAAGTCTATCCCTTGCATTTTTCTGTTTGTCATTCTTTCCCTCTCCTCTGCTCTGATTGGCCTCTCGTCATGCCTTTATGTTATCTTCCTATCAAATGAATGAGGTGGCTTTAGCCTTAAACTCAGCAAAAGTTTTTTGCTTGTTCTTTGCGAAAAGTCTCCATGAGGCTTGACTCCATCGATTACCGCATTGAGGGCTACACTCTTGTCCAGCTCTGGGATTCAGACCATCTCGGCCATAAATCTAGCCAAATAGTCCTTAATTGACTCATCGGACTTTTGTTTAATGGCGTTAAGGATTAAGGAGTCCTTAACAAGGAGTTTACTTGCAAGGAAGTGTTAAAGGAATACTTCTACTAGTTCATCGAAATAGGAAATGGTATTTGGTTTCAAATGTTTGAACCATGTGCTGGTTGCATTCCTCAATGTTGAAGGAAAAGCTTGACAGGCTACTACATCACTCAAGCCATGCAACTTAGCCAACGTACGGTAGTACTCTAAGTGGTCTTTGGGGTCCTTTGTTCCATTGTGAGTCTCAAACTATGGTAACTTTATGTGCTAAGGTATTACTTCCTCTAAAATTTCTAGAACAAAGGGACTCTTTTTAATTTGGAACTGTTTGCTTAATGCAACAGGGGTACTGACATGCCAAGGACCCACAGGTGCACCTACTGCGATTGTTTGCCTTTGTCATTTCTCTTGAAAGTAAGAGCTAAAGGTCCTATCATATTCTTAACTTGCTTTTTTTGTAGCTTGGGTGAATAAATGGAATCATTGCCTTTTTCAGCACCATGATTGCTTTAGTCTTTGTTTTGGGGTTGGATTTGGGTGAATATTACTATAGAGGAGGTTAAAGATTTGCTTGTGTTTTTTATTTAATTCTTGGTTTTCCTTGACTAAGTCAAAGCAGAGTTGCTTAAGCCTAGCCAACCACTGTTCATCAGTATGCCTACTCCCCCCTTCAGGGAATTAGGAGGTAGTGCCAGCACTTGCACTCTTAGATACTCTTATCCTAGCTATGTAGGTATGTTTAGAAAATAATAGACAGCGCCAAATGTTGTTGGTGAATTTTAGGATCAAGGAAAATCCTGTAAAAGAGAATGAAATGCTTGGTACTAGGGCCAATCCGGTACAGCTACTCCGATGCCTAAGTTAGTAAGGTGACTTTATATAAAAGTATGTGAATGAAGTGTTAAAGAGAGAGATCTTATGAAGTTTTCTTTCCTATATTTATAGCTGGCTGTAATGTCTAAGGTAATCGTTGAAATAACTGTTAAAACACGTAGAAGTTTCTTGATTTGACATCTTTCCTAATATATAAGGAGGGCAAGCAGTTATGTAATATAACAGTGCTTATAATAACTATTTACACCATGGGCTTGAATTCAAATAAGGAATAGATTTAGGATACTCAGCATAAATGCTGTATGTTATTTTTCCAGAAGCATGCCATGAGATTCAATATTGTTAGATATCTCTCGTAGATTTTGATGATAACAAAAAGAGAAGAACACTAATGAATTAACAAGTGTGTAAGTATTTAGAAAGTTTAAATTTGCAAATTAAGGTACATTCAAAAGCGTATTTAGAAGGTCTGAATGGATTGAAAATAGACTATTAGAGAAAATTTTCAGAAAGTATTTCAAAAGCTTTTATAAGAAGAATCAATACAACACTTCATAAGCTTATTCAGAAACAAAAGCCTGATATTCTTTAGAAGATTGTTCAAAAGGTAAGTCTGGAAGTAAACAACTTTAAATCAGATTCGAATTAATCAAGACTTAGCTCCACTGGATTGAGTGTATTAAGAAAATGCTCTTAATCCCATTTCACTAAGATGGAGTTAAGATCCATGGGGATTATTTTTAAGCGAAAATATATTTGGATAAATTAAGATATGCACAAATCTTAGATAAAGAAAAGGTTGATTCGATTTGTAGGATTTAAATTTTGAACGCAAGGCTTATCTGGAAATAGCTAATGAAAGCTGATCTTTTTAAATTCAAATCAAAGCTTTTCTGGTGATTACAAATTGATGAATATCTAATCTAAACAAGATAAGGAGAATTAGTTTTGAATTTTCAAATGACCGAGATCTTCTCATGAAATTTTCCAAGGACTATCCTTTGCCTTCTAACGATTGGATAATTATGAAAATAAAGATACTCTTCATCAAATTAGCCGTTAAAAAATCTCTATATAAAAAGAAAAAGGATTCAAAATGTCAAGGGACACAACTCTAAAGAAATACTATCGTTTCATAGAAAATTCTTAATCAGTTTTTACCTTTTGAAAAGCTTCAAAAAGTTCTTCAAATACTTCTTCAGAGAGCTGCACCAAATCAAAATTCTACAATAAGTGTTATTTCTTTAAAGTGTAAAATTTTTTGAGACTTGTATTTTTGTTCTCACTTATAATCTCTATACTTTATTGTAGAGAAAAGATAGTTTGTACTTTATAGATCTGTATTAGCCTAGATTGAAGAAAGGCTAGATAGGTAGAGTAGAGTGTTATAAAGTCATTGTGACAAATGATTGTAATTTATTTATGATTTGATTTAGTAGACAAAGTGGAACGGCACCAATGAAGTAGACCAAGTCCCTAGCAGAGGAGCTAGAAAAGAGTAATAGGCAAAAGGCTGAAGCTCTATAAAATCTTTACCTAATTTTTTCCTTCCTTACACTCTTTTAATTTTGTTTATTATCTGTTTTGTACTGAATCATTAAATTATCACTATTCATCATTATAAGTTACTAAGAGGGGTAACTTCATTTTTAATGAAAATTTTTTCAAAAATTTAGAGATATCAATTCACCCCCTCCGCCCCTCCTCTTGATATCTTATACAAGACCAATAAATATATTCGTCATATCAGCGGCTAAATGGATGAATATACCAGATGAGAGAAAATTAACTATCAACAACACTGAATATTCTTCTTCTCGTAACACTGATTATTTACTCTCATTTCACTTTTATCCTAACCCTTAAGTAAAGCTAGGTAGTAAGTAACCTCATTAGATCATCTCATATGTCATATCAAGCTGTGCCATAAGTCCTTGAAAGTTCCATTGGTGCATCATATCGTTTGGAGCTATTTGTGGGTTTGCTTACTCCTTTCATTCATCTTTTGTCCTTTTGCGAGTTTCCTTATCATCCTTTTCAAGCTTTTGATAAGCTTGGACCCATCCTCATAACCGACCTTATTTGTTCTTAGTTGTGATACATATTAGTGGTAGCCGTTGAGTCTGGTTTGGAGATGGTAGTGAGGGCATTGGTGTAGTAGTGGTGGTGATGTGTAATGATTAAGTGGTGGTGGTATATGGTGGGAGTATGTTACACAAAACAATAGCTACAGCATATTTTATTTGCTGAATTAGACCTTAATAGGAATTCCATAAGGAATTAGGAGGAATGGATGTGTCATTCCCTCTAAGTGACAGGCTATAAATGTAATAAGCCCATAATAGAATACTCATTAATTAGGAATAGAATATGTTTATAATACATATTACCATGTTTACTTAAGCAAAGATGTAGCTAAAGAATATATCGGTAATAGAACTTATAAACCATGTTGCCTTTATTTTTTGGAAATCGTAATAGTTTCTTCTTCCACATATATACTTCCATTTATTTTTTCTATACCCCCATCCGCCCTTTCCATAATGTATGATAAAATTATGAAAATTCATCGAGAAAAAGTTGTGGTTCAAGTTCATTAAAAGGTTACATATTGTATGTTCTCTCTCTCTCTCTCTCTCTCTCTCTCTCTCTCTCTCTACGTGTATGTATGTATATGTGTATGATAGAATCAAAAGTGATGGTCTGTAGTAGTGGATAGGTAGTGTGATGGTGGTTTATGTTGGAGAGACACTATCTTTGATGTGTGAAGATGGCAAGTTGATGGTCTGTGTCATTGTACGACTAACGTAATGTAGTCTTTCTTGGTAAGATGATGGTCTCTAGTGTTTGTAGATGGTAGGTTAGTAGTCTGTCATGTGTGTAGCTAGTACAATGTCAATCTATTTTGGTGGGTCAGTAGCCTATGGTGGTACATAGGTAGTTTGGTTGGTGACCTATGGCAGTGCATGGGTAGTGCGATGGTGGTATGTGTTAACGTAAGAGTCGTCTCTAGTGGTACATGTGTGGTATATGGGTGGTTAATAACAATATGTGGGTGGTGTGATGGTGGATATCTTGGTGCAAGAGTAATTTTTAGTAGTACATGGGTAATGGATGTGTGGTTAATGATGGTAAATAGGTGGTGCTATGGTAGTCCATCTTAATACGACGATGGTCTCTATTGGTGCATAAGTTGTGAGTTGGTTACTTATGTTGGTGCATATTTGGTGTATGTAGTTGTAGAGAATCATTTCAATAATTGGGCTTTTACCCCAGTATAATGTTATAGACCAATTGCTTAGGCTAGTGACAAAGCTTAGGGGATCGAGGTTAATTAGAGATGTTTCAACAAGATCTAGTTTGATACACTTAGAATGGGGATCATTGGACTGGATTTTCTACTCTTAAGTTTACTTGGTTATCTCGCAAGCAAAAAGTATACTCGAAAATTGGCCTTTTGAGCTCATTTGGGCTTTATTTGGTCTTGTTGGGCCTTAAAGAGACTTAATTGATCTTTAAGCTTAATTATATTAATGATGGGCTTTCTTTAGCTGCCGTAAGCTTTAAGTATGCTTGAGCCCATATCCAAGCCTATGAAGGATAAAAGAGATGATAAGCTTCAACAATGGAACTCGATCTCAATCGTCCATCTTAAAGCCATTCGATAAATAAGATTAACTTTCAAACTCTATAAATAGGAGGCTTCTCTTCTCATTTGGTGAATTCAAAATAGTAGCAAGATTAAGATAAACACCAGAGCTCTGCTGAAATCACTTCAAAGAAGATTAAACAGACAATTCATTAAGAACAATTCAAGAGTGATCAATAGTATTGAGTTTGATCTATTGCCACACATGTGCATTCATGATACTGAGTTTGCCCATTCTTCCTCCTATGCCTCTTCTTAATGACATCCTTCCACGTGTCATCAATTCAAGATGTCTCTTAAGTCGATCGGTATGCATGTCATACATGATTAGCTAACTACAACAACTTCATCACACATTATTTTGCAACTCTACTAGGGAAAGAGAGATTTGACAGAATGATAAATGGATATAAGAAGACTAGAAGTGACAATCACGTCTAGGAATGGGAGAACCAATATGAGATGGTTAAGCAAACCCAAGTAACACAAGATATTAGTGTGCCAACTACTATGCAAGCATTAGGAATCGTGCAAGCACCTTCATGGGAATCAAGCTACTAGACTACTAACCCGTAGCCAGGCCTAAGAACTAGAAGAACTGGCAAGACAAATCCTCCTATTCCAACCAACTCATGCGGAGGCTGAGTATCTCCTTGCTGACCCCTTCTGCGTGCCAAGTCGAATGATTGCCTATTTCTCGCATTTTGTGTGCTAAAAAGTAGAAAGCCGAGACAATAGTCCATCTTCATTCTCATACATGCTTGGCTGATTGCTAACTCAGCTGCACCCTTGCCAAAATGCCAAAAGAAAGAGTACGAACTGACTAAGCCACCCTTACTCGAACAAGCAAGTTATCCACATCTTCTAATGGCATTCCCAATACAACATCGCCACTTGTATAGAACCATGAGTAAAATCCATTGCACTAATGATCGTTTTCCTTATATATTCATTTTTATACCCTTTTGTATCTTGTATATTACTTCCTTAGGAAATACCCTTTTTGTATTTTCCCTTTTGGGCAAGTTGTCTTAACTTGTGAGTATAAATACCCCTATACTTATAGCTAAAAGCAAAATTAGATCATCATTAATACACTTGAGTATTTTCCCTTTCTTACGTAAACACTACATATTAACTCTCAACATTACTCTTATCCTAACCCTTAAGTAAGGCTAAGTAGTGAGTAGCCTCACCAGACCATCTCGTGCGTCATATCGAGTTGTGTCGTGAGTCTTCAAAAGTTCCATTGCTGGGTCATATCCATTAGAGCTGTTCATTGGTTTTTGCTTACTCTTCATTCGCATTCATCCTCTCGCCCATTCCTCATCACTTTCTTTTTTGAGCTTTTTGTAAGCTTAGACCCACCCAACAACCAGCCTTATTTGTTCTTAGTCACGGTTCGCACCATCTTGGTATCAGAGCGGAAGTTTTGTTTGAGTTGCGATTTATGTTTCAAGTTTTGTTATATTCTATTCTGCGTATGTGAGACAAAGCAAGTTACTGTGTTCATCTTAGCTGTTATGTTTGCTAGCAACTAATTTCTTGAAGTGTTTATTTGAACTTTAAATCTATGCAGAAAATGACTAACCTAAGTGTGAACATTGGTGCTGGAGATGATAACAATAGAGTTATTCCCCATAGACAACAATCTTAGGGAACTCTTAAGAGCACTAATGAGAGATTTGATGAGGTGGTTAACCTCTTGATAGATTTGACCCAAGCTGCTCATGCATTGGCTTACTGACCCACTGAGGCTACGCAAAACATTTCATAAGCTACTTAACCTATTAGAGGTCAAAACTTAGCTCAATTAGTTCGAGGTAAAGGAGTAGGTGGATGAGTGAGGAGAGAGATTAATTTGGCAGACGTAGGAGACAAAGAAGAGTGTGTGCAAGTCCCTAAAGCATTTAACCATGTAAAGCTTCAGATTCTGAGCTTTAGTAGATCTAAGAATGCCAATGAGTATTTGGAGAGGGAAGAAAAGGTAGAACGCATTTTTTTATTATTATCAATACGAGGATTACGAAAAAGTGAGAACTACTACTATTGAGTTCTCCGAATATGCCGCCATGCAATGGAAGAATTTCTAGGCCATAAGGAGACGAAAGGACTACCGAAAGATTAGTACTTGGCCCAAGATGAAGAGAGTACTCAAAAATAGATTCGTGCTCAAAACATATCATCAAGATACTTTCACTCGGCTTCAGGAGCTGAGATAAGGAGATTAGATTGTTCAACAGTATGTTCAAGAATTTTAAGTGCTGATGATCTGTTACGAAGTGAAGGAACCACCAACTTAAACAGTCTCAAGATTCATCACTAGATTGAGAGGTGATATTTCAGACACTATGGAACTCCAATGCTTTACCACAATGGACGAAGCCATCAGAATAGCCCAGTGAATAGAAAGGCAAAGAAGGAGCTAAGTATCGATGAGGATGTCGACTAGCTAACTTAGACAAGCAAGTCACTAAGCTCAGTCGAGTACCGAACTGAGCCGAAAGATGGATGTCCGAGCTTATTAGAAAGGCCGACTAGATGGTGAAGTGCCAACCTAAACTTATGAGAAGGGGAAAGGGTCTGGTGGGAAAATGAGCCGAATTAAGTGGTTCAAATACCAAGGGTTTGGACATATAGCTGCTTAATGCCCAAACCAAAGAACTATAGTGATTAAGGGAGACATTACGAAGTTGAAGGTAGACAACACTGATGAGGAACTTAAAGAAGAGGAGATCACTGCCAAGGAAGAAACTGTCGAGAAAGAACTGATTGAGGAGGAAGTATTTGCTAAGGACTTGAACCAGTTACTCATGGTTGTCTGACATACTATGAATATGGAACCCTTATGAGAGGAGGAGCAAAGAGAGAATTTATTTCATACTAAGGTGAATGATCAAGTGTATGCCCTTATCGTAGATAATGGAAGCTACACCAACATGGCATTAGCCGATCTTATTTCAAAACTAAAGTTGCTAACTGTTTCACATCCCTAGCTGTATAAGTTACACTGGTTGAGCGAGAAAGGAGCATTACATATCACTCAACAAATACTACTATCGATTACTATAGAGAATTACTTGGACTAAATTCTCTACGACATACTACCCATGTGTGCTTCCCACATATTACTAGGTAGATCGTAGCTGTTTGATAGAAGAGTTATCCATGACAACTACAAAAATACATACATATTCGTGAAGGATGACTGGAAGAACATACTGAACCTAATATCTCCAAGAGATGTTAACAAATTGCAGACAAAACTTGCTCGTAGATCGAAAAAGGCTCTAGTGATGAGTAGAGCCGAGCTCTAAAAGGCCATCAATGCTAACGAACCAACCCTTATGTTGGTCAAGCGCTTATTAGAAATGAAGGAGTAGGGTGAACTACCCTAAGAAATCAAAGAGTTACTAAATGAGTATACCAACCAATTCCTAGAATAATTACCTAAAAGGTTACCTCTAACTCAAGATATAGAGTACTGCATTGACTTAGTACCCGGTACCGCACCACCGAA
The DNA here is from genome assembly GCA_024138015.1 of Lumnitzera littorea. Lineage (NCBI taxonomy): Eukaryota > Viridiplantae > Streptophyta > Magnoliopsida > Myrtales > Combretaceae > Lumnitzera > Lumnitzera littorea. Next base: position 95,242,567 of record JAMXBB010000007.1, read on the forward strand.
TAAGCCAACTTATTGCATGAATCTTGAATAGGCTACTAAGCTCCAATAACAAGTCAATGAGTTGCTAGAGAGATGATATGTTAGGGAAAGCCTCAACCCTCACGTTGTACTAGCCCTTCTAATGCCGAAGAAGGATGGAACTTAGCGGATGTGTGTCAACAGCCAAGCCATGAATAAGATCACAATCAAATACAAGCATTCGATCCTTAAGTTAGAAGACATGTTAGATGAGTTAAGTTGAGCTAAGGTCTTCAATAAGATTGACCTGAAGTTTAGCTACTATCAAATCCACATGAGGTCGAGAGACGAATGGAAAACTATGTTTAAAACTTGGCACAAACTCTATGAGTGGATGGTTATGCCATTCGACTAGTCAAATGCCCCAAGCACTTTCATGTATTAAGACATCTGATTAGAAAGTGTATCGTAGTATACTTTGATGATATATTGGTCTATAGTGCCGGCATGCTAAGTTATTAAGAGCATCTCCGAAAAGTATTAGATATCCTCCATACCAAGAGACTATTCGATAATCTCAAAAAGTATTGCTTGTGCCAGGAGAAAGTGGTATTCTCAGGCTATGTAGTTAGTAAAGGAGGCTTACGAGTGGTTGACAAAAAGATCCAAGCAATTGTAGAGTAGACGACTCTTACTACTTGTGCTAATGTAAGAAGTTTCCATAGACTAGCTTCATTCTATAGATAATCCATCAAGAATTTCAGCACCCTTACCGCACCTCTTACTGAGCTTATGAAGAAGAACACCGACTTCCGATGGGGAGAAAGGGAGGAGAGGAGCTTTGCCGAGGTAAAAGAAAGATTGACCTCCACCCTAGTGTTGGTTATACCTAACTTCGAGAAAATATTTAAGCTAGAATGTGATGCATCAGGCATTAGAATAGGCATTATCCTAATGCAGGAAAGCCAACCAATTAACTTCTACAATGAGAAGCTTAAAGAGTCATAATTAAATTACTCCGTGTATGATAAGAAGCTCTTACCGCTAATCCGAGCACTGCAAGTGTGGTAGTACTATCTACTGTGGAGAGAATTTGTCATATATACTAACCATAAATCACTAAGGTACCTCCAAAGTGAAATGAAGTTATCAAAGCAGCAGGTAAGATGGGTAGAATTCCTTGAAGAATTCAATTTCATGATTAAATACAAGCAAGGAAAGAATAACATAGTTACAAATGCTCTTTCAAGGCGATATGCGCTTTTAGTCGAACTGCAAACCAAGCTATTTGGGTTTTCAAGTATCAAAGAATAGTATTATGAGATCTACACTTTGGACCCATAGTCATGCGATGCATTGATAAAAGGACAGTGGATGAGTATCATGTAAGGGATGGTTACTTGTTCCAAGGTAGAAAATTATGTGTGCTGACCTGTTTACTACAGGAACCATCGATCAGGGAAGCCTACAATAGAGCACTCTTCGAACATTTTAGAGAAAGAAGGACCTATAAACTGTTGAATGGCCAATTCTTCTAACCAAGAATGAAGAGAGATGTACACTGTGTGGTTGACAGCTATGCCATGTGCAAGAGGACTAAGTGTTGAGCCAAGCAAGGGAAAGCAATGCCCTTGCTTATCCCGACGAAGCCATGGACTAAATTGAGCATAAACTTTGTTCTCGAACTACCACAAACTATCCGAGGCAAAGATTCTACAATGGTCTTCGTAGATCATTTCAGAAAAATGGCACACTTCATGCCTTGCTCAAAAACTAACAACGCTTCAACTATTATTTCTCTTTTCTCGCAGGAGATTATGCAGTTATACAACATACCAAGAAGTGTAGTCTCCAATAAGGAACCAAAGTTCTTGAGCCATTCCTAAAGGACCTTGTAGCGTCTAATGGGGACTAAACTACTATTCAATACTTCTTGTCATCCCCAAACTAATGGCCAAACGAAGGTGGTTAATCACACTTTTGGATCACTGCTCCGAGCTACAATGGGAAAGAACTTAGCTGATTAGAACGTTTGCTTGCCAGTGGTCAAATTCGCTTACAACCATATAGTACATGACACCACTAAGCAAACACCCTTCAAAGTGGTCTATGGTTTTAATCCCGAGTTGCCTATCGACCACACTCCTGTACTTATACCTACGCAAGAGGACCCTAATGCAAGGGCTTGAGTATAATCCCTCCAGCATATCTATGACAAAGTTACTCAACACATCAACCAAGCTGCTAAAAGAATGTAAGAAAAGACCAAGAGTAAAACAGCTAAAAAATTCTAACCAGTTGACTTGGTATCGTTGCACCTTAGCAAAGAACGATTCTCGAATAAGAGGAAAAACAAATTATCTACAAGAGCTAAAGGACATTTCAAAATCCTCTAGAAGATCAATGATAATGCCTACAAATTGAAGCTATTTGTAGGTTTTTGCTTACTCTTCATTTGCATAAGTCCTTTCACCCATTCCTCATCACTTTCCTTTTCACACTTTCCTTTTCGAACTTTCTACAAACTTAAACCTACTCAACAACCAGCCTTATCTATTCTTGGTTATGGTTCACACCACACCTAACACTATGCAAGCCTACAGGGTAATGCAAGTGCTTGGGATTATGTACCCACCTTCTATTGATGATTCATTTGTACTTCATACCAAACAAGAAAACATACATATGATGATCCAGCTATTTACCACTTTTATGTAATTTATGCTAGGTATGGAAGCTGTAACTACCGCATATACCAATGTATTACCTAGTATGACCCTACCACTAGCAAATGCTATTACATCGTCTGGTGTAAACCACAAGCACTTACTACTTTCGTCGTACCTACTAATGCAATGTTTGGGATGGTTGTACCTGCACAGAGCGTTTAATTCTCAAGATCTACACCTCCTGCTATCGCCTTAGAAGACACTCAACAACATGAACAAGCCAACCCAAACCCTACAAAAGGTAAAGGAGGGCAATAAGAGGACCTTGCGCAACTACTACAATACCCTAGAGGGTCCTCCTCTTCGAGGTGCATCTTACAACTACTAATGACTAACACGGTTGCACCCCATAACCTTGTACCGATGCTCTAAGCAATGGCTAATCCTAGACCTGCTACTTAGTCCTATGTCATTAAAGAAGACATAGAGAATTACATAAGACAAATATAAGTAGCACCTTCAAAACTAGGATAATCCCTTTACATTGCGTGCAACCAACATTGTTTCCATAAGCCTACAACACATAGGCGTAGCTCACATCGCCATCTGATAGCCATTTGTTGCCAAGCGATTGAAGCATCTTCTTGACAACCGTCTTTTGACCATCATGGTGTAGCTATCGTTGCTACCATTGTTACCATGGTGCTCTACTCACGAATATGATCAAGTGTAGCTAACATTGCTACCTACTATCCCTCACTAATAATCTCTATAAAATCAAATCTGGCATAACTAACATTGCCACTCACTATCCTTTATTGACAATCTATATGAAAACAAAACTGGCGTAGCTACCATTGCCACCACAGTCCTTAGACTCATAGGTTTATCTAAGGTCATTATCTAGTGTTCCTCAATCATTGGATCAAAGTGATCTCGGCTATGATGGATTGAAGTGATCCCACAGTAGGCTTAGCAGCTATAACGCCTTTCCGTAAAGTCAAGGTTGAAGCAACCTCACCCATGAATGGTTGAAGCAATCAAATTATGGTAGCTGTAATTGCTTAGTAGAAGCATAGGTTCTTGAGCATGCAACGGGCACAATGCCCATTTCTACAACATTACTCACGAGATCGAAGTGATCTTACAATAGGCTTAGCAACCATAACGCCTTTCTACAAAGTCAAGGTTGAAGTGACCTCATCCATGAATGGTTGAAGCAATCAAATCATGGTAACTGTAGTCAATCAGTAAAAGCATAGGCTCTTAAGCATACAGCAAGCGCAATTCCCATTTCTGTGACATTACTTAAGAGATCAAAGCAATCTCAGCTATGATGGGTTGAAGTGATCCTATAGCATGCTTGGCAACCATAATGCCTTTCTGCAAAGTCAAGGTCAAAGCAATATCATCCATGAATGGTTGAAGCAATAGGATCATAGTAGCTATAGTTGCTCAATAAAAGCATGCGCTCTTAAGCACATAGCTTGCACAATACCCATTTTTGCAACATTGCTCATGAGATTGAAGCGATATTTGTTGTAAGAGGTTGAAGCAACCACATGGCAGGCTTAGTAGCCATAATGCCTTTCTATAAAGATGAGATTGAAGTTACCTCATTCATGAATGGTTGAAGCGGTTAAATCATGGCATCTATAGTCACTCGGTGGAAGCATATGCTCCTAAGCACGTGGCAAGCGTAATGCTGATTTATACAACTTTATGCAATCATGAAGTTAAAGTGACCTTCATTGTGATGGAGTAGAGTAATCCCATAATACACTCAACTATTGGATGAGATCAATTTGAATTCCCGCTTTGTCTCTTTAGGGTGATACACCTTTAAGCTTGACAAGTGACTTTCGAAGGTGGAAATAACACTAAAGTTATTCCAATCCCTACTGAGCAGTGCAATGCCTAACAACTAAATAGTCTCTAACTTGATTGGATACGAATTCGTTGGTTGTGCAGTTCACTACCCCACTCCAAGGCAATAAGATCGGTAATCCAAGATAATGCCAGGACAAATCACAAGTATATTGAATGTCTAGATATCAAGAATCCATGGCAACACTTAAGGTTAACCAAGGGCCAATAAAATTTTGGAAATTTAGGCTAATACTTAAGAATAACTACAAGTCCATCCGTATGATGAAGCTTAGCTTGAAGTGAAGCAATAGTAAGAGTTGTCTTAATGTTGGATGTTAGGAATTTACGGTAATGCCAAGGTTAACTAAGAGTTTGTATGTTGTTGGATATCAAAAATCCGAATTAATACCTAAGGTTAATCGTGAGCCTATATGATGTTGAATATTAGCAATTCAAGCATTGCTTAAAGTTAGCCACAGGCCCATAAGAAGAATGAAGTCTTCTCTTGGAATTGAAACAATAATATGAGCTGTCCAGGAAAAAAAAAAAAAAAACATTGAGGACAAGAATTAATTGTCATTAAAAAAAATAGAGAAAAAGGGAAGTCCCATGAAACAAGGCCACATTGTTTAAGTTATGAAAACAACGTTCCAAGGAGGGCATCAGTGACCAAAATGGCTTTAGACGGAGACGCATCATCGACATATGATTGCAATTCACATCAATTTGAAACTCAGGATATGCAGATGGCCACCGGTATTATATTTGAAGTCTACTTGTCATGACAAAGCCCACCAATCATGATGAGTAGCCACACATTCTAGGCAAACTGAATTCCGCTTTATTCTAGGAGAAACCGAATTCAGCTTTAGTGAAGCCGTTGTTACGTTTCGAACATGACCGTTATCGAAGAATTATGCCAGTGACGAAGCTGCAAAGACAGTTATCAGATATTTTAAAAAATGTATAATAATAATGAGAAGAGAAGAAATTCCAATATTGACTCCAGTAAAATTCGGATAGTGATGAAGCTCTAAATGGATATATGTGCAAACGAAATTCGGATGGCCAAAGTTTCTTGTTATCTCCATGTTGATACTATTCAGTGATGCATATATATATATATATAAGAGAGAAAATGCATGCTTGAAGAGAATAAAGTGGTAGGGGGATGTTGGCTTAAAATGGAATATATACATGCACGTATAGAAATCACAAGAAGGATTCAAGACTAGCAAATGTCAACATCGAGATTGAAATATCAAGATCCACGAATTTTTTTCATTATAGATGAACAACTGGATAGTGAAAGGTGAAAGAGAATTTTCTTTTCCTTGGATGAAAAGAAAAAAAAAAAAGACAGAGACAGAAAACAAGAAAAAAAAAAAAGGATATTATAATTATGTGGTATAACTCCACTATGAATGATAGTTGTGGTCAAGAGGCTCCAAGATCGAAAATCTTGAGAAAAATTAAAGTAAGAAGAGTTAAAAAAAAAAAAAAGGAAGAGATCAGAGACGTGATCGAAGTATTACCTATGTGAGTCGAGTTGTGCCATGGGCCACCTGCACAAGATTGACACAAAGCATCAACCAATGATCTTAAATCACAATGACATAAGATTTAAATCCAAAGAATAGCACCGAACGGAACTCGGAGAAGAGGACAAACAAGAGGAAGGCAATTACATGGAAATTGTGAACTAACAATACTGATATCCTAGGTGAACTCACATAACAAGGAGCACAACAAAGATTGTGTCATAATTGCCACCATCTGTGACTTCGTATTATATATCGGGGGCTTAACTTTTACGATCCAACGAAATGGATCCTCAGGAGATAGAAGTGTTGCATGATCACTTTTAGTCGGTAAAAAAAAAACACAAAAGAAAAAGTAATTGAATACGATCAAAACAAGGAAGCCCGGTTTCAACGGATTGCAATCTCGTGGAATCACGGTCGCACAAATCGTGCATGAAATATTTAAATGTTTATATTAGAAAGAAAAGGAAATACTAAAGCCTACCGATTGATGTCAAAGCTTTGATTCATGTTCATCATGATTTACGTGATTCTAAAAACCCGAAAAAAAAAAAAAAACAAAGAAAGAAAAATTGACAGCGAAGAGAAAGAAAGGAATGAAAAAATATTCATCATGTGGACATCTGTTTAGCATGGCCTAAAATATCGTGACAGAAGATGGAATTTGGCCTTGATAAGGATGGTGTAAGTCCCATTTCGTTCAGAGCAAATATATGCGTGGCAAATGATTTACTAGCTCCAAACTGGAAAAGCTAATACATGAAATATAATTCAATGAGATAGATAATTCTTGAACAAAAGGAAGCTGTCTATCAAAGAAGATATCTTTAATATAATGCTTTGGGCGTAACGCTACTTTGACAAGCCCTAAAATAATGTGCACAATTAAATGGTACTGCAAGTACGTGCAACGAGATGTATAGAAACAATCAATTTATTGCCTTGGCACTAGGCTTATATGATTCAATCCATCGACAAAATGAAATTTCTGACTATGTGAACGTACTTAGCAATGTTTGTGCATTGGCTAATGACCTAGTTATTCAAATTATATACAACATTGGCAAATGAAATATTCTTGGAGTTACAAATTTCTATAAATTCATTAGTGACTTTATTTTCCCTACAAAGCCTCATGGAAAGAAGAAAATTGTTAATAGAAGTCATATTGTCAATCTCATGCCATCAATACAAGATAGAATTATCGAGGCAACTAAATAATTGCAAGTAATCAAGAAGAAGCACCAATTCCATCAATGTTGTAAGAAATCCAGCAGTAAATTCAATATCTGATATGTCTACACAGTAGTTGTAAGCCCCACAACCAATCACTTAAGGTTTCGATTGGCTGAAAGATCTGATCAAGCCTAAATTATAAACTATTGAGAGAAATATTAATAAAAATGACCACATAAACGCGAATTTAAGAAAATAAGTAATAAAATATGAGACTATAAAATTTTCAAATTTTAAGCATAATAATTGCTAATTACTGAAAAGGCAAAAAGTGTAATGTAATAACTAATAAATTACTAGAGATAGATTATATGTATACTAAAAATTTTAGAATGACTAAAATAATAATTAGGAATATTCATATGTACCCTACATGTATTTACGTGTAGATAAAAATACGCGAAATTACCTAAATTAGCCAAAAACTTAGTAAATAATTAAAGAAAATTATAAATTAATTGTGGAAAAATAAAAAAAAAATCAGAAGGGTGTGGAATGATGCAAATCTGGACGTAGCAAGTCAGAATCTAAAAAAGAAAAGTTAACCAATTAGAATTAGGTAACATAAAAGCCAAAAATCAAGGAATTGAGACAATGTCATGTCTAATTAATGCATATTAATTACCAAAAACGCCTATAAATAGGGGAAAAATTTTCAGAACTCATTTGGGCAGTGAGGAATCAGAGAAAATTAGGGAGAGGTGAAAATTGAGAGAAAAATTCGAGTTAGAAAAAAAAATAAGAAAAATTGTGTAATTAGAACGTTTAAAGGGAACCCCCACCAGACAAGCAACTGGAAGTGGACGGCCACCACCACCACCACCACACGGTAGTGGCAATGCCCAGGCCGGCCAACAAGGCCATGGCGGCCGGCGGTGGCTGGAGCCACCCAAATCGGTGAGTCCAATTTCCAGCTTGATTTTATGTAATTTTGTTAAAAATAGTAAATATTCTTAGAAAATTATGAATTTTGTTATTCTGAAATATTTTTTTATGTATTTTTTAGAAAAAAATATTATTTTGATGAAAATATGTCTCGTAATATATAGTCCTTAAAAAATCGTGTAAAACCAAACATATTTCAGTTTAGAAATAAATGACCTTAGAAGTGTAATTTCGAACCCAAAATTTTTGTGTAGATTACTTAGATGATATAGAATAGTGCTATGAAGCTCGTTTTCAAAAATTAATTTTCGAAATTTTTAGATAATTTTTAGGCCTTAAAATGAGGCATAAAATGGGTAAATTAGAGTTAATAAAGTAATTAAATGGTTAATTACTGATTTAGTGAATAATTACATGTTTTAGGATGTTGAAATCTGATGGAGTATGATACTTGTAGCATTTAGAGTGTTAGATGTAATTATTAGGTTAATTATGTAGTAAATAAGTAATATGGAAAAATAGTACATTTTAAGTTAATTTTGTAAATTAGGGTAATTAGTGGTAAAATCTGATTTATGATGAATTTAGACATTTTGAAATGATAAGTGATGTTGGGAGATAGTAATTAGAGTAATAGAAATATTAAATGTGTATTATGTACATAATAAGTAATAGTACATAATACACAATTATTAAAAATATAATAAATAAAAAATATTATAATAAAAATTGATATTATGATAATAATAAAAATGTACAATAAATCTAATAGAAAACTTGAATTAATGTAATTAGATGAAAAATATAAAAATTTCTCACATTAGGAGTAAATTCGGTACACTAATAAGGATATAAGTGTATTGAGTAGAATAAAATACTAATTAAAGATAATGATGATATTTAGGAGATTGGGAAGTAATGTAATTAATCTCACATTATGGGTTGAAACGAATTTCTAGGATTCAAATATAAAACAATACTTAGAAATCGAGCTAGAACCTAATTTAGAAATCGATACGAAAACCGAATCCAAACCTAACCCCAAACCTAGAATAATTGTAAAAGCCTTAAGACCTAGATAATCAGGCATATTAAACCCTAAACAAAACATAACAATAAGCGTTATAGGATAAAATGAACCTATAATAATTATATGAAAAACCGAAACCACGTTTGTGTTATAAGAATGATCGGCGATGGCCTGAGCAAATCGGACCTCGAGTGAGTGAGCGAGGAGTCGAGGTAAGTTAGGATTAATACGATGCTGTATTTTGGAAGCTTAAGATTATGCTTGGTTGTACTTGTTAGATAGTTGAATGTGTGCATGTGCTTGATTATGGGTGATGTTATGATTTTGTTTGTTGTTCTGGTATATATTGTATAATTTGTATGAAATGATTGATCACCCTAAACTGGACTTAATTAAATATATGACCAGTAATTCAGACATGCATGGCAACCCGTTAGGGGAACTTAGAACTCTCCGGCCAAATACCGACTCCTTCAAAAGGGATAGCGCATGATTGCATAATGGTCCCTTCTTCATCCTTAGCCGAACTAAGTGACAGGAGAGGAGGTCGCGGCGAGAGTGAAGTCAGTGGTTCGAAAGTAGTCGCGGGAGGAGTGAGGTCTCCATTGCACAAGCCTGGGTTTGGTCGTGAGCTGTTGTATTAATGGCAACTCCTCAACTCGGATTAGAGCGGACGCAATTTCTCTAATCTCACAACTGGCCAGACAACGTCGTGCGATGGCATTTGCTTACACATGCATTGCACCTAATAAGTTGAAAACCTTGTTGTGTATTTGGTGTAGTTTTAAGTCCTCCATCCTAACTTACTGAGCTATGGTTGCTCACATCCCTATAAACGTCATGCAAGTGCTGGCTAAGAAGCGGCAAACAACTACTCTGAAGTTAGCAACTGCTAGATCTAGGGGAATGAGGAAAAACATTGAAGAATAAACATATATTTTTAAGATTTAAGCTTTTACTTTAGAATTTTTCATTTCTGAATAATGTAATAACTTGGAAATATATTACAGAGAAATATTGTAAACTTTAATTGCAATAACTGAATTATAGTAAATATATATATTTCCTCACTTTCTTAGATAAATGCTTTATTTAAATTACAAACTGTTTACTTCAAAGCAGGTTAGTCGTGGACGCCTTATGTAGATCAAGTCTAAGATAGCGATTGTAAGGCTAACTTCTATCTTAGGATGGTATACACGGCGGGGCTGTTACGACTTTGCTGCTTCGGAGCGTGACAGTAGTTGAATAAACAATTTCTAAAAATGCCCAAAATCCTCTTCGATTATGTCTAATGGAATTTTGGTCATTGAGCAAAATGTTTTAGAAAAATCTGACTTGGTAGGCTTAGAACAAGAATCGCCAAGTTACATTTTCCATTCTCTCAGAAACAAGCCTTTTGAGCTCATTTGGGCTTTATTTAGCCTTATTAGGCCTTAAAGAGGCTTAGTTGATCTTGAAGCTTAATTATATTAATAATAGACTTTCTTTAGTTGCCATAAGCCTTAAATATGCTTGAACCCATATCCAAGGCCATGAAAGCTAAAGGAGAGGATAGGCTTCAACAATGGAATTAAATATCAACCATCCATCTTGAAGTCATCCAATGAATAAGATTAACCTCCAAACTCTATAAATAGGAGGTTTCTCTTTTCATTTCAAAATATTGGTGAACTTAAGACAAACATAAGAGTACTTTTGAAATCACTTTAGAGAAGATTAAATAGATAATTCATCAAGATTCAAGAGCAATCGAAAACACCGAGTTCAATTCACTATCACACACATGCATTCATGATACCAAGTTTACTCTTTCTTCCTCTCATGCCTCTTCTTAACAATACACCTCCACGTGTCATCAACTCAAGGCGTCTCCTAGATTAACCGACACACTTGTTGCACATGATTAGCTAACTATAGCAACCTCACCACATAATGGTTTAATTATAATATAAGAAGTTAACATTTTATTTGAGTTGTAATTTTATTTCATGAATAGTAAACAATATCTTTTATTTCTTTTTCAAATATGGTAAATGTAATTATAGCAAATATCAGTCACTACTTAGTTAATCAGCATGTAGGAAATATATTTTGTAGTTTCCTTGTCAAGACTAAATGGTGGGTATCAAAAAGCTAGACCAAAGCTAAAGATAGGAAACCATTGATTCACTTAGAAAGAAGATGATTCTAACATATACTACCAACTATTCCTAGTTTCTATTTATTTAACCTTTTGATTCTTATTTGTAGAAAAAAAAAAAAAAAAACCTTTTGTTTCTTATGGAAGTTTGACTTTTGATTATAGGCTATACGCTTCAACAAACTTTCTATTTATGGAGTAATTGACCTTATCCTTCATTTGTTTTATTATTTTATTTTCAAGGATATTAGAATATTTACAAATAACAAAATTGGATTTTATTAGTTAGATTGATTACGGGACATTAGGTGTTGAGATTTGCTTTTTTTATGTGATTTCCTTAGATAATAAGATATCCATAAGTTTCCTTTTATGTAATTTTCCCAGTTGTTAGGATCATTTCTTGCCTCTAAGTAGGCTATACTATGTGATTTAGGTTATTAATTGGTGAAAACCTTATTTTTTTCACATATATTATGTATTCACGCTTCATGCTATGACAGAAGGAAATGGGAAAAGGGGTATTTAAGGGGAAAATCTTTCTTTTGCCCCTCAAGAAGGAAAAGGGAAGGGAAGGGGAATAAAATTAGGCTGTTGCGGTTCCTTAAGCTTATATAAAGAAAATAAAAGATTCTCTCAAAAGGAATTTAGAGGAAATTATAAAGTAATCCTTAAAACAAAAGCTTACTTCTAATATTTAGGGATTTATGGTATTTTTACAAAATAAAAAATTACGTTACCAATTTTTCTTTCATTTTCTTTCCTTCCTTATTCAAATAAGACAATTAATTTTTTTTTTCTTTCATTTTCTTTCTTTTCTAATTCTTTCCATTTACTTTTCTTCTCTCTTTTGCACGTATTTAAAGTCAATCAATATCTTGCAGTGACGTAGAACTCAAAAGCAACCCACAGTATTATCCTTATTGGTCAAGGATCTATTTAACTATTTCTTAGAATTGAGGCAAAGAAAATATTAACAGCAATAGAATTTTCAAATATTCTATTATTTCCTTGATCTATGTACTTGTGACTGGGAAGAACGCATGTGTGTGAAGGAATTAATCAATTTATAATATACCATTTTGAAAACTTTTTAACTACAATTCCTCTTCCATATTACTTTCTTCTTATCATATGTCTTCAATGATAATTTTTTTTCTTCACTATCGTACCTTTATGATATTACTATCTTCCTATGGCACCTTTTTCATATTACATTTTTCTTTTAGTGTTACCTATTTGGTATTAGCACTTGATCATTGAGGTATGTAAAATTTTAGAATAGTTGCATATTTATATAATTAATGCACAATGACGCAATCATTTGCATTCATATTGTTACACTCCTCTGATTCTAAAGGTGATATTTCTTTATAGATGATACATCATTTCATGAAAGAATTATGTATATGTATGTATATATATATATATATATATATATAATTTTTTTTAAGCTTTTATTCAAGAGACTGTCCTTCTATGAAGATGTAACTTTTGGAATAATTTTAACTTTTACATAATTAATGCAATAATGACGTAAACTTCATGATCTTTCGTTTCTTTAACTTGAAAGAGGACCATTCTTTCTAAGGTGATGCATCATTTGATTAAAAAATTGTCATATAAAACTATGATGTATTATTGTCTTTGTCCTATATTTATAATAATTTATCAGTACATGTCATTAATGTGTTAATCCAAATAATCTTAAGTAATTTTTAATTTTGACAAATAAGCATACTCTAAACCATTATCCACTATTACACGGGATCTTACCTAATTTCTTTTATTTCCGAAGCAATATCATCTAAGGATTATGCGTATGCAAGTTAGTTAGTAATTAGGTAAAGTGTCTATATACAAAACTTATATATTTTCTTGTATATAAAAATAAATAAATATTAATTTAGAATAGAGAATTTACATTTATATAAAAAATATAAATATGCCCTATAGTATAAAAAAAATTCATTAGAATAGATACAAACATATAAATATTTATCAATATCCCCTCTTCCCAATTTTATCCATGAAATATAGGATTGATAATTTAGGAAATGAGTCACCAATCCAAACACTATAGGGCACAATAATAAGTAGATCAATATAAGTAAAATTTGACATGATTATATTAATTAACAAGCCAAACCTATCTGAACCTATTTATAAACATCACCGGATATAATATAGTATTTTTTATTTTTATAATTTAATTTTGTACTTTTCTATTTACTTATGCTAGTCTCCTCTCCAATGTGCATCTCCTTTGCTTTCTCTTTCTCTCTCTCTCTCTCATCATTTTTTACTATTAGTATAAAATCCAAGAAAATTTGAAAAGAAAAAGTTCCAAATATAAGGGCATTTGAGTAATTTTAAGGGATTCTTCAAACCTACCTTGTCTTAAACCCTACTCCTTTTAGATTTAAAACCCTAACCATTTTCATTAAACACTCATTTTCTCCTCTTTTCCTTCCATTTTCAAACATATTACACTTAACTACTCAAGCCAAAGCTAAAGCAGGTTCTCTTTTGTTAAGAGTAAAGTAAGTAGGTGAAAGAAAACACCATTTCAAACTCATTTTTGATGAAAAATCATCATTTTAGTGATGCTTTTCTTGAGTTTCCATCGAAAATGAGTCTAAGATGTATATCTATTGCAACTCTTTTGTTGGATATGGTTTTACATTCTAGTTTAAGCAATTTTCATTCATTTAAGTAAGTTTTAAACTCTTCCCACTTTTCTCTTAGCATGGAGTGGATTTTTCTAATTAGGAGATTGGAATTAAAGTTTTTAAGTTAAAGTTTGCAATTGGATTAGGTTTAAATCAGGTATTAGTGATTAGTTAAGAAGTATTTAGAGTTGGATTGAAGAGAAGTTTGGACTTAAGTTAAGTTGAGATGAAATTCTAAAGATGCAAAAAAGCTGTAGAATTGCAGTAGAGAATAGGCTTGCTAGTCCTTGTAATTCAAGAGGTATGGCATTTGTTGAACTAGCCTACTAGTTCACTCTTGAATTGTTCTACCAGTGTTGTCCTTTTCTTGCCCAACTTTTTTGCATCTTCCCTGTTTCATCATTTCCAAGCCATATTTCCATCTTCAAATGATTTCCATGAATTCTCAAATCAATTAAAAGCAATCTTAAACAACTTTCACTCAAATTTAATTTTGATTGCTTGTTTCCTTAAAGTCTTAATTCTTCTTCCAAGTACCTTGTTCTTGAGAAAACTTTTGAACTTTATCTTCAACCTTAGTGTTTTACCATTATAACTTAGGATTTGAGTTTAGGGAGTTATAGCCATAGTCAGATTGGGGGTTTTTTAATTTAAAGATTGAATAGGATTGACTCTAATTGCGGATTAAGAGAGACTTTTGATCTTAACTATTAGGTTCATTGATCCAAGCTTCTTAATTGATTAGATTCAAGCTTGTAGTTTATACAATTCAATGGTTTAAGTACGTATAGCATGTTTGATGGTTGCACTTGTTAAGATTGAAAATATTCAAATTATCTCATTTGAACCTAAAAAATAAAAATTGACTTGTTGATTATGCTTGGCTCGTCTTATAGACAAGTGGGGAAATGTTGATCTTCATGTGATGATTTCCCTATTAAAGTTGCATGCTAAGATGACACAACTAGATATAAGTGGATCATGGATCATAGATCATGTGCTCATAGGTGTTTAGGCCAGTCGAGGCTAACATCGTACTATGTATGTACTAAACAATTTATATATTTATATCTATACATGTATGTATAAGATTAAAAGGTGTGGCAGAATCATGAGCACCCTTTTGTTAATTGTTGGCCTAAATTCAAGAGAATTAATTGACTATTTGCTATTGCTTTTTTGTTTTACTTACATTAAATGTATGTATGTGACTTATTTGGCATCCATATGTAATTGTGCATTATGTACTAAGTTTTCGCTCATCCTTTCATTTTTATAACCACAAGTTGATTTGATTAGCCCGTTGCTTTTGAGGTGTTGAGGTTATTACTTAAGGAAGAGAAGCACTTAGTACAATTGATGAAATTGATGATATGTAGAAACGAGGGTAACTATGTTAAGTAAATCTATTAATAGTTTCTATTATTATAAAGCTAGAAAAAAATTCCTTATAACAGTAGTTGGAACAACTCTCCTATAAGTTATTTGAATTGTTTGAAATTAAAGAATTGTTCTTATTATTGACAATCTTGAAAATTGTAGTTGATTTTAAAATCTTAACATGTCATTAGATACTAGAGATATGTGATAAGTTGTAGAACCCTTAGGTTTTAGGGAGTTACAATTACTTCACCACTGCTAGTCTAAATTAGAGTCAATTACTTTTTGGTTTTCATTCTCATCTACTTTGACTCCAATTTCACTAACAATAGTACTCTTAAATTTCAATTTTCTTATATACACTAATATCTAACTTTTTAAAACAATTATTTAAATTATACACTTTAGTAAGATTAATTAATTTGCTTTATTATTTAAAAGTGTTTCTAAAGTATTCAACTCATCTATTAAACCTAACTTCCTATAGCTTTAAGGAAATTGACTATGAAGTAGGAACTTTAAAAAACTTCAGAATCCTTATGACTATACCAATCAAATAGGTCTTCTTAACCTTACTTTGTTTAAGATGTATTTACATGTAAATGTTGAATCTAACTTTAAGCCATCTCTTTAATAATTAATTAACTACTTAATTAGTTAATTTAAGTGTTACTAAAACTTGTGCATTTTCCAAGATTTTATCAAATTAAAACTATACAGGAAAGTTAAATTTAAAGTCCAATTGTAGTTATCTAGTAATTCAATACATTTAGACTTTAATATGATCACTTCATTTTGCCTTTATGATTTTGATCACCAATATATTCATTACTATGCATATATACAAATGAGAATAGTTGAAAAGGAGTACATGTACTTATTGTTTTAATTAATGGAATTTAGTTCAACATTCTCCAATTGCTAAGTTGAAATTTTGGCATACACATATACTCATAACTCAACTTTACAATCAACTAACAAACTTGTCGCATGATACATTCATAATCTAGTTGAAGTTTTCACTATTGGCATTATACATCTCTACTAATAGATTAGAATTTCATTGAAACTAAATTTAAAGTTCTATTGTCGTTATTTAGTATTTTAGTACATTTAGACTCCAATATGATCACTTTTTGTTTTTATCTATGTAATTTTGATCACTAATATCTTCATTATTCTGTAAATATATAAATGAGGATGGTAGAAAAAGAGCATGAGTAACTGATAATTCACGAAAGTTAGTTTATTTTTCTATAATTACTAAGTTTGAATTAAGGCATAATGTCACTTATAATCATAACTTAACTTCTTGCACCAATTTGCAATTATCTAACTCTATGTATGTCTTTTAATGTGCAAGTCACATGCTTAATAATTTTGAGAAGTCTCAATATGAAGGCATATGGAGGGATGTTGTTAAAGAGATAATTGAAAGGAGTAACACGCAATCTTAGTAGTTGGAGCATGCACATAACAGCTCTTGAGTGTTCTTGGTTGTTGTTTGTCAATTTGTTATGTTGATCTTTCCTGTAGTGATTTCAATAGAGTTTTTGTGTCCATCTAAATCTCCACCTACTCCAAATCATGACGAAGAGCACCTATTTTTACGTTTAAGGGCTCGATCTCAATTATCAAATGACTCTAGATTTTGATAAATGAGATGAGTTATTGATTATATACGTTGGATTGCTCTTGATGATCAATAGACAAGACGATGTCTCTTTAGTTCCTCTATAACCCCTCATGGGCTTTAAATGTAAATGGGCCCAATGAAGCCTAATACTTTATACAAAACTTATAGAGGCTTATTGAGAACAAAAGAGCCTATTAGAAGATTATTCCACATTCAAGTCAACCAAGAAGGGTGACAACTGGTCAAAACAATCTAATAAACCTTATTCCAAACCTTCTAAGTTAAATCTCCTCAAAGCATTCCCAAGTAATTAAGCCCAACTCCTTGAACCGTACCACTAACCTATAGAGTTAGTCCGTTAGAATCAAATTGAATGAAACTCAAATACCAAAATAACCCTCTAGACAAAGTAAATTTATCATAGGACACATTCATAACCTAGTTACTTGAAGATTCTGTTATTGGCATTACTAATTCCCTACTAATAGATTTAAAAGAGTAGGTAATACCAATATTAGTTGAGATTTTAATTGAATAGTAAATATTGTATGTGATAAGCTTTGGCATTAATTGAAGATTAACTCAAAGTAGATGTCATAAAGCTGTTTTTATAAGGTAATATAGCAGGAGAAAACGGGAACAGGAAATAGATATGCAATGCCGATGTGGAATGATGGAATAACCATAATTTGCTATTTGTAACACAACATTTTTTATTAAATAATGGAGGTGCTTCTCTATTATTTAGTGGAACCATGACAAGGCAACAAGGGAAGCTTCTAGGATTGAAAAATGGAACCTTCTAAGTCCAACGTATAAACTGATTGAGTTTGATGAGAAATTAAAGTGTTCGAAAGTCGAAGTGCAAGACAGAGAACAAGTAGCAAGTAGAGTTAGACAGATAAAGGCACTTGACCTACCTACCATGTGGTTAGTGGCTCTCACCTCTAATCAAATCCAACTTGGATTCCCCTTGTGATTGAAGTGACTTGAGCATAAATAAGGTCTAGTTTTAGAGGCTAGGATTTTCCCACCGGTCTTTGCGGCTCGCTTGATAATAATGCTGATGATGCAACAGCAGTATGCACATGCACGATGCATGAAACACAGTAAAGCTGTTTTACTCGATTTTTTACCGGTAGGATGTTCAACAAAGTGGAAGAAGAGGCTGATGATCAAATGGCGTTTTTTTTTTTTTTATTTTATTGGCTACTAGCTAACTATTACTTTTAAAACATAAGTACGCACAACGTTAAAATAAAAAATACGGATACCCAAATGATAAAGGGTGAAAATTAAAGTGATATCTTGAAATGTAATATAAATTGTATTATATTGTATGTCTTATAAAGAGCAATTTTTTCTCATGCTAAGTAGATTAAACTAATGAAAGATCCTCCTCCATCGATATGCGTCGACCAGAATCTAGCACTATAAATGATTTAAAGCATAAATCAATCATAGCCTATAGCTTCAATAGGACTGATGGAAGATTCGAAAAACATAATTACTCAAAAATAGAAATTTCTAAAAGTTTAAAATGTTTATTAACACTTGATAAATAGTTGAGTGATATATTTATAGTTTTTCCCACATTGAAGGTTAAAATAGTAAAAATGCTAAAAAGAAAATGTTCAAAGAGTTGTATTAATAAATCTATTAGAGTTTTAAGTATCATTTATAACATTAACTATAAAAAAATAGGAATAATACTATGACAATTCTAAGTTTAAGAACTATTTGGTAAAAATTTTGGACATCATATTTTTCATCAAGAAAACGAGTTGCTCGACCTTTTCATTTTTTTTTTTTCCTCATTATTTCTTGACATTTTCAGTATTATTATCTCTAGATCAATAAAATTGTGTAGTCCTTGAAACAAAAAGCATCATAAAAGGAAAAGGAAAAAAAAAAAAAGATAGAGAATTACCACATTGTTCTTCTTTATGTGGAATATATCATGATATAAATATTCAACGTAGTACAAACACAAATTGGTCATCACCAACACTACATGAACGTTGTTTGAAGATAGAAGATCATAATGATCACAGAACTCACCGGTTAATGAGCTCATTTACATGTGTAGGAGAATTCTCAGAACAAAAATCTTAAATTTCATTCTCATTATATGCTCTGCGGTTTTTTGAAACAAAGTATCCATATCCGCATCCTTACATCCTGGAATTAACCTCTTTAAGGTTCTAATCTTCCTGAACAATTTCAAGGCGAAAACCTTCTTCCCCCGCCGATTCTGTGCCTTCAACCTCATTAACTTGATCTTAAATCGTCGATTAACACGGCAAGCTCCTGCCATTATTCAATCTCAACAGCTTGAAGGGGTATGGATCTGCAACCAAAGCATTGTGAGCAACGCATTATATAGGAAAACATTTCCAACGTGGGACATAACGGATCACTAGATAATAAAACTACAACAGTAAACGTGGACCGTGTAAATCTTATGTAGTTCTCTTTTTGGCAACTAAACTGCTATGTAAAGTTGAATCACCCACAGCTTTTGAAACTAATTTCCTTCAACTCACGGTACATTAGTAATATATCCAAATATCTGCAAGGTACAGACAGTGCCATTTGATGTTCAATTGGCTAAGGAATACTTTGAGTCTTACTAAGAGGATCCATCAGAGGTTGGCAGATGCAAAGAAGTCAATTTCTTTACTTTCCTGCTACCTTTTTCCTCATTTAATCATAGAATGATCTATTATGAAATTTTAAGATTTTAGTTATAATCGTAGGAATATTGAGGGATAATTCTTTGCCCGAAAGGACAGATCTGGCTACTTGTCTTAACTAGCCTCGCAAAACTATATATAGCTCTGCTCTTGGAATTCGGTTTTCATCTCAAGCACTAAGGTGCTTGAAGGTATAATTACAACTTTATTAAAGGAGAATTATTTACCATTCTCTTTATTTAGTTTTAACAAAAAAGAAAAAAGCTAAATAATTTTATTTCCAAATAAATTAACTATATACCTAAACCTTTTATTATGAAAGTACATGAATCTTCACTTCCAACTCTTATTTACTAATCAACACCTTTACAGTGTCTATAACAAGATAAAAGAAAATAATAATCTATCCAGATATCATGTTTGAAATTAAAAGTAATAAGATAATTTTAAAGACCTAAAACTAAATAAATATAGATGGAACAAACAAATACTTATAATGCAAACAAAAAAGACAATAGAAGAATACACTCCCAATACTTATCACTTTTTTTTATTAGTATTGTCAAATCTAAATTGACCATTACAATTCAACTCAATTCAACCTAACTTGATCATAAAACCAATCCAATTTAACCCCAATTCAATCTCAATTAAATCACAATTGAACTCAGTTCTATTCTTTTAAGCTTTGATCTTCTCATGTGTTTGGATTAACCACTTAGGTTGGATCTGACGACATTACTTTCTATATATATATAATGAAATGAGAAAAGAGAAAGGGAGAGAGAGAGGGGGGAAAAGGAATGTGAATTTGTTATCATTGACATGCAAATCAAAGACTACTAGTTTTTAACCTTCTCTTTTTCAAGCGCTAATCTACTTAGGCCTAAATGCAATTGATAAGCAAATAAATCATGCTAGTATCGCAAAACTTAGCTCAAATAATTGATCTGAATATATAAGAGAATAAAAGAGATAAATCGGATAAGACTAAGAATTAAATTGTTGTTAAACCAAACCAATTTAATAGAATGATCATATTGAACCGAGTTTGGCTATATAGAACAACTCAGGTTTGCCATTATATGCATAAATTGCTATATTTCTCAAGCTCATCCCGAATCCGTATGCCTACTTGCTGCAAGCTAACAATGCGGAGAAAGGACTGAAATAAGGAAACTTGCATAAACCGAAGTCCCTATATTGCAGTCCACATGGGATACAGTAGGACATATTAGTTAAACATATGAATCTACAGTTACAAGAATAATACATCTTCTAATTAATCTATCCTTTATCTGACGTAATTTTCTTATATGAAGCTAAACGTCGAATTTATAAACAATTACTGCATAAACTACTGAAGATAATGAAGCAGTGTAGTACCTACTAACATAATTATAGTAATATAAAAGGTTGCTGAGACCAGCGATTTGTAACAGTAGTGGAGGACAACCGTAGTAGTAGCGGAATTTCTAACTGACAGCTAGAAAATTCTAATAGACTATGAGGAAAACTATTTCCTCTTTTTAAAAGTGAATAATTTTTCATTAGGACAATTAACCACCATCATCATCGCCACCAGTTATGAACAATTATCACCTTTACCTCCCATGGCCAATTGCCACTAAAAGTTAAGAGAGGAATCCAAAGAACTTTGTTAGCTGAAAAAAGACATCCTAAACATGACCGGGAGTGGTCCTTATGAGAGGGTGGTTTATCGTACTCTTTCTTATATGGCACATGGTTTTTCAGGCCGGTAAATGCGACGAGAGTAGGTATAGTCACATGCATGATGTTGGGTCGTAACAAGGTGGTCCTAGACCATGTTCTTTCATAGTTGACGAGAAGAGCATGTGGTTCTTCTCAAGTGCACAGAAGCTAATATATGGCCACTGTTTTCTTAGGGCCAAAATAGACAGGAAACTATATGCTTGTTTATTGTGGATATGGTGGGGCTTCGGAGAAAGGATAGAAGGGAGGGCCAGGGTATCGAAACAATTCAGAAAATTACTCGCACATGCCCAATGCACCATTTACAGGATATATGTAAGTACTTTTTTCTATAATGATAAATATACTGTAACACACTCTGATTTGAAGGAGAAGAGGGAAAAAAATTTTAAAATTAAAATTTCATACTCATCCAGAGAATACTATATCAAACCTAATCATTTGGAATCATCCCTTAATCTCTTCACAAAGAACATAAATACTCAAGAGAAAAGATTTTAACAGTATTAATATATCACGTAAATAAATAAATAATGTAAAAATATCAATAGAATTATATTACTTTACAACATGAATAAAAGTTTTTATTAGAACTAAGTATATAATTTATTTTCGATACTCAAACAACGTTTTATACTAAAATAAACAAGCACAAGGCCTGCCATAAGTTGACTTTATATTTATTTGTCCATTTGGATGTATATTTTTCTCTTAGGTTTACATGGAGCATGTTAAAAAAAAAAAAAAAAAATTGTATTGATTTGGTGATCTATCTAGACTGTAGTAGGATTTGACATAAGAGATAGTGCATTCTTGAACCAAAATTATCATTGATGACACAGCGCTTTTGCTGCTCTGTTGCCATAATTTTTCACTCTAGTGTAAAGTTGTGCTATACTAGTATGTTCTTTCCTCTAATCTTCACTTTCTATTGGTTTGAATAAATTGTAACAATTTATACGTTTAAAGCTTTACTTTGGTTTGCAACACTTTCAAAATGAAAAATAATCCATATTGTGTTTTGAACTGGTATATCCAAAGTAGATTTACGGGAATAAAATAAAACATGAGTTGTGTTGTAATGTTTTTGTAAATTCTTTACCTGTGTGTTTTGATCTATTAAATAAATAACTTGTGTTTTATCACTATGAATT
The DNA here is from genome assembly GCA_024138015.1 of Lumnitzera littorea. Taxonomy (NCBI): domain Eukaryota; kingdom Viridiplantae; phylum Streptophyta; class Magnoliopsida; order Myrtales; family Combretaceae; genus Lumnitzera; species Lumnitzera littorea. The sequence goes on from JAMXBB010000007.1 coordinate 95,265,173, forward strand.
GACAAGTGTCAACTTCTAATTGGTTCATAAATTTATATTATAGAATAAATTTCATTAAATAATTTTTTAATAAATAATAATAGCTTTTTTATAAGGAAAATAGCTAGAAAAATCCAAACCCAGAAAATTTCTCGAGACAAAATTTTTTTTGGCTGCTTGATGCAAGGGGTCAGATTCTAAATGTACTATTTTCGCAAAGTTTTTTTGAACTTTTGCTCAGTCTTGAAGGACTTCTACAGTTATTGATTATTTTTGAAATGACATTTACCAGTTTTCGGCTTTATATTATAACTCTCTTCTGTTTTGATTCAAACTACTGTAGCCGCTTCAGAGATCGTCCGATCTATATTATTTAAGCTTTATAGGTTTTTGTGATTATTTTTTTGGTGACTTTGATGTTTTATTATTATTTTTTTTATTTATTGATTTACCCAAAAACCTTCAATATACTTTGACAGTTACCTACTAATCTAAAATTACCCACCATCTTTTATCCAATATGGTTTCTTCTATAATTTCTTTTACAATTTTTTTATGGATTATCTCTATTATTCATGATTCCGTGTCCATAGCTGTTTAATTCGTACATACAAGCTCCTATAAAGAAGCAAATTATAACTTCTTCTACCGAACTGCACTTTTCTATCTCCTTAATAATGTTTATGATCACGGCCATCTTCTCAAATCACTAGATTAAATATCAGAAAACAAAAAAAAAATTTGAAATTGAGGCACAGGAATAGTCAAGCAATGAATAACTAGATGAAGGAATGAGTTGTTAGGTCCGGTTCACTCTAAGCCTTAACTCTATAAAATCGTCCTTCTCTTTTATAAAACCCAAACAAAAAGAAAAACTCATAAAAGAAAATGAATAAATGAATAATATTTTCCATTAAGGGCATGATTAGTATTATCTTATGTGTCAAGAGCAATTCCGATATAGCACAAAATCCATGAAATCTTAGTATATAATAGACTTGTGCATTATAAAAACCCCTTTTCACCCACTCCTCACACACGGCTCTTGTAGCATAGGGTTCTTGCACGAGACTTAAACCAAGAAGGGATTTCAACGCTATTTAGCATGATATGGAGAGAATGAAATGAATTATCCAAGGTCAGTATTAAAATCACTTATTTGTTGAAGTTTAAAATAAAAATCAAAATTCATTTTTCCATTTAGGGTGGTAAGGAAAACAAATTTAGGGAGAGATTCGAGGTTGTTATAGTAGCTTTTTGGTGGTAGGGATTCATGTTTCAAATCCCTAAGGTAAGTTTTGAATATCTATCTCTTCCATGCCTTGTTTATGAAGTTGTTGATTGAATTGTAGAGGGTTGAAGTGGATTTTTTATTTCAAATTTGTATTTGGGTGTTATTTTGAGGAGTTTACAATAGATTCTAGGTGGTGGAAGTGCAAGTACTAGATCTCCAAAGGTAAGAATCTAACACCATGCCTTACATATTGTTTTAGATAAAAGTGTGATTATTGAATCGAATTTAGGGTTGAGATTAGATTGTATAATGGTGTTTAGAGGAGGTTTGGAGAGTCATAAGGTTGTATTGATGTTGTTAAACATGAGGGTAGGGCAATTTTCGAGTTCAACAAAAGAAGGTCAAAAGTATAGGGAATGAAACACCGCTATAGCTTGCAGAATTCGGCTAATTGCAGCTTAGTGTTCAAAAGCCATTCCCTTTAGCATCTAGACACCAAGGAGCAAACTGCCCCTCAACCATTGTGTCTGGACGCTAAGTGGTGTAGCATCCAAACACCATAACCCTTATTGCATGCAACAATGTTTCTTCTCGAGCATATTTTTCCATTTCTAATCCTTTTTAAGGTTTTCCTAAACACGAATCTTCACCCAAAACACTTTACAAACTAATCTATCATCTTAGTAATCTTAGGTTCTTTAAGCAACACAAGTTATAAGTATGTAGGGGATGAGTAGTTAAGTTTAAAGGCAATGTTAGGTAAGTCTATAGACTAAGTTAAAGTGTTTTATTATCATGTGAATAGATTGTCTGCAACTGTTTTCAAAGCCGAGCAATCCGTTAGGAGTAAGAGATGATGTTATGTTATATCAATTTTTAGCTAGTTAATGTGGGTACAGGATACTTGCTTGTTTGTTGTGGTTACTATGCTAAATGATAAAATCGGATTAAATTATTATTTAATCTTAATTGTATTGTACTGCTTATGCTTAGCTGAGCTCAAGGGATTAGGAGAACCAAACCTTAGGGTAGCACCCCGATGATCCTTACGCAACATTGTCCTAAGTAAAGTTTTGCTTAGAAATAATCCGAGTAGATTTTAGTTTGTTCCTTGATTCCTAAGGTGTTGAGAAGGACCAACACTAATACTATATGGTATAAGTATATTACGTGTGCTAGAGTCGTAAGTACCCCTACGTTACTTGTTGAATTAAAATAAAGATAATTAAATAGTTGGTTATTGCATTTTGCATTCTATATTTGTGTATGATTAGGAATTGTATATTCGTGCACATGTGCTTGATCTTTATTATTTAATTTTCTTGCAACAGATTTATCAAATGATGAATTGTCACTCCTTTTATATTAAATAAGATTATTCAATGGTTGATCTTTTAGTAAAATTTCCTATGGATTATGGATGTCGAGAATATTCATGAAAATTTATTAGAGTTATTACGGGTTATTGATAGTTGATATCTATGTAGTGAAGTTAGCAGGTTGTTTTAAGATGCCTAACATGTTAGTAAATACTAAGGATATATAGTTAGCTATAGCGTTCCAAGTTCTAGGGTATTGCATCTTCAACCATTTATGCATATTTTTCTTTCAAAACTTTTCAAATACGATCTATTTATGCTAATTTTATATTAGAAGCAAAAGTTTTTAATATTTTCCCTAACTCGTACTATTAGCTTAGTATGAATGAACCATAACTCAATCTTTGATATTCTAAAATTCTAGGGGTTCAAAGCTTCTCCCTCTTTGACTAAACAATTGTTAATCAAAGCAACTTATTCATCTTATCTTGAGATACCATGTTGCTTAGTGAATTGAAACAACTTACCATTTCCTTGGGTTTCATCCATACTCCATTTTATCTCTTGAAACCTTATGTCTCCTCTATTTTTCCCTATAACAAGATACTAGATCATTATACTTACTATTGTATCATTATGGATATGCTAGTGAATAACTGTCGCATATAGTTCACTTCCTATGGGGGTAAGGGTATATCTTGTCTAGATTGATCTTCAGATAGCGAAGAAATTTAGGATAGAGAGTCCTAATTCTCCCTAAACAGTTTGCTACAATTTTCATTTCCACTATCAGTTGTTACTCAACTTACTAATATTATCTTTATGGTACCTACATTCATATCTGTTTGTAAGTTTATCAACAATCCTATCTCATTTCTAGTGTGCCATTTAACAATTATCAATCCCTTATAACTAGTCATGAGTACCACATTATGATATTATTTCTTTTACCTCAACACAACATAAGGATCCCATTATCCACTTTATACTTGTTTTACCTCACTTACTTGCTTATAAACTCCAGGGAAATAGGTCTTCGATTCATTATTCATTTGATCAAGGGCTTAAGGATTCACAACCTGATTATAAGATCGTTTCACATTAAACATTATAGATTCTACAACCATTTCTACATACAAAGAACTTATAAAACTAATCACTAAAGCACATCTGATTCTTTTGTGGCCCTAACTTCCAAATACATAGAATGTTTACAACGTATGCATATATCTAAAAGATATACATTCATAAAAAATACAACAAAATGTATATACCGAAGGATCAAAAGTATGTTTGCATGCAATAGCAATAACATAGGATCAAACTCTAATGTCTCAGCAAAACAAAACTACCTTTCATGATATATTTATCATTTGAGTTACCAATAACAACCATTCAGAAGAAAAAGTCAACCACATATATTTCCAATTAAACCATCATTCACTCATTGATTCAATACTTAGCTACTTTTTCTTAAAAATATCAAGATTAATAATACTTCATATATCTTTATCATCATCAAACTCGTCAATGTCATTATTAACTATTACCTTTTGCACCACATTTTCATTCTATACAGGGTTTATTTCTGAATTAGATTCTAATTGCACCTCTAGTATGGATTTTGATTTACTCTTTGAATTAGTTTCTAATTGCCACCTTCAACACTATTTTTTATTTCATTCACCTCCATGTCTATTATAATCTACATCAACACAACCTACATATTCTCATTAGGACCATCCTTTAATTCCACTTCTAGCTCCCTTCCTCAAGTCCTCTTCTTCTTTGTTTTCAGATTCTTCTTCCTTTGAATCCTACTCTACACCATCCTCAATCTCACTCTCACTTAACCATCTTGTGTTTATTCAGTACATCTAATTGAACATCATCCTAAGGTTCTACAAGGTATTGATCCTCTAATAGTGCTTCCAAGTACTATAGATTTAGGTGAGATTCATTTGGTTCTAAGTGTATTTATGTGCCCACTCTAATTAATTTAAGAAAATATGGAAACCAATCAACAATCCCTTGAGAGTAACATCTAAAGATATATGGTATACTAACTGGAGTACGAATAGTACCACCAGGATAAGGTTTCCCTCTTCTACTCTTACTAGAGAGTATCTTACTAGCATCATCTATGTTGTAATCCCTTTCTTTCTAACCATCTACTAGTAACTACCATAGTATATCTATTATACTTAAGACCTGAATTACTTTCCATTAATATCTATGAGTTTCCTCAACTACAACACATCCTATTAATAGATTTATCAATAATCCCATCCACAGTCTTAAACATATCCCAATCAACCATTTTGACAATAACCTTTAAATCTCAACTCTACACTAAATAAGAGACCCTTCTCCATTTCACTTGAATTACTCTAATTAACTATTGATTCTTCAGACAACCCCATAGATAGATTTAAGATCAATTAATGTTTATCATAGTTCAGTATTATAGTCACTTCTTATTCTATAATTTATAACATAGTCCTTTACTATCCATTTATTACTACCCACTCTCATTGTGCTCTAAAAATGTCTAATTGTTTTAATTATAATGCTTCAAAGTGAGTTCACTAGAACAACACTTTAAAGCAGCCAAGTCGTAACACTCTGATACCAACTTAGAACTATCACACCACAAAGTAGCTAAGTCGTAATACTCCCACCATATAAACTACCCTAAGATAGAAAATGACGTTACATCTATTATAGTAGACCTGATTTACACAAGGTATCTACAACTAACTCGCTTTAAAGTAAGCAATTCACAAGAAAATAATAAGATTTTGCTTGTAGAAGTTTAAGACATATATTAAAATCTAGATATTCCAATATTATTTACAAAAATTCAATAACCTAGTGATTTAATTCATACATAGCTTGGTACTAAAATATTAAAGAATAAAAATCAAAACTTCGGGAGTTCAAATGTTCTCCATTTTATATTCTCACTCCCTAGGATCCAATAGTCATCAACTTTAAGGTAGTTATAGTATGGCTTCTTAGTCAACACCTGCAAAAACATCTACAAGGATGTGAGCAATTAACCACTCAGTAAGCTAGGATTGAGACATAAGACTATACGTCAAGCACAAATAGAGTTATCGAATAGTTATTTAAATGTAATGTAACAAATAAATGCCATTACAGATCCATCATAAGATTAGAAAAATTACATCTATTCTAATCCAAGTTGAGGAGCTTTAATATATAAGCAATAGCTCACGACCAAACCCAAGCTTATACAATAGAGACGCCACCCCTCTCATGGCTATCCTTCAAACCATTGCCTTCATCTTTACTACAACCTCCTCTCTTGTCACTTAGTTCAACTAAGGATGAAGAATAAACTATTATACTCCAACATTATCCCTTTCAAAAGTATCGATATTTAGTTAAAGAATCCTAAGCATCCCTTAATAGGTTGCAATACATGTCCGGTTAAGATTACAAGTCATATATAGTTGATTCCAATTTAAGGTGATCAATCCATACACGCAATACAAACAATTGCAATCCAAATTAGTAAGCCAACAACATACGATTAAACTTAAAAACATACACATACAGGCATGCGCACAATTAAGTTATCTACAAGCATAACTAAGTATAGTATTAAACCTCTAAGTACTATAAAACATTATTCCAAAATATAGTTACATATTGATCCCTAAACTTACCTAGAGTCTTCCACTTGCACTCTACGGTATGATTCGTAGTATAATGTTGCCGTTCATCCCTACAATACATATATTATTTTAGTATTCATACAATTATTTTATATGGGCTCTACTCTGTAATACAAATTATTATCCTTAATTTAAGGTATTACTATACTTAATTATGCTAATTCTAGGTCTATTATATCTTTACTTTTTATTAGGTTATAATTTCATCTCTGATTCATCTTCCAAATCAGGTTCTAACCTAATTACACCTAATTCATAATTCTTATAAACACCTCCCAACCTATTGTATAGAGTTTAACTAACTTTAACTTAGGTGAATATGGTCTCTAATTTAGGTTTTGATCACTTCCTTAATGCACTATTGTTAACCCTATTTCTGATTTAGCTTCTAAATTAGTTTCTAATCCACGTAGAATCTATACTTCCACAAATTTTTTCCACAATTCAATTCAAGATTAGAATATAAGTATAATACATACTCCAACATTACTCCAACTTAACCCAACTACACTCAATTCCATCATTTGGAGTATTTTACATATATCACAATTATTGATAATAAGCCCTCAATATCCAAATCTAATACTCCCAACAATACAGATTTATTCTTCAACATTATTCAATCATCATAATTATTTTATTTTCTTAATTCTAAACTTGTGGTGCTACTTTTACTAATATTCTTAGTTTCGTTGTAAAATTTGGGTTTTATAGGTCAACGTTCACAATCACACTAAATTTTATGACTCATTTCCAAACCAACCGATTTTGAGTTAATAGCTTATTTTGTGGGGTCTCATTCCCATTTCTACTATCCAAACCAAATGGTCCCTATTCATTTTATCTTCATTATTTGATTACATTTTCTCCTACATTAACAGTATGTTTAGTTGGTGGAATCATCATTTCATTCCATGTTTATTCCTTATAAAATATGTATTCCCATGTTTGGTTATATTTTGTGTAACATCACCACAGAATTCCCATTCTTAAAAGTTAATAATGGCTATTCCTTTTAAAATGTCAAGTAATAGCTATTCTAGCCTATATTCCTATTTTTTTTTCTCCCAAAATAACCCCACCATAATTACTTTATTCCAAATTAATTTTTGTTGGAAATCAAAAGATATGTTTTTCACTTCCCTTCGTAAACCTAACATATAAAGATATATTTTTATTTCCTAAAATAACATATCAAAAGAAATCCTTTTACTTTTGGGAAAAATGAAAGAAATCTTTTTACCTTCCTTCATAGACCAAACAATAGTCAATATTGGAGATTCATAATAGGTTATGTGTTCATTCTCATAGCAATATTATTTTGTAGAATTTTTATTATGTACACTAGTGTTGAATTAACAAACAAGTTAATTTTATTGTAATTTTTTATATTTTTATTTATCAATAATTGATAAAACATGTTACTTATAAAATGGAGATTTATAAAGCACTTGCAATGATTATTCCTTGAACTAAATAAGTTATATGTGTGTGTGTATGTGTGTATTAAGTGGAAAAATAGATTTTAAAATTTATATGTGAATAATGAGATATATTTATATACATATATAATACATAGGCAATACATTTATGTTCTAATAATTTAATTGTATATATTTTTTCATATACTTTACATATATGTTTTATTTTCAAAAGACATGAAAGTAATTGTAAGTTGTATAAAAGAGCATTATAGTACTTTTACTAGCTATTTAATACTATATCTTTGCCAAAGCAATAATTATTCCATTCTGTAATGAATAGCCATTGAAGCCTAGTTCCAACCTAATTCTATTAACATAATTGTCATTCCTTTTCACCCTTATTCCTTACTAGTAACCAAAAGTGGTGTAAAAGTTATTTATATTTAATGTATATAAATAAGAGAGAAAAAAAAATGTCATAGCCAAAGGTTAATATAGATGAAGATCACATTTAATCATATGTCACAAATATACAATAATAGGTAACAAAAACTAATATTATTTCAGAGTACAGTCAACTCTAAAGTATTTATATACAGTATAACATTAAAAACATATTCAAGCCCTTAATATATTGTCTCTCATCATCATCCCTTCCATGCAATCCATATTTGAGTTTTGCCTAACAAGACCTTCTTGGTTTTCTATGGAAAGTTCTTGAATTTTTTAATTGACTTTTGCAATTAACCTTTCATCAAGGCCTACACAAATAGTTATGAATTATACAGCATGCAAACACAATTTCTATCATGGTCATGAACCAATAATGTGGCTCAATGCCACTAGCAATAATGGGAATTTTTTTTTTTCAACTACACCAAAAGTTCGTTCAATTACATTACAAAGCAAGGCACGACAATTTTTACAAGGTTCTTTTGCATCATCTAGTCCCCCTCTTGTATACTCTTTGATGTGGTAGATCAGAATTTTATATGGTGTTAGTAAAACCACTTCATAGTAAATCTCACATCCACAATATAAAAGTTTCCTAAAGAGTAAAGGTTATGGCATACAAATAATAGTTAAAATTTTAGTTCATAAAAACAAGACTATGTGGGATGACTAACTTGTCATCTCTAGTTAATGCACTTCCATGCAGTTCCTTCCCATCCAAGTAATACATATAGAAATTTTATACTCAACAAACATTCTGATACAAACTCGTAGATGAACACAAGAACCTGATATCACACGTAACCGAAGGAGTAAGTCCAAGTCGTAAGATAGCTTGAAAGGTAAATGATAATCAAAGCTTCAGCAGGGAGTTCTCATGCACCTACGAAGGATATAGTACACCAACGCCTCACACAAGCTCAAGTCACACTTGATATAACACACAAGTATAGTTAGAGGTCATTCGCTACTAGTCCACACTCGAATGGGCTAAATAAGAGTAGCTCAACAGTAAGGGGAACACTTAGCTCAAGAGTGAAAAAAGTTCAATGTATTCTCTCTGTTCTCAATTTTTACAATATGACAGTATTTATATTATCTCGTTAGGGCAAATCCTAGGTTATAAAAATTACAAAAGAATAGTCCTTATTTGCTAAAAACAAAAAGAATAATTTATAAGGAAAATATGAAATCGTACAAAAGAAGGAACACGGATGTCCTTTGTCAAAAAGGATAGTACGGATATCAGTAAAGGATGGTGTGCGTACGTTTTTACTGTGATTCTGACAGTATTGTGGTGCGGGCAGGAGTAGACCTCGGTTCATGCCTGTTCGGTGTTAGAAGGGGCTAGACAGTGGTTGGTTTAGGGACGGCTCACGTTGGGGTTAATCTCGGATGGTCAGTTCCTGACAGTTATGCTCGACCTCGACATAGTAGAGATTACTACATTCGGATTTGGCACTTGAACTACGGTTTAGTGAAGGTGAAGGGTTCGGCTCAACATGCTGGTTGATCACCTCGACAACATCTTAGATGGCATGGAGAGTAAGATAGCTCGACAGATCGGATTGAGGCAAGCACTGCTCCTCGATGCTTAACTCACTCGAATAGCTCGGCAGACCATCTAAGAGTACCCTCGGGCTCGAGAGCGTATAATCGGTCCTTAATCCCTATTATCCCCTCCGGGTTGTTTAAGATTTGAGATCAAATCTAGTTTAAGTCTAGTTTGCTGGTCTTCAAGAGTGTAAAGTTGGAGGTCAGCAATGTTGAAAGAGTCTGAGACTCCATATCCTTCAGGTAATTCGATCCTACAGGTGTTAGGATTGATCTTTTTAAGCACTCTAAAAGGTCCGTCAGCTTTGGGAAACAACTTGCTCTTCCTCAAGTTTGGGAATTGTTTCTTGCTAAGGTATATCTAAACCAAATCGCCTGGTTGAAATTCTCTTTTCTTCCATCTTCAGCTTTGTTTCTCAAGCTTAATAGCAGCTTGAACCAGTTGTTCTACAACCTTCTAGTGCATGGCCTTAATGGCCTCAACTCTATCGACAACTGGTCGGTCTTCATCAAGCATCAGCTGGGGTACTTAATCCAATGGTAATTCAAGGTTGAACCTATAGGTAGCTTCAAATGGAGACATGCTTATGATGCTGTGGGCAGTCCGATTGTAGGCAAATTCGATAATTGGTAGACATATATCCCAATCGGCTATGTTTCGTCCGACAGCGACCCATAACAAAGTTCCTACAGTTCAATTGACAATGTCAATCTACCCATCAGTCTATAGATAGCAGGACGTACTGTATAATAACTTAGTTCCCAGTCGCCTTCAAAGTGTCCTCCATAAGTTGCTCATAAACTTAGGGCCTCGATCAAAAACTATGGTTCTAGGCACGCTATGAAGCTTAATCACCTCCTGCAAGAAAAGAAAATAGATAGCTAAAGTATCGTTAGTCTTGGAACAGGGCACGAAATGTACCATCTTGCTAAATCGATCCATAACCACCATAATGGAGTCCTTTCCTCGGGACATCCTTGGTAATCCTAACATTAAGTCCATACTCAGCTCAGACCATGGTTTGGTCGGGATTGGTAAGGGTTGGTAGTGTCCTTGCTTGGCTCAACTCTTTACTTTTCGGTAAGTCACACATCTTTCTAACATTGATCAAACATCTCTCTTCATCCTTAGCTAAAAGAAACTGGAGAATAATACCTCATAAGTTCAGTGCTGGCCAAAGTGTCCTATCAATCTCCCTCCATGTGCCTCACGCACTAGCAATTCTCACGTGAAACAGGTCGGGATACATAGCCTCCTCTTCCTGAATAAGTATCCGTCATCCTTATGATAGTCGTCTAACATCTATCATTCCTCACATCGGATGTAGATAGGACCAAAGTGTAGGTCCTTGGCATACAAATTCTTGATAGTTGAAAACCCAAGTAGCCTCATTTGCAGTTCAATCAGGAGGGTATATCGTCTCAATAGAGCGTCGGCCACTAAATTGTTCTTTTCGTTCTTATATTTTACGACATAAGAAAAACCCTCCATGAACTTAACTCACTTGGCTTATCTCCGAGACAACTTTGGTTGGATCTTTAGATATCTCAAGGATTTATGATCAGTATAGATCACGAATTCCTTCAACAGCAAGTAGTATTGCCACACCGTTAGGGCTCAGATTAAGGAGTAGAACTCCTTATCATAAACAAAGTAGTTGAGTGTAACTCCTAGAAGTTTCTTGCTAAAATAAGCAATAAGTAAGCCTTCTTGCATCAGTACAGCACCTATACCTAGTCCGAACGGGGCCTATAGTTACCTTCTCCTTCACTTCTTCAAAACTCCTCCTCTTTTTCTCACCCCATCTAAATTCAATAGTCTTCTTCGAAAGTTTGATGAGTAGGGCTACAATCGTACTGAAATTCTTTATGAATCGGCAATAAAATGAGGCCAGGCCATAGAAACTTCTCTTGTCGACAGAACAGGTTGGCTCAGGCCATTCTATAATTGCTCTTAACTTCTCCTCATCAACTCAGATGCTACCTCCACTCACAACAAATCCTAAGAAGATCACCTCAGATCGACAGAAATAGTACTTTTTCATATTGGCGTAGATCTATTTAGCTCGGAGTTTTGCAAGCACTTGTTGGAGATGCTTTCGGTACATCTCCAGGTTGGGACTATATATTAGAATATCATCAAAATAAACCACGACAAACCTTTCTAGTAACTCTTGGAGCACGTGATTCATAAGTCGCATGAATTTGCTAGATACAATAGATAACCCAAATGACATTACAAGCCATTCATATAAACTATGTAGTACCTTGAAGGTGGTCTTCCACTCATCACCTTCACGCATTCAAATCTAATGGTATCCAAATTTGAGATCAATTTTGAATAACACTCTTGCTGCATTTAACTCATCCAGTATGTCATCAAGCCTGGGTATAGGATACTTATACTTGATGGTGATTCGATTAATGGCTCAACTGTCCACATACATCCTCCAAGACCCATCTTTCTTTAGCACTAATAAGGCTAGTATAGTGTAAGGGCTCAAGGACTCACATACGTACCCCTTCACCATGAGGTCGTCTACTTGCCTCAATGGCTCGGTAGCCTATTCAAGGTTCAGCCAATAGGCAGGCTTGTTCTACAGGGCGACCCCTAGTTACAAGTCAATCGCATGCTTGATGCCTCATATTGGGGTTAAACCCTCTAGAAACAGATCGGCAAAGCCCTCCAGTAGGGTTTTTACCTCAATCGATAACTCGTCTTCCTTAGGTCTCATCTCTAGAAGCCTCCTGACAAGCAGATAAGTAGGTCCCTCCAACTCCATTTCTCTTTTCAATTCGGCTCGAGTCAATACCAAAGTCTCCTTCTTCAAGGTTTGGTTAAACTGGGACTGCACAATTTTCACCTGCTTAGTGGTCTTGGGGCTCAATTTCATCCTTCTTCCTTCATGCTCAATAGAACATGTGTTCCTACTGCCATCATACATAATTACTCGATCAAACATCCATGGTCATCCAAGTAAAATATGGGACATACTCATGGGCAGTACATCACAGAGCACTTCTTGTTGATATTTCCTAATGTAGATCGGCACAAACACCTACTTGTTCACTTGTAAGGCCCCCTTATCACTGAGCTAATGAAGCTTGTAAGGTTTCGAGTTAGGCATAGTTAGCAATTTCAACTGTTGGACCATAAATGCGAAGGCTACATTGGTGCAGCTTCTACTGTCTACAATCAACGCGCATAATGATTCATTCACCTTACACCCAATATGGAAGAGATTTTCTCTCTGTTCGTCTTCAGGGACAAGACTGACATTCATCATCCTCCTCAATACTAAAGCGGTTGGCATGAAGTTGCCTTCCTTGTTGTAGATGACTTCCTCATCAAATAGCTCGGCTTGTCCATCCTCTCTCAGCTCCTCTACTTCTTCATCTATACTGTCGATCTCTACGGTCAGTGCCTCACCTCTGATCACCATTGTTCGCTTATTCAGACACTAAGTGACCATGTGTCCAAATCCTTAGCATTTAAAACACTTAATCTCACTCATCTTCCTCCTTAAACTCTAGCCCTTCTCAAACTTCCTTGGGGTTTCCTTCTCCTCTACTCGAGTAGTCTAAGCAGGTCGGGTCTCAGTGACCTTACTCAGTTCCGTTCGTACAGATTTCCTCGAAACTGGTCAACTACTACCAAGATGATTGACGGTGGTTAGAATCTTCCTATTCAGCGCCTTTCTATCCTCTAGGCGGCTTGTATCATCAAGCATTTTAATGTCCAGGTTTTTAGGACATCTCCAATCTCATACTTCAATCCGCCAATGAATCGAGAGACAAGTCAATCTTCAGGCTCTACGACTTAGCATCAGATCATTAGCATCTGAAATTCTTTAATGTAAGCGTCTACACTTGATGCTCCTTATCTCAGTACTTACAGTCTCTTGAAGGCATCCTGCAAATAATAGCTTAGCACAGACCTTCTTCGCATGACTCTCTTCATTTCATCTTAACTCCTAATCTCTCATTCTCCTTCCCTTCTTTTAGTAGCTTGCAAGTTCCTCCACCATAAGGTGGCATAACTAGTGAACTCAAACAAAATAAGTCTAACCTTTGCATTATCAAGCACTTCATGGCATTTAAACTACTTTTCAATCTTGTCTACCTAATCTAGGTAGTCTTCAACATCACCACTTCCAGAAAAACTTGGGATACACATCCTAAGTCCTTCGACTCTAGGGACTTGTACATTTCTTTCCTCAAGCTCGTAGTACTCCTTTACCTCGTCAACTCCTTCTGCTTCCTCCTCAATCTCTTCTAGCGCTAACCTTCATCTAGCATCCCTACCAACTCTTTCAGCTCGGGGTGAGCGAGCTAAGGCATTAACTCAACCATACCGACCATTACCTTACTATTGTTGCTTATGCTCTCTAATGGGGCTATTTCTGGCTCGTTATCTGTTTTCTTAGATAACAGTCACCAGACTAGCTACCAAGTCGATAAGCCTGTCCAAGCAATCACCCACTAATTGAGGTGAAAAACTTCCTTCTTACCCTCAGCCATAACGAGTACTACTTTTTTGGTTTCCCAAAAAGGTAGGTCCAAGCCGTAAGATGGCTTGAAAGGTAAATGATAGTCGAAACTTGAGCAGGGGGTTCCTATGACCAACGAAGGATATAATGTACCAATACCTCACACGAGCTTAGGTCACACTTGATATGACGCACAAGTATAGCCAAAGATCACTCGCCACTAGTTTATGCTTGAATGGGCTAAATAAGAGTAGCTCAAGAGTAATGAGAACACTTAACTCGAGAGAGAAAAAAGTTCAGTATATTCTCTCTGTTCTCAACTGTTACAATATGACAGTATTTATATCATCCCATTAAGGGAAATCCTAGGTTATAGAAATTACAAAAGAATGATCCTTATTTGCTAAAAACAAAAAGAATCATTTACAAGGAAAATATGAAATTGTGCAAAAGAAAGAACGTAGACATCCTTTGTCAAAAAGGATAGTACGGATATTAGTAAAGGACAGTGCATGTACGTTTTTACTGCGACTCTAACATTATTGTGGTCCGAACAGGGGTGGACTTCAGTTCAGGCCTGTTTAGTGTCAGAAGGGGATAGACAATGGTTAATTCAAGGACGACTCACATTAGGGTTAACCTTAAATGGTTGGCTCCTGACAGTTCTATTCGACATTGGCACGGTAGAGATTGTTACATTCAAGTTTGGCACTTGGACTACAGTTTAGTAAAGGGTTCGACTCGACATACTGGTTAATCACCTAGCCAACATCTTAGATGGTATGGACAGCAAAGTAACTTGGCAGGGACAGCAAAGTAACTTAGCAGATCAGATTAAGACAAGCACTGCTCCTCAGCGCTTAACTCACTAGGATAGCTTGGCAAACCATCTGAGAGAGCCTTCGGGCTCGAGAGCATGTAATCAATTCTCGATACCTATCACATGCCATCAAGACATTTTGGGTTAGCCTCTCCCTGCTCCCTCGAAATCTAGGTGCATCTACTTTATAAACTTTTACTCATACATGTATATCATCCAATACAGTAATACAGTCCTATATATACTTACAAAAGATTTCATGTTCTTTTCTTTTTTTTTTTTTTTTTTTGGTCAAAAAAGTTTTCATGTTCATTCAACATTGATAATCCAATAAGTAATTGATCACATAAGGAAGGGGAAAAAAGACCTACCTTAAAACACAAGTAAAATCTATTGTTGAATATATCTTAGGGTACTTAATCTCTATTGAGTTGTCTAAACAATTATGACCCTAAGGATATGATAGCTTACTATACATTATGGAAATGGTGATTTACTGTCTCTCTCGAGTGGCTATAAAAGAATGTACAACATGATTCATAAAATTTTGACCTCAAATTTGCAAGAGCATGGCCACTTGTTCTTCTATTAATCCTCACAACAATTGGTCGCACGCAATTTCTCACAAAATGTAGCAAATAATTGTGAAGCCATTCAAAAAATCACACAACAACTATTCTCACTACTTAAAAGTTCTTTCAGTAAATTGTTTCTTCAAGACTCTCTTTTGATGTTTGAAGAGCCTAAAGACTTATCTACCTTTATCATATAGATATTTAAAAGATGTAATACAATCACAATGGAGCAAATTACTCAAAATATAGTCATCCATCATTCTTACTCCCGATTTCAAAAGAATTTATACCTTAAGTACCATCTTCCACTTCCCAAATGTAATCTTCTTGTGTTTCTTTATAATTTCAATAAAATCTCACCCGTTATTCTCGTCACCATCCATGTTATATATGATAAAAGTATGTCTTAAAATTCTAGAATTATAAAGTACAAAATTTATTATATTATACCAAATTATGAAAATAGGATCTCTTAAAACTATAATAATCCATAGATAAAAATCATTCCACATATAGAGATTGTTTCTAAATGCTACTAATTTTTTTTGGAGAATTCACCTTTTCAAAACGTACTACCTATAGATGTTTACATAAAGAATGTGTTAAAACAAACCCTTAACACCAACAATACAAAGAGAAATTCATTGTTAGCTGCCATCAAGTTTATTATGTAATTCAAAAAATCATACCTTTATATGTGTAATTATTTTTCAATAAAACTATATGCTATGCTTGAAGCAATGAAGAAAGTAATCATATATATCTTTTGGGTAAATCAATAAAACTATATGTTTTACTGCACAAAGGTTATAAAATGATTTTTAGGCTTACATTAGAGAAAAGGATTTACAAGATTCAAATAATAGGAGAAATACCATTTGCATTGAAGCAATGGAATCCCTTTTTGTTGTCAAGTCCATCAAAATCAATCACATTTCACTAAAGGCAAAAGAAAAGGGAAAAAAATCCAATAAAATATGTCTTTTTGCAATAGTATAATGCAAATAGCAACTTTCCATGAGAATTAAGGGAAGACAATTGTCTAAAAATTGGTCAATGATGTAATTGAACCTTATGATATGAAATAGGGTTTCCTCATTAGTATCACAAAACACCATATTATATATATATTTAGGGCTTTCAACACAAATAATCTAAAGATTCATATAAAACATAATATTTGAACCAAAACTATTTAAAAAATCATACCTTTTAGCCATTATTAATTGCTTTCACTTCAAATTCCTAAAAATAGGTCTTTTATTGAAATTTAAAAAAAATAAATAAATAAGCTAAACAAAATCAAGAATTCATCATGAATAAGAGAGAAGTAAAATATTTCCATGGAAATCTTCTTACCTCAACAATTAGCTATGAGAGTGCAAGAGCAAGAAAAGCATGTTAATGGAGCTTTTGAGAGGAACAGGCAAAAGGGAAAAGCAAACTTACTTTTTTATTTTTACTATTGTATTAGAAAAGACAAGGAAAAGCATATAAGGTAACAAATTGGTAATCATAAATATTTTTCCCCCAATCCCTCCAAACAAGGGAATGGCCTCCTCTCCTCATTCTTTCCCTTTCCCTCATCTTAAATATAATGTAAATACAACAAACATCTTCTCAATCTTCTCCATCAAGTGCTCAACCTTAATCTAATCATCCACTTTAAGATTGAACTCCTTCGCCAACCTTACAAACTTATCCAACCCAAATCATTAGCTACACATGCCTACCTAGCAACTCGCTACTACTATTGTAATGTAAGCATCTCAACTAAATTGTTAACAATTTCCAACACTTATGCAATCAAATTAGCTACTTGACCTACACACACCACAACACTGCACCACCACCCTACCTCTCCCCTCCCTGTGCTGCATTTGACCTCTCTAAGGGGTGTATCCATGAAAATATCTCTCAACTGAGCATCCTGCCTAACACCAGAAGTCAAATCAATTCTTAAGATTCTCTTAGGCATACTACAAGAGAGAGAAACAAGATAAAACATACATGAGGTAATAAAAGTTGACTTAATAATCAAAAAAGAAGAAAATAGAAGTAATGTACAAGTACTATTGTCAAATTAAATGAAACGTAATAAGAAACGCGATATATAAAAATGTAATGATAATAAAGTATTTACTACATAATAACTCTAGACCATGTTTCTATTTACTTTGGTGTACGTATGAGCTAAGTTACCACTAGGGCTTATGAACACATGTTAATACATACTTCTCATAAAGAAGCAAGTAAGGTGGATTGATAGCAAAAACCCGAGAGCTAACCCTTAGATATGACTCACCACATATTACTTATGGACACTCGATTTGACTTACAAGGATTGAAATGAAGTTAGTCGCCACTAATTCCTTACTGTAGAATTTGATAAGAGTTAGAGGAAGTTTTAAAGCTAAGCTTATAAGAAAACCTAAAGATGAGTTTATTTGATATTCAAAAGGATGATGATCTGTCATTACATTACATGCTCTTATATACTGCCTAATTAGGGCAATCTTCCTAGTAAGGAAATGACTTAAGATTACACAAAGGGAAAGAATGTTTATACATACTAAGGACAAATTGGGGAATAAACAAAAGGAATATTCACTTAGTATGCACTAACAATCTGTCAGACTATGTAACACTCTAAGGTTGATAGCGCATCAAGTAGAAACAAACAAATGAGTATAGCTACTATTCCAAGGACCAACCATAGAAGAATCTTCAATGAGGTTGGTATCTAAGCTAAGAACCTCAGAAATAGGATAGACAAGAGAATGGTTACATGGTTTGAGTTGCTCTAGACCTTCAAGCAAGCCAAAACAGCTCTCTAGCATAGGCTTGGTAGCTTGTATAAGGGAGAAATAAATCAACAAGTAATACAAGAAGAGGCCTCAAACATAGGTGTACTTGACCTCAATTATTTGGTCATTAAGTAATCAAATGGTTAACCCTTAAAGTTTTTGGAGCCAACCTCAGGTAATAGGTATTGAGCTCAATAAAACTGTGAAGAGGTCAATAGGGGCAGTAAAGAAGTTGGTGGTGGAAGAGAGTAAGTTAGATTAGAGGCAAAAGAGGTTAGATTCCCATCATACTCTCTTCATATTTCACTATACTACTAAGTTTTCTAAAGATCCATAATCTAAGTTCTTATACCACTTAAGTTGTAATACCTCAAAACCAAGAACATTACTTCCCACCGCATGTCATTACTAAGCAATGATGCACTAAGGATTTTAACTTATCTAAAGATCCATAAACACCTATATAATCTATCTAACTCACATAATATAGTCATCAACAACATTTCTAACTGGAGTAATATAATCCACTCTATAAACAAAGAGTAATGTAACACATGATCTCAAAAGAAACAAACCAACATAAACTAAAGTCCATGATGGCTCCAACGATAATAGTAACCTATCAACAAACATGATTAACAACTACAAGAGTCTAGTTCCACTGAACATCCCTTAATAGAAATGAATACGGAGATCTAGAGTCTAGTCTCTAATACGTAAACATCAACTAATACATCCTTTCCATACATAAGACAACCGTAACTTACAAGTCGGATACTCCATACTCTCATCATCCTATACATACTCAAGTCTTGAATCGTCATAAGCTATATAGTCATCTATACCTACAACTGAAAAAGAAGGATCCCCGAGAGGTAAGCTATTACCTAGCACATGAGTGCTAAAAATACATGTACATGACAAGCAATCACATAAGTCGCATGTATTTAATGTAAACATGGAAACAACCATCCATTTATTATCTTATTTAGGTCGATTAAGCATTACATGGGAGTACTATGACCCTACCATACTCTATATAATATATAAATATATATAATACATTCAGGATACTACCACCACCAACTCCGATACTATGGTGTTAGAAATTGCCACCTCTAACCTTAGTGCCCATAAGTCAAATCTTGGAATCTATCCAGATCCTTTCGAAGTGTTACCCCACTAAGGAACTATCACATGCTAATAAATGAATGCCTCCTAAGGTTCTACCACCAACAGTCCTTAAGTTAAGCCATGCACAAGCAATAAACAAGTTATTAGATGGATAATTATTAGTTCTATTTCTGTTTCTAGATTAACAAACACAGCCAGTAAACATGGTAAAATGTACCCAGTAAAGTAGTCTCAACAAGTAAAGTAACTAGATCACTCATAATACCTGACAATAAGTTCAAAACATTGAATTTAAGCTTATTTGCTAAGCACTCACATTGAACTATCAATTAAACTCCTATCATACAACCCCACATATCAAATACTCTAAACTATAAGAAAGATTGTGCTTGTGGAAAAGTAGATTATTAATGCTAAAAGAAAGTATTAAAGACTAGAAATCGTTGATGTAATTAGTTGTTTTATGATTAGTTTTAAGAAAGGAAAGGCAAGGAAGAAATTCATAAGCGTTGAGCTGGCATGAACCAGCTATACAGTCTAAGCTTAAACATTCGACTAGTTTGCACTAGCCTACTATTACTAAGAAAGGCCATAATCGATCAGCCAGTCCAAGCTTTATCGTTTGACTAATTCTAAATAGCTTTGCGATTTGCAAAACTTTGCTCTAAAATTCCCTTGAACTTCAGCATTTTCTAACCCTATTTGAAAGCTATCCCCCCAAAAATTCTAAATACCCTTACAAAACAAAGCTCATACATCTTTCACACCATCATCACATTATTCAAGCTATTGCTTACATTGCAATCAACAAAACAAAAACACTACTATCAAAGGAAACAAAGAAGATAGAGACTTCAATGCTTATGAAAACTCACTAAGAACCAGTGTTGTTAAACTTAGGTTGACCCCTATGGTTTAACTCGATTCAATTTGATCTAATCATAAAACTAGTCTATAATAACATGGTTCAACTCCTATTGAAACCCAATTGAACCCAATTCTATCTCTTTAACCTTTAACCCTCTTATATGTTCGAGCAAATCACTTGAAATGGGTCTTACAACATTGCTAAGAACAACACATGCATCGAATTGAGAACACTGAAAGGAAAACACTCAAAATCATTTCCAACAAGAAAGCAGTAAAGAACCAACCTTGAAAATCCTAAAACTTACCAAGAATTAGGGGTAGGTAAAAAATCAACTAAACTGAACTGAACCGAACCAAACCAAACCAAATCAAAAATTTATGGTTGGTTTGAAAGGATAAACTGAACTAATCTGTTAAATCAAATTAAACTGTTTTTTAAAAAGCATAGTAATATTTTACTTTAACTAAAAAATATCTTTTGTTATAATATAATACTTAAAAAAATTTATTTATATTTATTGAAATGCATATATATTAAACTTTTTAATTACCATAATATATAAATTATATATGTAGTTTGACTCAAAATTTGTATTACATATTATTTTTATAAATAAAATTAGCTATTAACAAACATTTAAAAAAATTAATCTCATAAATATTAATTTGATCAATCTCTATTATGATAATACCTATTATTCTTAAATAAATTCAATACCTTTTATACAAGATCACATGTTTTGTAAATATATTTTTCTAAACTAGAAAATATGGTTTAATTCATAAACTAAACCAAAATTTTATGGTTAGGAAAAGTTTCCAATCAAAATTGACTGTTTAGTTCAAAATTATAAAAAATTTAACCATATTTTTACGTTTTGGTTTCGTTTAGAGAAAAAAATGAATCAAACCAATCCCCACCCATCTTTACCAAGAGCTCTCTAGAACCGAATTTTCCATCAATTTCTTCTTTAATCTTACGAAATCGTGGAGTAACTTGGTTCAGTCTTAAGAAGTATGGGGAGGAACTGCCACAGAAGGGATGATGTCGTGAGAGAGAGAGAGAGGGAGAGAGAGAAGGGAACATGATGTGTATAAGGAGGGTATGGAAAGTTTAAACTCCTAAAACGAAGTTACCTTCTTTCAAAAAGATTTTTAAAGATGCATTTTGTGGATATCACACCCTTCTTCCGACCAACTTCCCTGAAGATAGTAACAACCAAATTAAACGCCTAAAACTCAATTGTTTTTGGGCATGTGGGATATATATCAATCATTCTTAACAACTTTCTCATAAAATTCGCTATATAATTTTTTTCCTCTAATTATAAGCGAATAAACATGTAATTTCCCTAGGTAATTTTTGTCATTTTTAATTTATACATATATATTTATAACGTGATGCATCATCCACTAATCATTATAAAAGTAGACTTCTCACTCATTAAAAATATAGATGAAGTTCTCCCTTTTCAATAGACTCTTCCTTAGAGATTGTTTCTTTAAAATAACTACCATCTTTTTTCATCACTGTATTACTCCCTTGTACAATCATTGTCTAAAATATAGAGAATATAACTTGTAAAAGCGTTACTTTTGAAAAAAAAAAAAAAAAAAGATAATATATCAATTAGATAATTTCAATGCATATATCATATTTCATATAGAGGTGAAAAAGATACCAGATATATAGGTTCAAAAATAAACTAGATAGATTCTATGAAACATATACAAAATACGTATACATATAAGATTATTATAAGAAGAGGGAAAAAAAAAAAAAAAGAGGATCTAAGTGCCGTAAGCTCAAGCAGAATATTTGGCAAAAGTTGCTTTCCCTGTGACAACAATAAGAAAGATCCTCTGCATCCTTGCATCCAAGAAAAACCTCTTTTATCTTTTTTGACCAAATATTTGCTCATACTTTTATTTATTTATTTTTTGCTTATTTATTTATTATTATTATTATTATCCAGATTGCTTATACTCATTGACTTGTATAAATGCTACTTTTTATATTAACAGATCATCAAGGTCATTTTAATTTTATTAACTAGCTTTTAAGTTCTTTTGGCAAAATATTTTTTAGGATGATTTATCCCGCAGAATATTTATTAAAACTTGAGTAAAATTTGTATCGAATAATAATTCACTCTGGCGGTAGTACGTTGCTGCATTTCTGAAGGTGACATCCCAAATGAGCACCTTTAGAATTCAATTAAAATAGCAACGATTTATTTTTTAATTTCCTTTACTAACTTGCATTACATCACATAAATGTACCTCTTTTCTGGACCTAACTGCAGTACTACCTCCATGGGGCAGAACAATATCACCTAATGTTTATACCCTAGACGATGAATTTGAGAGCATATTGCATTCTGCTTTAGTTCTTTTGTCTCCATCTAGTATGACCAGAATAATTCAGTGGAGGCTCTACACCTGAGCCTCATTAGACTCAGTGGAAGTAAGAGGTGATCCTCCTCACTTTTCCCATGCAAGAAAGATTATCCCAGCCAACTGAAAGTGATAGAAAAGACTAGCAGGGGGGACTGAGACAGACTCCCCAAGTAAAAAGCAATTCTTACCGAACAATGGCCAAAAAATGGCAACGTAAAGCAATGACTACTATTGAAAGCTGCCGCCTTTTGAGGTAAGCTCATGACCCTTGAAAGTGAATATCACTCACAATTTTCCGAAAACAGAGCCCTATTGACTTGGTGATAAGGATATTTTTGAAGAATGCGTAGAATGATCGCAACTATGACAACAAAATGCTCTAGAACCTAAAACCTATTATACTCAATAAAAGTTCCAATCAAGCTCTAGGACAGATAAGAGGTTATATCATATATCTTGTGGTTGTAGGTTCTAAAAACTTGAAAGCAGAAGGCTGAACCCATCTTATGATGTAGAGCACCCACCATAAAATCTACCAGACCATTTAAAGTATTACAAGTTTCCAGGTCTAACAAGTTTTGATAAAACCACTCTCCACCTATAAGGAATCTCTAAATACTACGTTAAACATAGATAACTCGGAATGACTGATCAAAAATGGAGTTAACAAGAGTACCGTAGCATCCCAAAGAAAAGAAATAAGCATAATATTGTCAGCATGAGCTAAAGTGCTCTCCCACTAGGAATAAATCTCCCATAAATCCACTATTAATTTCCTCAGGAATATCAACTTGTAGAAGTAGATTTGAAAGATCAATAAAAATATCAGAAATGAGCAACTCGCATCCAAAATTTGACAGGACATACACTTTTTTTTGGGGGTAAAGAAATAATTACAAAATGAATAAAGTCATCTTCAAATTCTTGACAGCTTCACTGTTTGCATAATGTATACCCATTAAAAACATAGATGGTGCTAACATTTCTCGTTCTCATGCACAATGCATTTCTCCTGGGTGCAAAATTTCTCAGACAACTCGAACAACTGCTCTACCATAATTACGCCAAAAAGAAAATGCTAAACTAGGACTTTCCAGTTTCCATTAGGTAAAATATTGAAGTTAGAAATACATGTTGCAAGATCAGACTTCATCAACTTGTCCAGGAATAGACAACAACTGATGACTCTAGATCATGGTCGACCTTGAAATGAGCATGAAAAAATCTTTTTACCTGAGATAATTAAGTTCTCATTATGAAATTGGGAGAGGAGAAAGAAAGGCACTAGGACCAAGGGCCACATGCAAGGTACTTAAAGTTGGTATATACCTCATTGAAAGAATGGAATGACAAAATTTCCTTCAATGCTCTCTCTTCAGAATCAAACAACATGATGTGACTTGGTATCGACCAGTTTTCCGCAAGTTTGAAGCAAAGCCCATAGGATCCATCATAAAATGGTCCAACTCATCTAGGATGCTCCTATCTTCACTGTCCAGCCAAAAATGAATCAGTCAGTAGAACTGTGTAAGCTGTCTAATAAATTATAATACATGGAGAACCCGCTAAGCCACCTTGGTGAACAATCTAGGAAACACATTGGCAAGTTCTGATGAAGGGTTGAATGGTAAGGTGTTGCATGACAAGGCATGAGAAAAAGAACACTCTTTATCCTATGATTTGCAGCTTCTTAGGATAAGAAGTTCATTACATCCTCAGTTCCTCTCTGTCAATTAAGTTGAACTTGAGCATTCATCAAGAGAAAGAAGGATGAAATCAAAGTGAAAAACATGCCATTTGATTCAAAGCTGCATAACAAATCAGTCTAGAAGAAGCTTCATCATCGTAAATCATTCGACAATAAAGGAGGTGAAATAATACCACAATAACTGAGGCTCTTCATATAATTGTTTGAATACCTACCTGATGCACCAAGCTCATATACAAAGCCATTGGGATGTTGGTGGCAAGCAGGAAAAAGGAAGCCCATTTAACTCTTGAAAACCGTTTCGTGTTATTTTGAAAAGATCCTGCCATCTTATCAGAAGTTTTTTGTTTCGATATTGCAGCAAGAGAGTACCCAGAAAACATCAAGGCCAAGGGAAACACAGGAAAAACAAATCTATACCCAGAATCTGATTAAAAATAAAAATAAGTAGAAGGAAATGGCAAAGAGATTTCCAAGTAGGCAAATGTACACTGCAGAATTATGTACCTGAACTCTGAGTCCAAGCACACTAAAGTCGTAGAACCCAAGCCATAAGGCCAGCAAGTCTCCATTGTCCAGCTACAAAAGTGCCAATGATGGAGAACGGCAAGAAAGTAAAGAGCATAACTGTAAATCCCTGAGTAAAGTACCAGTGCCACTTGTGGGTTCCATAATAGTCAACCCCAGAAGAAAGAAAATTGAAATTCAAAAAGTTAAAAGGAACTAAAAGCCACGAGCCATACACCAGTCGATCAACGAATGATGCAAGTCCAAGCACCAGCACCCTGACACCAAGTGTCAAGTAAAAGGAGACACAACATAAGTATAAATAAACGAGAGAAAGTTCCATTTTTGTTTCATATTCTAGTTGCAAATTATATGCCATTTACAATTAACAACCAACAAAAGTGGAACATTTAAGACAAGGATACATATTCCTCCAATTCAACTGACAGTTGAATGTAGCTTTTTTTCGGTTGTTCATGATAGATATAAGATAGGAAAATGAGTAGAAAAACTTTAATGATGCAGTCAAACATGAGACTAATGCCCTCCAATAGATTTCATCGCAAGCAACTCGATTACAAATTAACATGAGGAATCAACTCAAGGTTTTACTGACATCATGAGAGCAACAGGATTGCTCTTTATTTCACAGATATAATAAGCAACTCAATTACAAATTAACATGAGGAATCACCTCAAGGTTTTGCTGACATCATGAGAGAAACAGGATTGCTCTTTATTTCACAGATATAACACCAACATTTGACTTGGAAGGTTCCAAGATAGTATGGGCTAACAGACAGGGCCAGTAATATTGAGACCAAAAAATCCTCTAGTAGAAATTGTGTGAAAAAAAAGTATAATATAAATATAAATATATATATATATATATACACACACACAGACACTAGGAACACTCTTTACAAATTGGAAGGATAGGATCTTGAAACTCCAACACGGAAACTATGGCATCAAATGGTGAATTGCTTATTGCCTGGTGCAGGTAACCAAATAACTACTAAATGTTAAAAGTACTCAGCGAGTCTGTGTCGACCTTTCTCATTTTACAGCACCTTTCCCTAGCTTGACCATCAATATTAATTTGAAATCTACAAAGTGGTGGAATAAACCAAAGACTCTTAACAAGAACTAGCTTCTCAATGCAAGTGTCTGGAACTACCATAAACATCTCAGAGAATGGCCTAACATCCCAATCATCCACTTGGGGGGTTTCTGAACTATTCTTCCAACCAATTACAAATCGACATCACATATTTTTTAAATATATCTCTCTCCAACAGCAAACAAACCACTCATTGCATTATCTCAGCGAAAATGATAGGATAGCTAGACAGCAGAAACAGCAAGAAATGCATCAATAAAATGCAATAGAGGGAAAAGCAGAAATTTGCTCTTCAGTTGAGGTGGATAAGGCAAGCAGATTTAATTAAATACACCAATACAGAAATAATATGAAGCAGACTAACTCATTCATTTTAGGTTAATTGTTATAAAATTTAAGATAAGGAACTGCGCACACAATTACATACCCAACAGGAATCACCTGCAGAAAGATAAAACTAAATCAATCCTGTGCCACAAAGAGCTCAAGGAGACCAACATAGATCCATATGATAGCACTTGTAGGTCTGATGGCACAAGCAAATGCTGCTACAACCAAGCCTCATGTCCTTGAAACATTGGGATCCTTGCTGCAAGACACTCTCAGACATGACCAATAATAAAATCCCACGAGAGTAAGCACCATCTCCAAATTATTCAACAGTGTACATGGGAAACAGAAGAACATGAACCAGTTCGTCAATTGAGAAAACAGCTGGAGTGGGGTTAAGGTTATATTTGTTACTGTGGACAGTTCTCTCTAGTATGAATGAAAAATTCCACAATTTAAAAAAAGAAGAAAAAAAAAAAAGGAGACAAAGAAGAAGAAGAAAATTAAAGCTGAAACCAAAATGGAAAAAGGATACCGCCCACCTAGCAACTGGACTGCCAAAGAGAAGAAGGGAAAATTTGTACAGGTATAGATCACCAACTGCAGAAAACACAGACTGAAGAAACCTTGGAGTCTTTATTAGTGGAGAAGGATCAGTCATAAATTAGATAAAGAAAACAACATATATTGTATTGAAAAGATCAACTAAGATAGCAATAACAATGGCAACAACGAAACTTAAGCATTATCCTATTCGGCTGGCTCAATTATATGAACCTTTCAGCACCAAGAATCCAACTTCCATAAATAGAGTTTTTCACCACTTCTCACCAAATATTTCAGGGATTTCCATCTTTTTTTCCAAACGTGTTTGGTTTTATTTGCTTTTATCATGGGGTCATGTCACCATAGTACACCTCACATGTCCAAACAATTTAGAAACATGTCTCTCTTGGATTCCAAATATATGCACATGTATCTACAGATTATTGTATTTTCCTTTTTACTCTCATTTTTTGCTGATAGTAGTTTGATCAACCAGTGTTTTACCTTCACAATATGATTGGCCTCATAATTTGTTCGTCAAAGTATACCCTTATAGTAAACCGACATCTTACATTGACATAAAACCCCAGATGCAATCCACAGTTTGGTCCTGCCCGTAAATCAGTGGCACACATCTTGATTGAGAGCTCCACCCTTCCAATCTCATTGAATTATTGAAAGTACTTCATAGTAGGGTGGATGCAATATATACATTAAAAAGACAGCATTTCCCATCTTATTAGCTAGTTTTCGGGGTATGGTACTTCCAACATGCATATCACTCAGAATCAGAGCCATCTCTAACTGAAAGTTCCCATCATATCGAGAGTATGGGGATGAGGAAGTTTTTCTCTTATTTGTCATGCAACCATCTAACTATTTCTCGAGGAGAAAGGAAAGAAAAGAACTACAAAACACCACCCGTCACATCATCTTTGCGTAACGCTGACATGTCAACCCATGATAATATTTCCAACCATAATGCCTGTTCTATATTATTGTAAACTACACAAGTAATATTGGTCTCAAAGACACTAAAACTAGAAAATCCAATCAACATTCCAGACGAAAAAACATAGAGTCAAAGCCTCTGCAGTGAATTACCATGAACCAAGGAGTATGAAGACCATTAATATCCAAAAACTTGTAAAGTAGAGCAAAAATCATGGGATGAACATAACTTCGAAGACCCTTTTTCCGTTCCCAAATCAAATGTCCATATCTGCAACCAAAAGTAAACACAAATTTAACACTAAAATTGAGAAGACACGAATACTCATTAAAAGTCATCGGAACCAAAGATCAAAGATTGGATCTTTTTACCCAAAAACAAGACGATGAGCAACTTCAAGAGATTGCTAATGCTCAACTGGGTTGAAATAGGTTTGGATAAGTAAGGAATTCACCATTCGAAAAGCCAGACAGAGGAGAAAGATTCTTTTCTCTTCGTGGTTTTTGGCGATTTGTTCGATGGAATGATGGTTCCGCTGGGTTGTGGTATTGGAAACACTGTCATCATGTGGAGTGGTGGTAACAGGACGTCTCTTTCTCATCTCAAATCACAGAGAGAGAGAGAGAGAGAGAGAGAGAGAGAGAGGCGGGAGCCAATCAACTTCCAAGTTCAGTGGGAAAATGGTTTCAAATTGGGCAGCGAAGCTTGCTAACTTACAAATTCAGCAATCCGATCTTTTTATGAGTTCAGGTCAGTAGTAAACTTCTCGTGCAGAACACGCCGGTTTCGGCCCAGTTTCAGACCATCGATTCTCGTACGGGCAACGGTTGGTTTTCACCTAGTATTTCTTTTCTAATTCTATGCCTGGATTGATGGAAACGGAATGAAACTAATGGAAATGGACAGAAAGTTTGTATTTAGTAATTTAAAATAGACATAGAAACATTGGTGGAAACAAAATGAAACTAATGGAAATGGACAGAGAATTTGTATTTGGTAATTTAAATTAACATAGAAAGAAAGAAAATGTTTTCATTTATTAAGTCACCATGTTTCTCTCTAATTTTAAGAAGAAATCAGTGAAAATAGATAAAACTTTTTAAAATTATAAAAACACTTTTATTATCTAAGTTTGTTAAAGGAAGATAAGATAATATAGTCTTTTAAATCACTTATTTCCTTCCATTTCCTTCTTAAATATCCAAACACAAAATATAAGTAATATTTCTTTTCTTATCATTTCCATTCTTTTCCTTTCTCTTGATTTCTACTTTTTAAAGGTCAACCTTCAGTCTAAGATTCCAAATGCCTAAGCATACAAAAAGAGCTTGACTAATGTAGCACCAATGTCTTCCCAACTCAAATAGAAAATGGCTCAACCCATGCTTCAAGCCTTGCTCGCCATGCTTAGGTCTCACCCTAAGCACTCTAAGAGTTCTCTTTCAAAAGGCCTTCATCCTTACTCTCCAACCACAAGAGAAGAGCTCCCTCCCATTTTGAGCACGATCTTCAGGGAACTCATCAGCAAGAGAAACTAGGCTTACCTTCCCTACGTAGTCTCTTTCTTTCTCATCATTAAAAACTGAATGATTGCTTAACATACAACCTACAGCCTAACCGTCAAGCTAGGGCGACCACCTTCTATTGATGTGACAAGATTGTCCCCAAGTCTCCATTAACGAGCAAAAAGAGTGGAACTCCTTTCTAATACTAACAACGCCACGTCCTAAGATTTTGTACCAACCAATCCTCTTGTGCCACGTATCAAGGTAGGTTAGATCCTTCAATCTATAAATACAAGTAAAGCCGTTGGATAAGGGGTCTTTTTAGATCTCTCTTGACCACTCTTAGGAACTCTCTCAACTCCCTTACTCTATCATTACTACTTCAACTCTTACCCTACTAACTTAAGCATTGGAAAGTCCTCACTAGCTACGCCACAAAAGGCTTTTTGCAGGTCCTCTATCTTGCATGACTATCAGACCGCCAAGAGTTCACCTAAGAGTCACACCTATGATATATACTATCATCATTTGGTGTTCGCCATTTTAGGCATACTCATCCTCGGTGGTTAGAAGCAAGAACTCATACCCCTATCCAACACTCCCAAGTGATGGCAATAAATTGGTAACAGACCCATCGTTGCCACCACCAATAGAGTTACAACCTTTAGACATGGAATAAATGAAAGCAATGTTCCACGAGTTAATCGAAACTAATAGGAAAGTCCTACAAGATAATGCTAGTCTATGACAAAAATTCGCAATAAAAACAAAAACTCAAGCAAAAGGCTCATCCCATGATTGGGCTAACCTCGAAGATGCTGCTGCTAGCTCTTTCAATAGACCTAGTGAACGCCCTAAGTGCTCACTTACACCACCAGTAAAAACTATGCGCTCGCGTAATGGTGTTTAAACCAAGCAGCATCCACTACAATATCTGTATAATTGACTAAACACTAACTGCAGTAAGGCTCACCATCAAGGCATACATTTTAGCACAAATAAGCTATAAAGAAACATCTCCCCCGAACACTCACACAAGCACTTAAAAAACATGAATGTTGAAGAGCTCAACAAGTACATATGATGTGCATCTAGCCTTCAAGATTAAAAATGTCTTGAGTCCTCTACTCAATAATGAGGCATAGTAACAAGCAAAGTCCATTCATCTTGATTATACTAGAAGAAACTACAAGGTGTGCAACTTCCTCACCTAAATACATACGATGGAACAAGCAATCTGGACAACTACTTAGCACACTTTTACACAATGATGAGCCTATACAACTTCTCTGATGCAATCATGTACAAAGCATTCCCAAGCACACTCACAAAAGCCACTCTTGTATGGTTCAACCAACTTCCAAGTGGTTCCATTCACTCTTTTGATGACCTTGTCACTCATTTCCAACAACATGTCCTTAGTAGTAAGGTACCGCATCAAGACTACTCTACGTTATATAACATGCGCTAACACCTAATGAGACCTTACGAGCATATCTTAAGCACTTTAACCACGCCAAGCTAGTTATCCTTAAAGTAGAATTTGAAATAGCTCTCTAAGCCATCATCTACAGCCTAAACCTAAACAGCAAGATTTTCAAAGCTATAGCAGTACGTCGACTAAACAACTTTAAAGAATTCATGATATTTGTCGACTAATACGTTGTGTAAGAAGACACCATCTGAGCACACCTCGAGAGTAACCTATACCATAGCACATTTGTGAAAGACCACCTCAGTCTTCGCAAAGACCATCCTTTATCTTCCCAAGAAAGGCAAAAGCAAAAATTCATTAACTACCCCAACTATACCCCATTAAACCACATTTTAGGGAAGTCTTCTACAAAGTACTTGAGCGCCTAACTCGTACCCCAAGCATTAGGTAAACACCTAAGGCCTTCGCTTCAAGCTAATTATGCAACTACCGTGGTGCTTGTAACCACAACACTAATGAGCGTAGTCACCTCAAGAACACGAGTGAAGGTTTTGTTCGTAAGGGCCACATCAACCACCTTGTCACTAATAAATGAAACCATCTACACCTAACTCAATGACGCTACACTTAGGAACTACAACAACAATCATAATCACAACAAGATAATCTGCCTAACAACGTAAAGAGTAGCAGCAGACGAAGGCATGTACAAACCATAATAGGTGAACCAAGACTGTTGAACAAGGACCGCTCTATCCAACCCCAGCATGAGACACTTTCAATCTAATCTAAGAAGCCAAGGATAGACATAACCATCGCCTTCATCCACAACAATAAGGAGGGCATCAAGTATCGTCATATCGACCCTTTGGTTGTCAATGTAGAGATTGGATACTTTAATGTCCCCAAGACATTCGTTGACAATGGTAGCTCGGTTGACATTCTCTTCTACTCCTCTTACGAGTAGATGAAAGACAAACTAGATAAAGAGCTCCGACCTTACAAGCAGAGCTTCGCTAGATTTAGAGGGAAGATAGTTTTAGCTAAAGGTCTAATTACACTACTTATGGGCAATGACAAGCACATTGCCTCACAATTACACCGGTCTCCTCATAGTACCATCCTTAAGCATCTTAACCTCAATAAATTTGGCATTTATATTAGCCAAAGATTCCTTATGATGAAATTCCCTATACCCTCAAGGGTTGAGATTGCATGTGGAGACCAAACGTTATCTAGAACACTCCGCCTTAGTGACATTTCCTATGACAATATCATGCATATTAAGTCCATCGCCAACACTACACAAGCTCCTACGAAGGAAATAGTAGAGAAGGCCAAGATAATCCATTATGGCAATCGTCCTGACCAGAACATTCAGATAAGGACCTCCCTATCCTTAGAAGAGAAAGTAGACATTACAGCTTTCCTCTATACCAACTCAAACATCTTTGCAATGTCCTCTAAGGAAATGCCCAGGATAATCAAGATTCCTAAGACCACCCACCACTTAAGGGTCAACCCTCGAGTTTAACTTGTGAAGTAGAAGCAACGATACTTTACACCGAGAAACAGGCTGCCATAGAGCAAAAAGTATAGAAACTCCTCTAAGTTGGGTTCATCAAGGAAGAGCAATACCCCACCTGGCTCACCAATACGATCCTCGTAAAGAAAGCAAACAGCAAATGGCAAATGTGTGTTGACTACACCGACCTCAATAAAACTTGCCTCAAAGACTAATATCCTCCCCCTTGAATTGACCAACTCATCAATTCTACATCAGGCCATGCCAAACTTAACTTCATGGATGCCTACTCTAACTATAATCAAATTCACATGGCCCTTCGAAGACTAGGTTCATACTTCCTTCGTCATTGACTTTGGAACATATTGTTACAAGGTCATGCCTTTAGGCCTCAAGAACATCGGGGCAACATATTAACAGTTGATGACGGCTAACTTCAAATCACAATTCGATAGAAATGTCGAAGTCTATATCAATGACATGATTGTCAAGAGTAAGCATAAAGTCAACCACATCGCAAACCTATACAAAACCTTCGACACTTTGAGAAAGTACCAAATGAAACTAAATCCTCATAAGTGTGTCTTCAATATAAGATCTTGTAAGTTCTTTAGGTACATTGTCACAAAGTGCGACATTGAAGCAAACCCCGATAAAATTCAAGTACTTAAGGATATAAAAGCCCCACAAAAGATCAAGGATGTCCAACGTCTTACGAGCAGGATAGCCACCTTTAATTGATTCCTCTTACGAAGTGTCAACAAGTGCTCCGAATTCTTTAAGTTACTAAAGAACCTATCGAAATTCAAGTAGACAAATGAGTGTGAAGCTGTCTTCGACAAACTAAAGAAATTCCTTAAAAAGCCACTTATGCTCTCTTAGCCAATCCTCAGTGAAGAGCTCTATGTATACTTGGCTATCAGTGATTGAACCCTCTCTTCGATGTTCATCCAAGCTGACAGATGCAAGTATAAGCCAATGTACTATATCAATCACATTCTACAAGGCCTAGAGGCAAGATACACTTGGGTAAAGTAGAGCAAGAATAGTCTTGCTAAGCCCTTATGGTACTAAGATCTTGTACGCGTTGAAGTTCAAATTCCTCATAAGCAAAATGAGGCTAAATATGAAGCATTCATTGCAAGGCTAAAAATTGCTATAGACATTGACGTGAAGAAGGTTAATATCTACTTGGATTCCATGCTATAGGTGCAACAAGTGAAGAGAGAATACCAAATGAAAGAGGATACAATGGTGAAGTAGCTCTAGGTAGTTTAAGACCTCATTTCTAATTTCACCTCCTTGAACATTACCAAAATCCCCTATGCAAAAAACACCAAAGAAGATTGCCTCTCCAAACTTACATCCACAAATGTATCATCACTGTATAAGGCTAACAAGCAAGTCTTCTACCAATATGTATTGCAACAAACTATTGACCAGGTTGCTTAACAAGCTCCTAAAATCCACACCATGCCAACAACACCATTATGGATGGATCTCATCATTGACTACCTCAAAACTGCTAACTTGCTCGAGGACAAGAATTAATGGGAATCAGCCTCTAACTATATCCAAGTCGAGGCAGACCTATCCGAAGCTAACCTGTCAGAAGCCTAGGCCTATCAAAGCTTGTCGAGGTCGAGTAGAAGCTAAAAGGACGAAAGGAAGGAAGATAAACACTCAACATTAAGCCTGTCGTTAATTGAGGAGCCGAGATACCACAAGGCCAAGTAATCGAGACCAAAGAATCACTCGGTATAGCATCGAGAGACTCGTACTGACTGATTCTAGAACTCGGCAATTATGGGCTAACCTTTCTAGTGTCTTAGCTAAACACTGCAAGACTTTGGGGACTCCTTCTCAAACCCACACATCTAACTACCAACTTCGTTCGATTTAGATACTACTCCTTCCAAGACATGCTAAGTGACTACATGCCGACTCTCCTTGTAAAACGTACAGTTTTGTATTATTGTACATGTTTTCCTTTATTTTATTTATGTGCTCAATTCTTTAGGGTTTAAAGCCTTATACATTATTTACAGTTTTGCCACTAGAGTTTAGGACTTGCTATAAATAATAACATCTGTAAACATCACATATATATACATATATACATAGATGTCGACATACAAAATCAAACAAAAAATATATTCCTACATTTTGGAATCTTTCCCTTTTTAAGCAAAGCTACTCTTGAGCTAATATTACCGGATTACCGAGTATAGATTAAACTCTTTAATCTTCCACGTGTTCTTAACAATCTTGTCCTCAAGATTGTGGCAAACCTCTTCGTTTGAGTGAGTTAACAAGTTGTATCTAACTCTCATTTAAATCTTGAGCGACATTTAGTGTTTGTGAGTCATATCGAACCCTATTTTGAGCTAAAACCCTTGATTATATTTGTGTCTTGGTGAGTTATATTCATTCACATTCACCATCAAAACCTTCCTGTTCTTCATACCCATTTCTATTAGAATCCCAAATACCCATTCTGGATTACCTACCCGCTGCTGTTTCTTTAATCCTTATCGAGAATGAAGTTAAGAAATCACATACAATGTAACCAACTATACAATTATAGACAACATCCTCTATCGGTACAATCGCAACTTGCCTCTCCTTTGATGTTTGAACAAAGAAGAAGGCCGATATACCTTAGAAGAGCTGCACATGGGCATCTTCAACAACTACATTCAAATCCAAGTCATGTACATTTAAGCTCTATGCCTTAAGTACTACTGGTCGACCATGAAAGAAGACATGCAACTCCTAGTACAACGATGTCACAACTACCAAAAACACACATTCATTAACCATACTCCTAGCTCCGAGCTCCACTTCATGACTAGCCTTTAGCCCTTTACCCAATAGGGGCTCGATGTTATCAGACCTTTCCCGAAGGCATCTAGAGGACATCAATTCATATTATTGGTCGTGGACTACTTTACAAAGTGGGTAGAAGCAGCCAATATCACCATAAGAACAATAGAAGGTTTCATCCTTGCTGGCATCCCGACTAGATTTAAGATCCCTAATGCCCTTATCACTAACAACAACAAACAGTTTAATAGTGTGCGGTTCCAAGATTTTTGTAACAAACATCACATTCAGCTCAACTACACTACACCTCAGTCACTTACCCCCAAACTAATGGGCAAATCAAGGCTATAAAAAAAGATAGTCCTTAGGAGCCTAAGGAAAAGGGTGGAATAAGTAAGAGGCCAATGGGTAGACCAACTCCCTACGATCCTTTGGGGGTACTAAACTATACACGAGACAACTATAAACAAAACACCCTATCACCTCACATTCAAATTAGAAACTGTACTCCCTATGGAACTCAAGCTCCCCACAAGAAAAACTCAAAACTTCAACATTAGTGTCAATAAGATAGCCCTTCAAGCAAGCTTGGATACAATTAACAAAGTAAAGGAAGCTCCTTAGGCCCGAATGGCCGTGTACTAATAACGGATGGCCAAATACTATAACTGGAAGGTCAAACATAAGGTCTTCTAGCTTGGATACCTAATATGCCAAAGGCTCAAAGCTACCGGGTCTCAAGAGGGGCAAGGCAAGTTAGCTCCTAATTGGGAAGACCTAGTACATATCAAAGAAGACATAGGCAACAAGGCTTATAGGTTGGAAACCTTGGATGGACACCCTATCCCCAAAACATAGAATGCAAACAATCTCAAGCCCTATTTCATGTAACTTGTACAAAGACTTACGTACACTTAGTGTAGCTTTGAAGAAGAATTGAAAAGTAACTTTTGTGTTCGTCCTACCTTGTTCTTTATTGTAATATCTTAACTTAACTGTCATTAGGCCCTGCCACTCATCGTAGACAAGCACAAATGCACTAAACTAAGTAGAGTCGGACATTCTTGCAAATTCCTATATTCGAGAGCCTTTAAACCTCAATCTTTACCTTAAGCACCCAACAGGTATCTACACCTGTGAGTCCTATCAAATAAGCACATAGACCAAGTCTATAATGCTTGATCGCCCAAACCTAGGTCCTGTATGCTTGATACCCCTTAATTGAGTACCATTCGAACCGAAGTTCTTGAGCCCATGCCTAACATTGCACAAATACACTAAAGGCCAAACATTAACTAATACTTTATAGTACGACCAAAACAAAAATTTGATGCATACAAAGCAAAAAAGAGAACACACACAATGTAAACAATGAAAATCAAACAACAATGAATGGACAACACTATGCAACTTTTCGTTTATATTATTTCAAGATATATAGATTAAGGGGTCGGCATCTCACCCTTGTACATCAATAACAAAGAAAAAACCAGCACAAAACAAAACTATCACTATAAGCCTACTACAGTGATATTACAAGAGAAAAAGGAAAAAAGGCCCTAAACATCCCCGGACTCATCCCCTCCAATAGCACCAAAACCAACACCAACACCAACAACAACTTTGCCACCATCGTTGGGCTTGCCTTCCTCATCTTCCCCAATCTCATCTCACACCGCATCCTCCTCTATCAATCGATCAAGCAACTGAATTCTAGTTGGGATAAGCCCTCAACCTCCATCTTCGCCATCCTTGCACCATCCCTACCGGTAGCCATAAGAGTGGCTTTATAATTATCACCCAAGGTAAACTCCCTAAGCAACTTATCTATCGTTGCCAAGGTCAAATCCTTCCCATTCCTTAACTCCTTCTCCCTCCTTAAGAACCTAGCTCAAGCTTCCTTGAGCTCCCTCCTTAGAGCGTCGACCTCCCTCTTGGCTGCCTCTTCTCCTTTCCTCGTAAACTCAACGTCCTCCCCCACAATTGAAACCTCTTGTATGGTAGATTCAACCGCTCGCTTAGCCACCTCTGCCTCTCCCTTAGTTACAACCACCTCCCTATTGCAAGTAATAAGTTCTACCTCTAAGTCCTACGCTTGCTCCTTAGCAATGTTCAACCCAGACCTAATGTCGGTAACTTCCTACTCTAGTTTCATCTTCTCAACCCTACCTTAGTTGCAATCCTCCTACAAGGCCATATTTTGCACTCTCAGCCTGGATAGTTATTGCCTTAACCTCTCATTCTCCTCCCCTCCCTCCTATTGGTGTTGCTTAGGAAGCTAAAGCAAACAACAAGTGTAGGTGAACACTCACAAATGCATTAAACAAAACAATAAGAGGGATACAAGATGACCAGAGACATACCATACCGATGACACCTTCGTAAGAAAATACATACCTATATAGGCTCATAACATCAGCTAACCCTCTCAAGGCAACCAAAGCACAAGCGTGGTAAGCCTTATCTTATATCTACATACCATGCATCCTCTTCAAAGGTCATTTCCTAATGATGCGAACGCCACTAGATGCTTCATCAGCCCCATCCATCTCAACCTCTAAGTTAGTCATAGGAATAGGCTACCCTTGTATCGCATTGTCATTCTGACCGACACCCAACCCTCTTAAGTCCTTAAGTAGCTCTTATACCCCTACAATTGGCCCTTCTTCAATAGTCCTCCTCCTTAAGGACTACTCTTGCACCACCTGGTTGGAGAAAGGTCTCTCTGACCCCCTATTAGTAGACATAACCTACACATATGGCTCTTACTCATATACCCCCTCCTCAGTCTTCTATTATGCCACTTCCTACGAGCGTATCTCCTCTTTGTACACCCCTTTCTCACCACCATCCTCCTCGCACTCACCCTGCCCGAGCTCATCTACCACTTCAATGATCATAGCAACTACCTGCTACTCAGCAACAACATTCAAAGGCACCATAGTCAAGACACCCCTTTACCCTTCACCTACGGGCCTCTTCCCTTTCTACTTAGTCAATATAGCTTTCTTGCTTTTCTTTGTAGCAGGAGCTGCATCTTATGCCTTTACAAGCCTTTTCCCCTTATCTTGGCTCCTTTGCTCCTCAATCGCCATCATCTGCTCTTTGAAGGCACTATTAGACAAATCATATGCTGTAAAGAAAACAATGAAGTTAGTAATTAAAGACAAACTACAAAGACTAAGTACAATACTTACCAAAGAGAGAAATGCTAAAGACTAACTATTGCAAATTTTTAACTACCCTCCCTAGCTATAGCACCACCTTACCTGTTTCCTAAGGGTACAACATCTCTACTCTCAAGTACAGCTCTACAGTTTCCACCACATTAAATCCCTTGTCCTTCACTAAGCCACATCAAGGATCCACTCTTTGGCCTCATCATTCTCTACCTAGAAGTATGTAATAGGCTTCAACCAAATAGGCCTGGTCCACTCAATAGGAAAGTCTATCTCATTGGGCGACCTTATTAGGAAGAATTGATATTTCCAGTCCTCTATCTTTGACTTTTAGCCGTAAAACAACTTCGTATGGCCCCTTGTCCTGAGAAATACACCTAACCCGTAAGATTACCCTTCAAATGAAAGAAGTACCTAAACAGTTAAGCTATCGACTTCCTCATACGAAATATAAACACAGTCTCGAAGGCTACCAACACTTACCAAGTGTTTGGATGAAGGGAACCCAAGTACACATGAAAGTAATTGAATACCTCCAATTGAAACTTTATAAACGGTAGACATAACCCTATGTCTACCGCCCTCTAGTATATGTAGAATGAACACTTGTCATCTCTGTAGTCACATGCCCAATCACCCTTCTTGGGCCTCATCACCTCCTAAGCATCAGTATTTTGACTCACCTCCCAGCAAAACCTCCGCCAACAATCTTCCTTGTGCACATACTCAACCTCAGTAACAATCTCATTACCCCCTTGTGGTTGGCAACAGCTTTACAATCTCTTACTCCTTCTCCTCAAGCGTGTACTCACACCAAAGCCCTTCTAGCGCATGTGCTTTCCTCACCGCCTACGTGTAACTCCTATCTACACCTTCGATCCCAATCGCCATTTATTAGGGGGGAGTAGGGACGTCCTGGTCCATACAATTCTCGTTTATGGAAGCCTCACCTACAAACCTATTTGTTACGGTTAATTGGCCAGTCTCGAAGACTTAATAGGAGAAAAGAAAGCGAAGGAAATGCTCTAAAAGAATTTTGACAAAGTAATAGCAGTAAGTGAGAAATGGCCTAACCCCCAAGCCCTTTATATAGTTTGCCAAGGCCATATGAAGCATTGTTTCATTAATGGCCATCATGGATGCCCTATATCATGATAAAAAAATCAATAGCTAGGGATTGTTTAATAAGTAGATTGCCTGCTTGACATCTTCATGCACGAAATTAATGGTGTACACCCTTCAAGGACTTTAGGCTCCCCAATGGTCACATTGATTACACCAACAATCACATCCAGTTAGGAAACGAGTAATGGTTAAGTCCTCCAGCATGCTTGAAGTATCCAATGGCTCCGAGTCATTAAGGCTCGAGCACTTGCCCCATGAGCTCATAAGTGACCTACCAGTCCTTGGCCATGGCCTCGAGTACCCCACAAGCAACTACGAGTACATGAGCAATACCATATGATCCTACGAGGACTAAATAGAAGGAAGCAAGCTAAAGAAGAAAGAAATAAAGGAAAAGAGAGACAAACACATGTGGAAGCTTCATTTTATTAATCATTTAAGGAGTAATTACAAAGCTTAGGGGCTAGCATCCTAGCCCTAGATACAAGTCGATAAGGGAAGAAAATTAATAAAAATAAAAACAAGATTACATCAGAATGACTTAAAGCCTTCCTAATCTTCTACTCAATACCGAACACCTATCTTCAAGCTTACAACTTCAACTCAGCTTCATAAGAGGGTCTTTACCCAACTCAATTTGCTTGCAAGCCCTAACTATACTGAAAGATAAGGGCTCCCACTTAGGCTAGTCAGTTCACTAGTTTGCCTAGGGGAACCATGATTGACCCCAAGCACCCAAGATGATGGCTATGGTCTCTAAGAAACTCAAGCAACACTCCTCTCTCACCGTAGTTACCACTAACACTCATCTACCATCGTAATCACCACTAAGCTCAACTCCATCTTGTTTAACAAGATATGGCAGCGGATCCTTCCCATGTCAAGACCGACTATCATGTCAATTTTGGCAGCTTCAAGAAGGACTCCTCTAACTCATTAGAACAATTAGGAGACCCTAACCTAATTTGAAGACTTAGCCAGAAATCCATAGAGAAGACCTAAGTCCAATAGAAGCTACCTAAGCACTCAAAGGTGCATGCAACAACTACCATCGAATGAACCCAAGAAAGCATGCAGACTTATGCAAACTGTAATGCTCCAAAGCCTAAGCCCTCTCTAGGAGTTGTAAAGCCAATTCAAAGCTAGCACTCCTAAGCTATGGAGGAATCCCCTCTCAGCTCCAAAAAAGCTAGGGATGACAAGCAACACTCAAGCATCTACTATAAGGACCCAAGTGTCCATAGTGTTGATGCCATGACAACTGGAGGATGAACACTTAAGCACCTCACGAGGAGACAAAAGGTCTACATACACCCCTCAATCAGTGCTTAAAGGCCACCCCCAATCACAAGCAACTTACTACATCTCTCAATCAATACTCAAGGGTCCACCATAAGGGTACAACTCAAGTTTGCATGCCTTCTCACACAAAATGATCATTTTAGACTCACTCATATACCACAGGCCTTCTGGGGGCAAAAGAACTATGCCATACTCTTAAATAACCCAAATGAAGCAAGCCTGGAATGAAGAAAATGGTCCCTATCGGCCCTTTATATAAGCAATGAGAGAATCTAGGCTGTCCACGTACCATTGTAAACATATCCAATAGCTAGGGCAAAGTAGCTGTTAATGCCTTCACTAATCCCCTCATTAATCCCTGACTACTAAGTCTCCCAAAGCGCATTAATAAGTACGTATGCAACATGCCCCCCAAGGCACTGCTACTATGTTTAGAAAAGACCATTCGCAGCAGTCATATCAACGGTTACATCTAAAAGGTCATCCATAGCGTTCCCCTAAGCATCCCCAGGTCAATTGTGTCTACCCCTCTAATGCCAAGGAAAGTAATGGGGCAAATGTTGATGGTTGGCCTTCGACCCGAGGCTCCAAATACTTAAGCCCATAAAAAGAGTTTGATTGATGTAGCACTAAGGTCCCCCCAGCTCAAATAGAGAATAGCTTGACCTATACTCCAAGCCCTACCCACCATGCTTTGGCTCAGCTCCGAGCACTCCAAGAGTTCTCTTTCAAAGCGCCTCTATCCCAACTCTCTGACTACAAGAAAAGTGCTTGGCTCACTTTCTAAGCATAATCTTCAAGAAACTTACTGGCCAAAGCAACTAGGCTCACCCTCCCCACCTAGTCTCTTTCTCTCTCATCATTAATTGCTAAATGACCACTTGATGCACAACTTATGGCCTAATCGCCAGGTTAAGGTGGCTACTTTCTATCGATGTGATAGGATCGTTCCTTAAGTCTCCATCAACTAGCATAAAGAGTGGAAGTCTTTTCTCATACTGACAATGCCACCTCTTTAGATTTTACACCAACTAATCCCCTTTTACCACATGTCCAAGTAGGTCAAATCCCTTAACCTATAAATATAAGTAAAACCACTAAGTAAGGGATCTTTATAGATCTCTCTTGACCACTCTTGGGAACTCTCTCAACTCTCCTGCTCTATCATTACTACTCCAACTCTCTCTTCGCTAACTTGAGCATTAGAGGGCTCTCATTAGTTATACTACTAGAGGCCTTTTGGAGGTCCTCTATCGTACATGATTGCTAGACCACTAAGAGTTTACCTAGGAGTCACACCTGTGATATATATCACCACTACTCATTTCATCCCTTCCAAAATTTGCCAAACACAATGAAAGAGTAGGGTATGTTTGTTTCAAGAAAAAGGAAATATATATTTTCCTAATCTTTAAGAATTTGATGTTATCAGTATCTTCCATTATCACTTATCGTTAAATCTACTAACTCTTGCAACATTTTAGAATTATGAGGATAATATTCGATAATTATAAAACTTTTGTTGAGTAAATTCTATAGAGGTTCAATTCATTAATTTTGCTTTTAGCTAAACTTCTACAGAGTTTTGCTTAGAAAGTTTAAAATAAAGATCGTTAAATTAGTTTTTCTACTTTTGTTGTTATTTGACTGTCTCATGCATAAAAATTAAGCTTAAAAGAAGCCTTTTAGAGCTTCTTCTAAACTAGCTTGACCATTAAGGGTTTTAAGATGACTAAAATAAGTCTTATTTAAAGAATCAACCTTTTATAAAGAAGTTAGACTTCTTTAAGTCTAAGCCTAAGCCCAAGCCCATAGTCGAGGTCTATCAACTTTAAGCCTAAGTCCATATAAAAGAAGGGATTTACATAAGCCCATGGATCATCAAAAGCAATCCATTAGTTTTTAGCAACAACAAATCTTAGCCTTCCTTCTCAAGCTGATCCAACAAAGGAGGTTAATATCCAAAATCTATAAATAAGAACCTGATTTTCTCATTAGGACATTCTACATTTTGCAAGATTAGAAACAAATATGGAAACTCTATTGAAACTCCTCTAAAGAAAATAAAACTAGTACTTAATGAAGAACAAATCAAGAATAGTTGAGTCTACCATACTACATTAAAATTTTTGTTATACATGCAATATGAGACAAAGAGCTCACTTGTTCCTTCTCTCATATCTCTTTCTATTATATCTCTACACATGTCATCAAATTAAGTAATCCTAGGATCGGACTGCATGATCATAGCACATTTCCGATCAATAACCTCAACTACAAATTTATTGGAATGAAAAAACTTACAAAAACGTTTTACAAAAAAGAAAAAAAAAAATACGACCTTAGACATTTTAAGGAGTGCTTACACCGTCCTTTCCATTTTTTATAGTGCACCTAGGATCAACACTGCACAATCGCATGTGAGTATTGAGTTAAAGGATAAGTAACTAAACATATTTTCTAGAACATTTAATTGTTCCTTTCAATCAATTTTTATAGAATTGTTCGTGAAGATGATACGAAAGATTTCTCATTCTAATAATGCTATTATGCCACGCATTAAGTATGAAAATGAAGATAATTGTCCTATATTTGAGATATGATGGTTGATATTCCTTTAAGAAAATCTAGAGTTGTGCTAAAATTTGTATTATTTATCTTGATTTAGCATATAAATAACAGTGCAAGGAAACTACATTTTGAAAAAGAAAAGTGAGATTGAAAAGTGATAGTAAATAATTCACATTACTCTATTTGATTCAATGATTTCTCTTATGTTTCACCCATATTGCATATTACAACATATGAAAGAAAGATTCGAATTTAATTTATTCTGTTATTAGTGTTCATGAATATTCTTCAATAGGACTTTTATTAGAAGTAATATCTAACCATTTCCTTTATTAGAAGTAGTAAAAAGGATAAGATTTCATGTTGAATTTAATAGCTTATCAAGCTTCGGGTCTAAAAATCAATTTTTATAGGTTCAGGTACCATAACAACTGTAAATGAATGAAATAGTGATAATGGAAGTATACGGGCCTACATATATATACATATATATATTTTAATTTCGGTAATTTTGGTACATAAAGTTAAGAGCAATTATTGTCCAACTTGATAATTTTTTTATTTAATTTTTGAACCGACCAATTGTGAGATTCATTTTCACTTGGGATTCTCAACAAAATATTGTTTGAAAAATAGGATATTGTATCCGAAAGTTATGCGAGGCTAAAACTTTAAATTATACAGTTTAAAGTAGGTATAAGTTATAATGCAGGTTTTGTTAGCACAAAATTGAAAGTGAAAGTATATGACACGGGCTTGTTTGTACGGAGCAAAATAAGGTTTGAC
The DNA here is from genome assembly GCA_024138015.1 of Lumnitzera littorea. Classification (NCBI taxonomy): domain Eukaryota; kingdom Viridiplantae; phylum Streptophyta; class Magnoliopsida; order Myrtales; family Combretaceae; genus Lumnitzera; species Lumnitzera littorea. Next base: position 95,309,356 of record JAMXBB010000007.1, read on the forward strand.
ACGAGATTTATTTTATCAACGCGGAAAGGAAAAAAGATTAACACGAGAGTGCTTCAATTAATATAAAGCCAAGTAAGGATTGAGATGGAGAAGGAGACGGATTGAGTAGTGGATCAACACAAGATTGATTTTGTTAATATATGCCTATTATTTTATTCATCTTCAATTCTTTTTTTTTTTTTTTGTTTTTCCCACCAATTCTTTTAATTTTTTTTTTTTTATTATTATCATTCTGTAAAACACTCCTATGTTTCACAGGTATAAGTCGAATGAGGCCATTTATCAGTTCTATCTTTCTAGAATATTGAAGGAAATAGTTGTACTTAACTCTTAAGTCGAGACGATTACTTACGCAAAATACTACTATGTTTTATCCTTTTTTTTTTATTTTTTTTAATTAGAAAACTATCATGGATTAAATATTCATGTGAATGTGAATGTTTCATTCAAGTCCTAAATCTTGCGTCTTGCGGATTGTAATATGAGTCCTAAATATTTTCGATTTACATTTATGTTCTAAAAGTTTTTAAAATGTGTAATATGAATTCGTGTTTTACCTTTTTCAGATCTTTTTCTTTGATTTCGATTTTCAAAACTTGCAAGGTTTTTGACCTCCAATGCTTTGATAAGACAAGCACCTCAAGGCAACGCTATTAAGGACTGAACATTTATATTATACCAATATCGTGCGTTTCCTTAATTCCTCTTTTATGCTCCAATGGTTGGAGCAGTTCTCTTTCTATGCACCATTTCATTCTGGGTACAGCTATATTGCAAAGTTTGCACCATGTTTAATTCTTTTGGCAAGTATGAGCCAAAAAAAATTCTAAAGCTATATCTGCAGCTTAAAGCATTCACTTCTCACAGAAATAATAATAATAATAATAATAATATAAAGAAGAAGAAGTTGTTGATGCACGAGGATATATATGCATGCGCCACAATGTAAATGCACATAGCTTATGATTCTCAATTTTCATCCCACTTCGTCTGTTGATGAATTTACTGAAATTGAGAACAGAATGTCAAGAGCTCCAAGTTCAGCTGGCATACCTAGACGGAGTCATCTGGGAGGTCCCAAATCGATGGAGAAAGACCATTTAAAGATGCTGTGATGTTTATGAGAGGTGGTGATGATGGAGGCATTATCTCTTGCCAAACATATTGCCTAAGGATCAAATATTGGCTTTAGACATAATAGTCCATATCAACCCTTGTGATGAAGGTGTGAGCAACGGCTGGGATAAGCTAAAAGGATTCTGAAGTTCTTGATGGTGTCTGGAAAGATAATAGTTGAAAATGGAATGTTACTTACAGTTGTGTATCTGAGGCTCTCAATACTCGATACTAGGTTGTAGTATAACAGAAGCTAGCTAGAGAGTTTAGATGCAAATAGATAGAAGAAAATAGAAGTAAATTGGGGTACCTTTGCTAAAGACTCGGCCAAGTAGGGGGTTCCTGAGCTCTAAGCTCAGCCGTGAGTAACGAAAAAAAAAAAAAAAAGACACCAAGAGAGGAGAGCAATTCCCTTCTTCTATTTATTCTCCCCCTTTCCCCAAGGACACCACCTAGCCTTCTAGAAGCCTACCTTTATTTCTAGCCCTCTCACCAAAACAACTCTGCCACCTTATCAAGTCCACATCAACCTGATTTATTCCCTCACTCAACCCCACTTGACTACCCAGACATCTACTCACACCCACTATTACTCACCTATACACACACCCATGCACCAAATCATCTACCCGAAAATATATATATGGACAATGGCTAGGATTTATACGAATACGGCCTCTTTTGCAAAAATTATTACGGAAAAGAGCTTATTTAAAAAAAAATACAAATATGGTATCATGAAGGCCCATGTATTGTATATACCTTCAATTGTAGGTACTTTTAATACTGAAGACGCATTTAGTACATACACTTCAATAGCCCAACAAGTTAGAATTTAAACTGAAGGCATATGTACTTGATACACCTTTAGTATCTCAGTTTGAAATGAAGTCACATATACTAAATGCACCTTCATTGTAAATATTTACACTGAAGGCATATGTAGTACATGCGCCTTCAGTTTAAATTCGACACATAATTTAATTTATGATTAAAAATAATTGTTATTAAATGTAGTAATTTCCCTCAGTCCAAAATGATAAAGTAATGCTCTTTCAACTATTAACTTGCAAACTAGATGGAAAGTTTGATATAGTAATAAATTACATAACATAATTGGTGGAACATCTCAACAAAGATAGTAAGCGTTGCGAACTGTGACCAAGAACAAATAAGGTCGGTCACTGAATGAGTCTAAACTTATAGAAAGCTCAAAAAGGATTAACGTGGAAAAGCACGAAAGGGTAAAAATGAAGAATGAAATAGTAAACAAAACCCACGAATAGCTCTAAAGGATATAAGGTACCAATAGAACTTCTAAGGACTCGTAGTTCAGTTCGATATGACATACAAATTGGTCCGATGAAGTTACTTGCTACCTAATCTTGCTTAAGGAAAAGGATAAGAGTAATGCCGAAAGTAAACAAACAGTGTTTACACAAAAAAGAAAAAGTCTTCAAAGAGTGTATATTAAAAATGATCTGATATTGTCACAGTTATAAGTACAAGGGAATTTATACTCATAAATTAGGGCAACCTGCCTAAAAAGGAAAAAACAAAAGAGGTATTTCCTCAGGAAGTCATGTACAAGATACAAAAAAGTAAAAATGAATATAAAAAAAAAATAATCATTGGTGTAACAGATTCTGCACATGATACTATACACGTGACATTAGCGGAGTCTTTAAAAAATGCGAACAGAAAGTACAGATAGATAAGCTTGTCCAAGCAAGGATAGCTTAGTCAATCCAGACTCTCTCGGCTTTTCGCGAAGAAAGATGCCGAGTAATTGGTCAGCTCAATGCTAAAAAGTAATCATTAACTCGGCATACTGCAGAAAAATAGGCGGTCATATGGCATGGCATAAAGGGTAACTTAGCAAGGAAATACTCAGCCTTGGTAGGGGTTAGTTGAAACAAAAGAATTTGTCATGCTAGCCCCTCTAGTCCTTAAGCTCGGTTGCAGGTCAAAAATTCAGTAGCCTAATTCCCATCATTCCCTCCGGGTTGTTTTGGATTTAAGATCAAATCCAATTAATGTTCACTCAGTTCTTTGTGAGGGTAATATGGACTGAGATTGGCAATATTAAAGGCATCAAAAACCTTATAATCTTAGGGAAATTCCAACCTATAGGCATTGTCATTAATTTTTTGGAGGATTCTGAAAACTCCTTCCGTTCTTTCAAATAATTTGTTCCTCCTCTTATTCGAGAACCGTTTTTACTGAGGTACAGCCATACTAAGTCTCCCGATTGAAATTGTTTAGCAGACCTACTCTTAGTCTTTTCTCGCATTCTTCTAACAACTTAGTCGATGCATCGAATGACCCTGTCATAGATGTACCGAAGGGATTGTACTCTAGCCATTGTATCAGGGTCCTTTTGCACAGGTATTGGTATAAAGACGTAGTCTACGGGCAACTCGGGATTGAATTCATAGACTATCTCGAAGGGAGTTTGCTTAGTGGTGTCACGTACTATTCGGTTATAGGCAAACTCGAGCATTGGCAAGCAAACGTCCCAATCAGCTAAGTTCTTGCCTACTGCAGCTCGAAGCAGTGACCCCAAAGTATGATTAGCCACTTCTATTTAGCCGTTAATTTGGGAGTGACATGAGGTACTAAAGAGTAATTTAGTTCCTAACCGACGTCATAGAGTTCTCTAGAAATGGCTCAAGAATTTCGAGTCTCCATTGAAGACTACACTTCTCGATACGCTGTGTATCCATACAATCTCTTGTAAGAAAATAGAAGCAATAGTCAAAGCGTCCTTAGTTTTTAAGTAGGGCATGAAGTGTGACATCTTATTGAACCTATTCATGATGACCATTACAAAATCTTTGCTTCAGGCAGTTCGCGGCAGTCTGAAGACAAAGTCTATACTCAGTTCAATTCATGCTCAATTCAATCCACGACCTCGTTGGGGTAGGTAAAGGCATTGCTCTCCCTTATTCGGCTTGGCATTTGGCCTTCTTGCATACGACACAGCTTTCATAACTCAATGCACATCTCTCCTCATTCTCAGCCAAAAGAATTAGCCATTCAATAGTTCACAGGTCTTTCTTTCCCCAAAATGTCCAAACAGATCTCTATTGTGGGTTTCCCTAACTAATAGCTCCCTTAGTGAACAAATCAGCATACATAATTTTCTGCCTCGAAATAAGTAGTCATCCTCTACATGATACTCATCCATTGTCCTCCTATCCATGCATCGTGAAATTTTGGGTCTAAAATATGGATCCTCAAAGTACTGTTCTTTGATACTCACAATCCTAAATAATCTAGTCTACAGTTTTGATAAAAGCATATATCTCCTTAAAAGAGTATCTGCAACTACGTTACTCTTTCCATGCTTGTACTTTATCATAAAATTAAATCCTTCAAAGAATTCAACTCATCTCACCTATCGCTTCAACAACATGGTATGACTTTAGAGGTACCTCAACGATTCATTGTCAATATATATGATAAATTTTCTCAGCAATAAATAATGTTGTCATACTTGCATTGCTTGGATCGATGCCAAAAATTCCTTGTCATACTCGAAGTAGTTCAGCAGCGATCCTCGAAGCTTCTCATCATGGAAGGTAATTGGTCAGCCTTCTTGCATTAGGACAATGCTTATTCCAATACTCGATGCGTCGCATTCCAACTCAAAAATTTTGTCAAAGTTGAGTAGTACTAACACTAAAGCGGAGGTTAACCTTTCTTTTACCTCAACAAAGCTCCTCCCCTCCTTTTCTCCCTATCGGAAGTTGATGTTTTTCTTTGTTAGTTCAGTAAGTGGCACAGCGAGGGTACCGAAATTCCTAATGAATCTTCTACAAAACGAAGCCAGTTTGTGAAAAATTCTTACATCGACATAAGTAGTAAGAGTCGGCCACTCGATAATTGCTCAGATCTTCTCATCATTGAAATGCAAGCCTCTTCCACTGACTATATAGCCCAAGAATACCACTTTCTTCTAGCAAAAGCAACATTTCTTTAGATTGCCGAATAGTCTTTTAGCACTGAAGATATCTATGACTACTTTAAGATGTTCATAGTAACTCAGCATGTCGACACTGTAGACCAGTATGTCATCAAAGTACACTACAACATACTTCCTAATGAGATATCTCAGCACATGGTTTATTAATCTCATGAAAGTGCTTGAGGCATTTAACAAGCCGAAGGGCATGACCATCCACTCATAAAGTCCATGTTGAGTCTTGAATGCAGTCTTTTATTCGTCGCCTAGTCTCATGTGGATTTGATGGTAACCAAATCTAAGATCAATTTTATTGAAAATCTTGGCTTCACTCAATTCATCCAACATGTCTTCTAGCCTCGAGATCAGATATCTATATTTAATCGTGGTTTTATTCACAGCTCAGCTGTCTATACACATCCGCTAGGTTCCATCCTTCTTCAGCACTAGAAGTGCAGGCACAGCAGAAAGGCTAAGACTCTCTCTTACATTGCCTCTCTCCAGCAACTTATTGACTTGATGTTAGAGTTCAAAAGCCTACTCAGGATTCATCAGATAAGCTGACTTATTCAACAGTACAGCGTACTAAGTCAATACAGTGCTCTATGCCTCAAGTTGGGGGTAACCCCTCAAGTAATTATTCTGGGAACAGGTCGACATATTCATCTAACAACTCCTTGACCTCCTAGGTTAACTTACCCTGCTCCTTCATTTCCAATAGTTGCCTGACCAACATGAAGGTTGGCTCATTAGCATTGATGGCCTCTCATAGCTTAGCTCTTCTCATCAATAGAGCCTTCTTTGATTCGCGAGCAAGTTTTATTTGTAACTTATTAACTTCTCTCAACAGCATCGGATTTAGTGTGATATTCCAGTCATCTTTCTCGAACATATAACTGTTCCTATAACCGTTATGTATAACTCTCCTGTCAAACAACCACAACCTACCCAGCAATATGTGGGAAGTGCACATAAACAGTACGTCGTAGAGAATCTGGTCAAAGTAACTTCCTATAATGACTGCAGTAGTATTTTCCGAATGATATGTAATGCTCCTTTCTCACTCAACCAGTGCAACTTACATAGCCTCGAATGTGAAACAGTCGGCAACTTTAGTTTTGAAATAAGATCAACTGAAGCCACATTAGTGTAGCTTCCACTATCCACAATGAGGGCACATGTTTGATCATTCACCTTACAAGTAGTATGGAACAAATTCTCTCTCTACTCCTCCTCTCGTGAGGGTTCCATGTTCATAGTGCGTTAGATAACCATAAGTAACTGATCTAAGTCCTCAAGAAACACATCCTCTTCAATCAGCACTTTCTTTTTCAGTAGGAACCTCCTCCTCCTTGAGTTCCTCATTCGTACTCTCTACTTCGAGCTTTGGGATGTCTCCCTTGATGACCATTGTCCGTCGGTTCAGGCATTGAGTAGCCATGTGTCTGAACTCTTGCCACTTAAAGGACTTGATCTGGCTGGTCTTCCTGCCAAACCCTTACCCTCTCTCATAAGTTCGAGTCGACACTTCATCATCAGGTCAGTTTTTCTGCTTGACTCTATACTCGGCAGAGTTTAATGACTTGCCTATCCTGATCAACTAGTCGATAACCTCGCCAGAACTCGACTTCTTCTTTGCCTCTCTACTCATTGGGCAATCCTAACAGCCTCGTCTATGGTGTCAAGTCGTTGGAGCTCCACAATGTCTCGAATGTCTCCTCTTAACCCGGTAACGAACCTTGAGACTGTTCGAGTTGGTGGTTCCTCTACTTCGCAACACATCATAAGCATTTGAAATTCTTAAACATACTCATCAACAGTATGGCCTCCTTATCTCAATTCCTAAAGCCAAATGAAAGTATCTTGGAGGTATATTTCCAGTATGAATCTGTTTTTGAGCACTTTCCTCATCTCAGGCCAAGTGTTAATTTCTCAGTACCCTTCTCATCTTCTCATAGCTCGAAAATTTTTCCACCACATAGTGGCATATTTGGAGAACTCAACAGCAACAGTTCTCACTTTCTCATAATCCTCATATTGATAGTAATCAATCATACGCTCCACCTTCTCCTCTCAATCTAGATACTCATCAATATTCCTAAATCCATTGAAACTCGAAATCCGAAGCTTCACATGGTCTGATGCTATGGAGATTCGTATATGTTTCTCTTCAAAATACTCTTCTTCCTCTTCATCAAACTCTCTCAAGTCTATCATTTGCCTTACTCGTCTACTAACTCCTCCACCTCGAATTAGTCGAGGTAAGCTTTGACCTCTAACAAGTTAAGTAACTTGTGAAGTATTTTGTGCAACCTAAGTGCATTGACAAGACAACGCATGAACAACTCGGGTCAAATCTACTAAGAGTTTAACTACCTCGTCAAGTCTTTCATCAGTACTTCTGGGAGTTTCTTGAGATTGTCGTTCATAATGGACAACTCTACTATCATCACCAATACCAACATTTATATTTGAGTCTATCATTTTTCCTCACAAACTCAAACAAATACTTCAGAAAGTAAACAACTAACAACACAACAGACAAATGAATACAGTAACTTGCTTTGTTTCATATATACAAAACTGAGTATAATAGAACTTCAAGAGGAATTACTACAGTTTCACACAAAACCTCCGTTTTGATACCAAGATGTTGCGAACTGTAACTAAGAATAGATATGAGTCCAAGTTTATAAAAAGCTCGAAGAGGATTAGTGGGGAAAAGTAGGAAACGTTAAAAATGAAGAATGAAACAGTAAAGAAAACTCACAAACAGTTCTAAAGGATATGATACACTAATGGAACTTCTAAGGACTCATGGCTCAATTCGATATGATGCACGAATTGACCTAGTGAGGTTACTCATTACCTAACCTTGCTTAAGGGAAAGGATAAAAGTGATTCCAAGAGTAAACAAACAATATTTACATAAGAAAAAAATAATACTCAAAGAGTGTATATTAAGAATAATCTAATGTTGTCACAGTTATAAGTACAAGGGTATTTATACCCATAAGTTAGGGCAACCTGCCTAAAAAAGAAAAAACAAAAAGGGCATTTCCTAAGGAAGTAATGTACAAGATACAAAAAGGTAAAAGTGAATATACAAGAAAAACTATCATTAGTGCAATGGATTCTACACATGATACTGTATACATAACAATGCTACATTGGTGAGCTCATTAGAAGATGCGAACAAAAAGTACAGACAAATGGGCTTAGCAGGAATGGCTTAGTCAGTTTGGACTCTCTCTCTCTCTCTTGGCTTCTCGACAAGGAAGATACCGAGTAATTGATCGGCTCAACGCCAAAAAGTAATCATCAACTTAGCATACTACAAAAAAATGGGGGGTCATACCATGAAGGGTAACTCGATAAGAAAGTACTCAACCTTGGTAGGGGTTAGTTAGAACAAAAAGATTCATCATGCCAGCCCTTCTAGTTATCAGGCTCGACTACGAGTCAAAAGTCTGGTAACTTGATTCCCATCAGTAAGTAAGGAAGAAATAGGTGTACGAGATGATCATCTAATGACCATTCAATTCGAATACAAGAAAAAATGATTGCAAATTGTAATACTAGGATAAATAAACAATGCGTTGAACTATAATATCTGATGAAAAGTAAATTGTATTTCGAATAATCAGTATATACACAAAATTTGTAATGAGTCAATGATAATATCAATATCATGGCCAAAAAAGGAGGAAACAAAAACAATAGACAAAACATATCTACTAACGCCTACACCATGTAAAGGTCCTCACGGTACAGGAAAGAAATGAATGCCTCCGTCTATCATGTGACTGAGTAAGCTAAGGTGGTGGATTGTCAAGATCGAGTTCCCTGTAAGGAACTGAGTCAATTGGATGGGCCAGATGCAGCTTAGTGACACCTTCAACCATAGATGATTGTATAGGGGTGAAACATCGCTTTTGAGGCGCTTATGGAATCGCAAGATGAAGATGTTGCTAGAACTCAGGAGTCATGTAAAAGTTAGATCCAACCTTGGAGCTTGATTAGGCTCCTGAGGTGGAGGTAACACCTGACCTAGGGTATGTGCTATATCTCTTGCTGATATGTCCTAAGTCAATGGAATAACGCATATGTAGTAAGATATCGTTACCGAGGTTTACTCAACGACGTTCTGCTCGAGCTCTACCTCTTCGAACTCTAGCTCTACCCCTAGGTAGTGCACGAGAAGCTGGCATATTCTCGTTAGCAGGTGGTCCCTACTCCTTACTGTTGTCCACATGGGGTAGCTCATGTATGCCCTTCTATTGTGGGTAGAAGATAAAGCTACCGTGCTACTCAACAAAATGAAGTGCCCCATCGGCAATACACAACGTTGTAGGTTAGCAGCGCTGTAGGTTAGTCAGGTGCCAGTCTGACAGTCCTGAGCAAGTCCACCTAAAATAAGTAGAAAAACAGTTGTCAATACATATGATAGCAACTATGTACGAATGCAAAAAAAAAATAAAATAATAGACGATTTTAGATGTACGTACTAGTCGACCGATGACAGCTCCATTATGTATAATATAACGCCGGGTGATTTGTCTATACCATGGTTAGTAACTCTTATCGACACCTCGAGGACCCTAAATGTGTACTAGGAATCCATGTCTCTATCCTTAAGCCTAGATGTAAGGAAGTATGTGTATTGATTCAATCAACATCCATCCTACCCTGGAGATCCAACCACTAGAGCTGCTTTAAGGTGTTGACCTTTTGTAAGATGTACTGGTATCCACTAAACTGCCGGATGACACAATCTAGAAAGCACTACTCAATGATGTGGAAACATATGAGTGATACTTGCATAGTCTAAATGTATCACCCAGTAATTTAGAAGTGAGGTAGCAGCTATAGTAACTCCTCTATATAAGGCTCCCAAACAACTTAACGAATACAAGAAAAAGAAAAAAAAAAAACAATTAGTGAAACAACGATGGTTATCACTTGCTATAGAGAAAAGGACAGCAAAGAGGATAACTTATCATATTATACCTGCTGCATCGTCTACATGTCAAACATTGTGCGGTATACATCTATGACATGCATCGAATGCTGAGTCATATCTCATACTATCCTCCACCTAGCCACCAATGGCCTATTCCAGTCAATAATAAACCCATATCGACTAAGGGGACAACATATAGGAATCTATCCCTAACCCAGACCTACAATAGAATCGCAGTCCCTCTAAACTCATGCACGTTGGATGACGAGGTAGAGTATAGCTGTTGGTACAACTATGCTAAGCAAGCGCTATCCTAGCTAAACTACCTAGCTACTAAAAAGTCCTTCAGCAATGTTGAGAACATCAGGTGAATAAGGTTGAAGAATTTATCCGCAAATATGAATCCTCCCATCAAGCTGAGTATGTACGCATGCACGTATTGTTGGACCATCTCATCGTCTACCCCATGGCGAAGTATCCAAAAGTGTTCCCACAATCACGTCAGAGATAAACAAATACCCCTCATCCGAGCAAGCCTCACACTCAGCAATCTCTCCCTTACGTTAGCCCAGCTTTCCTCATCATCTGTCTCTGTCCGGCCCGCCACCGCAAACCCCTCAATTGGAAGTCCAAGCTAGACCTCAACATCCTATAGTGTAATGGTTGCCTCTCCAGTAGGTAGGTGGAACGTGTATATCTCGAGTCTCTATCTCTCGATGAGTACCGTAATCAAATGCCGATCCAACATAATAAATGGGAGTTAAGCAACTTCCCAAAACCTAGACTCTCATATGTAAGGCTCTACCCTAAGATATATAGGAATATCCCGCTCATCCTTACGTAATGACATCTCACTGTGCCTTACTGGTAGTACATAGGCCATTTCTTACACAAACATTCAATGAAGTTAATAGGTAATACATCTTTAATAAAAAACTTGATTGTAATTGAGTGCTTGGATTTGACACTTTACTTGATTGATATGAGCATGACCTACATTTTGGACCTTTAGTAGCCAAGTGCAGTGATAGAGGAGCTGTGGACGGATTCTACTTGAATGAGGGGTTCTTGATGAACGGCAAGCAGATTTGCATGCCGAATGGTTATGTAAGGGAGCTATTGGTTTGAGAAGCTCATGTCGAGGGTTTGGCTAGCCATTTTAGGAAAAAGAGAACGATTAAGATATTGAAAGAGCACTTTTACTAGCCTAGGATGATGAGGGATATGCACCGAATACTTAAGAGGTACAAAGTGTATAAGTATGTAAAAGGGAGGAGAGAGCCCTATGGAGAATATACACCCCTACCAATTCCCGAGCAGTCGTGGACTGATCTAAGCATAAATTTCATATTCGGCCTTCCCCACACGCCGAGAAGACACGATTTGATCATGGTGGTGGTCGATCAATTCAACGAGAGGAGCCACTTTGTCTCCTGCCGTAAAACTAATGATGCTCTACTCATCGCTAACCTCTTTTTATAGGAAATTGTGTGATTGCATAGAGTGCCAAGGAGTATTGTGTCCAACCGTGATTCCAAATTCACGAGCTTCTTTTAGAAGACCTTATGGAGGAAACTTAGCATTAAGCTCCTGTTCAACACCTCTTGGTACCCCTAGACAGACGGCTAAACTGAAGTAGTTAACAGAATTGTCGATAATCTCCTGCACGCCACTGTTAGAAAGAACTCTCATGACTGGGATTTATGCCTGTCCATAATTGAATTTGCCTACAATCACTTAACTCACAGCTCTACTAGAACACCACCATTTGAGGTTATTTATGGACTTAACCCGAACCTACCCTTAGACTTAGTCAACAGTCCGACTACATAAGGGGAAAGTCAATTCGACCTACAGCGTACCGAGAAATTTCACAGGTTACATCAAAGGATTGCCGAGTAATTGGCCAAAACTGTAGCCCAACAAAAGGAAACGGAAAGCCGTAGAAGGAAACAAATTGTTTATGCCCTTAGGGACCTTGTCTAGATCCATCTTAGTAAGGAATGTTTCTCTAGCAAGGAAACGAACAAACTATCTCCCAGAGCGGATAGACCCTATAAGATCTTAAGGCACATTAATGATAATGCCTATGAGATTAAGCTACCCGAAGGTCTAGGCATGTCTACCACATTCAACGTCGCCGACTTAACTCCATATGTGCCCGAAGATGATGAAGACCAAGATTTGAGAGCAAATCTTCAACAACCCTAAGAAACTGATGAACTGCCAACCAACAGTTCCATTACTCATACACGGCTCCGAGGACTCAAGTCCCTCACCCGACGAATTCTCTCTTGGCAACCTACTAATGACAAGAAAGTTTACACTAAAGAAATGTGGCTAAACTCCTTGAACTCTCCAAATTTTCATATATTTATCTGTACACTCGATAGTGATGATGCCGACCATTCCCTTGCTGAGGACCTTGTGTCAACTAATCTGACCAACCACTGCCGAGAAATTCCTGCCGAATGACAAGAGACTCACTTAAACGGCCAAATAGTTTTCTTTTAGCATGCTACCATCTCTCTTGTCTTGACCCCTTTATACACTTCCTGAATACTCTGTTCCCTAAAAGATTTCGCCATTTCAATGAAATTCTCAATATCTTCATCGTCTCTAATGACCATCAATTTATAGACAACTCTAGTATCATGGAAAAAGGAATGCTTATGTAAGAGTTCAACACCACTCCGGTTAACTCCGACGCATCCATAAATTCTCCGACTAAAATGAGAGAAATTCGAATCCTTAATAATTTTCAACTTCTTAACAAGCTCCCAATCATACTCCAGCTCTCAACTACCGATTACTATATTTCTGTTGTCATAGATAATAACTTTCACATAATTTGTCTTTTTCAACTTAGTAATGTTACGATGAACCGAATATTTAGATGATATTAAAAACTTTATTTACACACCGAGCAACAATTTTACAAAATGCACTTAATCATCTCATTAATCTGTGTCACGTACTACCTAACTTTAACTTTTTAATTCGACCCAACACAATAAAAATGCCAATATATATATACATAATAATTTCCACCTATATTCTAACATTTTTCATACTCACATTCGTATAACTTATATACCGCAATAAAAATTTCTAAATTTAAACAATATATAATAAATTTTCACGAAATATTAATAATTCACACAACTTACAATAGATCTATAATTACGAAATCTATATAATTAAATAACAAAATTTTTTTGTAAAAAAAAAAATTGCATAATGCCAACTACTACTACTAAAATAAAAAAAAAAAAGAAAAAAAAATTCATGCCTATAAATTATAAATTATTATCTATTTTAAGTGTATACTTGCGTTAAGAAACAATTCAATACTTCAATTATGAGTTTCCTCTAACTTTCTCTATCTTTTGAAAATTTCAGAAATTGATATAAATAAGAATGAAGTTTGACTGCACAAATTAAAGTTTATATAAGTAATATATTGAATACGCATGCAGTATATATATCACTGCCTTTAGTTATAAAGGCTTACACCGAAGGTACATACATTGAGTGTGTCTTTAATATAAAAAATATAAATAAGTGAAAATGCATACATTGCATGCATCTTCAAAATACCATATTCATATTATTTTTTTTTTTTAAAACAAACAATTTTTGGTAATATTTTTTGAAAATGGACTTGTATTTATATAAAACTCCAATGGCTAAGTGCCACCTGACCCATCTCCTTCTCCCCTTTCTTTTCTCTTATATACATTAATTATAGGAGCTTGCATCCTAAGAATCATACCAGTTACAAAAAGAGATGACATGAAGGATGGACAAGAGATCATTTAGTAATCGGGCTTCCATCGTAGGAAAAAGAAGAAAAAGGGTAAAGATTAGTAGGAAGACGCTGACCCAGCATCCTTTTAGGCATCCGGACTTGATGAAATGGAGCAAGTTCCTACTGTTAAGGTATCTTGGAGGTATTACAGATATTAAGGCTGGAGCCTTGACGTTGCAATAAATGAAGCTCAAGTCCTGCAGCAATTGATAGTTTACGATTCCTTTACTGTGGTCATGCAATGCAAGCTACATGGTAATTTCAGAAATGTTAACCACTTGACAGAGGAAGAAACAGTGGGGAGAAAAAGACACCATTCAGATCTGGGTTAAATTTTCTTAATCCCACAGAGATTCATCGGATCATCCTATTTCTCTAGATATGCTCCGTCAGCCATAAATTCACATTCTTCTACTTTTCCACGACTCTACTTGGTCTCAAGAAGCCGAGGTAAGAGGGGTGAGAGCTGTTCCAAGGCAAATCACAGTCTAGTGCACTGAAGTCAAATCAGAAATAGCTGCATACATAACATTGCTGATGTGAAAGCGACCCAGGTGTATAACAGGAATGTGTAAGAAGAAACAACTCCGAAATGGGTGGGCTCCTAATTTTAGAATGCAAGTAGTTCCATATCACTGCAAATAAATAACCAAACAGAATGATTCTGCACGTATGAAGAAAACACCAGGTAAACTGCAACGAATGGTATAATTACTTCTGTGGCGAAAATAATAGATGTAAATAACATTGAAACAAGATCACAGTGGTACAACAATGAATATACACTATTCTGATCTATTTGAGCGATGAATACTTAAGTGTTCCGTGAAAAATTGCTAAGGTGGAACTGCTGCCACAGCAAAAATGTGGGATATTATATTTGAATGTCACAACTCGTACGGAATGGGAAGGCCAGTCCATAAAAGAAGTCTTCGGGGCCTATCAAGAAATCGAGCTCGCCATGCAGGTTCTTCACTTTCAAAGATGAAACCACTTTTCATATACAAATTCTTTGCCGGTTCATTGTCCACAGCAACATGGACGTATAGGTCTGATATACCTGTTAAAGACATAAGCTTTGGCTGTTATTACTCGTACAGTTCACCTCACTTGCAACTACCAATCACCATACACCAGAGAACACAGATCTACAAAGTTTAGGAAAACCAAGCCTGCATCATCATTGATCTAGACTATTGTGAACAAATATCATGTAATTGGAACGTAATAAGTCCCTATTTCATGCAAAACCCAACGGTTATATCAAAACAAAAACACTAAAAAAGATTTGATTAAAAAAGCATCATCTAAAGCCAACATTAAGATCTCAGGAGATGAATTTCTGATGACACCTAAATATTAAGCCTTTTTTCTACATTCTTTCCTACATGATCGTCAGGCGCAAAGCCAATCAAAGGCACAGCATGTACACACACAATCTTTCTAGAGAGGCACAAAAACTTTGTCAAAAAGGGGACAGCAGTTCTTTTACTCCACTCATGAGCTACTAAATCTTTACAATATTTTATCTACCCATTAACAATGCTAAGAGTTGGCATTTCTTACCCCATTCTTGGGCAACAAGCTTTGATTTCTCCATAAGTGCATAACCAAGCCCATTCCGATGAAGTTCCTTTGCAACACATACATTGGTCAAGTATGCCCTCGCAAAATCAGCCCCTATGCCCTAAATTAAATAGTAGAGTAAAATATGGAGACACAGTTTAAGGCTTGCATCTTCAAAATAGAACTAAAGAGAGACCAAGTCTCTGTTCTCAAGTTGTTCTTAGTTTTATCAAGTTATAGATCCACATGTTTTGTTTTGTACCGTGTGGATAATTAACTTGGTAGTTTTTTGTACATCCAAGCTGTATCTCTCCCTTTCTTTTTATATATAAAAAAATACAAACATCTAAATTTACCCAAAAAAGTCTCTGTTCTCAAAGCAACTACCAACTTTCTTTCCAAGCCAATAGCAGCAGTAATCTTTTTGTATGCGGGTTACCAATGACCTTGCCGTGAGGAAACAAAGAAAAAGATTATCCAAAAAATAATAAGAAAAAAAGGTCATTGGTATAAACAATAATAGCTAAATATGCAAAGGATGGATAAGAGAGTAGAGACAGCTGTTAATTAATGATACACTAGCCTTGACATTTTGCACAATATGCATGCATCAAATTTTTCTAAATAATATGAGTATCTGCTAATTGCATGGGACAGAAAGTGTCCACATAGGTCCCCCAGCATGTTTTTGGGGCACTAGAAGAAAGATACTGTGTATTAAAAAGGCAATCAACCTATATATGCTTGCTGATGAACTCTCCTACATACTCAAACTGCAGCAAACCAAGGTCTTTAAATGTATGATAATAGCCATTGAAATGTGTCAAATACCTCTGGTCTCTTTCCAGAGATTTCATCTGGGAGATGTATGCATTGATTAAGATCAAGTGTACCCACAACCACTCGAACGTCTCCTCCTTCTGAAAACTGTGAAGATAATGTTTGAGGTGGAGAATCAAGAAGAATGTACACAAAGGTACCAGGCATGCCAACAGACTGTACATGGCATACATGCAACAATGTACCAAATTAGATGAAAATTGATACACGGAAAGAAGAAAACACACCCTGCAGGAATCACACAGATCATCTGCGTAATGCTGAATTTCAGTCAATGGAACTGTAGCATTGATGCAAGACACTCTTTTAAACCGTTCCCTCTTTCCAGCAACTCGTTCTTTCAGTGCCTCAAATTCGCGCTCAGTCAAGTATGTCATATGATCCTAATAACACTTGACGAGTAAAATGCATGTCAGCATAAGTTAATAATAATAACAACAGCAACAACAAAAAATAAAAAGTGAAAGAACAAGATATCATTTGGAGAGTCAAAATGGAAGTCCATTCAGAGCATGTATATTTTTCATATTCAGAACTAGCACCAGCATACCTATGATACAACCATATAAAAGACATGGCTGGTTCTAGCAATTTACCACATATTTTACAATAAATCCAAAACCAAATTCTTTTTTATTCATCACAAGGAAAATGCCAGTTCTTTTTAAGAATAGGAAACTAGCCAAAAGGCAAACATCGACAATCTAATGCTCATTCAACTCCATTTTCCCCACCACATATTCAAAAATTCTCAACTTTGAAATGAATAATCGAATCTGGATAACAGCAAGACCCAGAAGCCAATCCTCTTCCACTCCATTTACTTTGCCACATCCAATATACCACTCACAAGATTCACATTTTGACTTCAGAATGTATTCAACAAGCCCTTTGTCGAAATTGAGAAATAAAATATAGAATATGAAAATGGAAAGGATGCATTCTTTCTGGGAAAATATTCTTGTTAATATTTTTTAAATAAGTATATTCTAGGTAATATTTGTTGCAATGCCACAGCTATAATTGCCAAATGGTGTGGAAATGGTTGCACTAGCTAGTACATTTAATTTTTCTTTTGTTTTGGATAATTCAGTAATTTCATTAATGGACATAGTATGTACACGTAAAGATGAGTAGAATAACTGTAGCAGGTACTGGGCGATGCGAAGGAAAGCAAGTTGCATAGATTGATGCCTATACATCAAAAAAACACTCATAGTAAGCACAACCATTACACTGATAGCCATACTTAACCCGATAGAGTAGACAAAACAAGCACAAGTATTTCTTTTCGCTAAAAGATGTTCCCGATTTGAGTATTGTCCAGTATCTCTTCTCATGTTCCGCTCTTTCCATGCATGGTGGACCAGCTGCGAGCAGCAGTTTCCAGTCAAGAACAGGAGATCTCCCAGTCAAAACACTCAGCCCAGCTACAGATAGTCTAACATAGGAAATTTTCCAAGCAAGATCAATTTTACAATAACCAGTCTCCAAAACTTCTTTAGAGTAGTCAAATTGGCAGCAATAATTTCTAATAGAACATTTTCATTTCAATAAAAATTCTTCCTACCTTCTTTTATTCATTTCTAAACAACATTTTCATTTCACTGCAAAATATATATTCACAATCAATATCCCAAAAGAAAACACCTGAAAAATAAACATAAGTGATTGATCACTCATTAACAAAATTTCTCAACCTTCGTTTTCTCAACTTTCATAGAGAGAAACAAATCAAAATAAACATGCTAGGAATCCAATCCTCATTCGAACTCCACTTCCCTATCAATTACTCAACAACAAGATCCCAATGTATAAGTATTAACATCCAATTTTTTGACTTTCAACCCCATTTCGCTTAAAATTTATCCGATATACCCCCCTCTCGACAAACCTAACAAAATCGTTGGTAATTTGTCTCCGCATCTTCCCATAGTAGAGGTCATATGTCCAAGTTACAGTCAATGATAGTGCTTAAACAGACAAGCCTCAAATTCGTTGTCTTTGACATGTTTCTATGGATCATGTTCAAACAAAAAGTGTGTTTGATATGCCTCCTAATTGCTTTAATAGAATTGGTGGATACTGATTGAGATTGTCGATTCGGAATTGCAAATAAACTGCTATACAACTGAAGATTTTGAGTAGCAATATTAGGTCAATGTGGCTTTTGGTGCAGCAGATCAACAAAAACGATTACAATTGAGGAAGCACACAAAAATCCAGAATCAAATCCACATCGAGCTCCACTTTCTCATCACTCAATAAACAAAAAGATCCAAACTTTTCTATCATAAGGTCCATCAAACGGTGACTCGCCACTTCTTTTCACAATTTTCAAATTTTTTTCTTTCCAATGTTGGTTATAGTAAATGCATGAAAAAAAAACGAAAACATGAGTTTTTAGGAAGAAGAGAAAGCATTGACTCACTTGGACACGGAAAGTGGAGGGACTGAACTCGTTGAAAGAGAGAACACGAAGTGAAGCAGCTGCCCAAAGTTCATCCTCCGAGAAAGCCTCCGATAAAACGACCAGAGACTTGTCAATTCTTCTTCTTCTTTGTTGAGTCTCTTCGGGGCACACGTGTGTTGCTGCAATTGGCTTGAAGGGGGTGCGTTGTGACGATGTGAGCACCAGAACTGATGATGGAAGGAGTCCCAGTCTTGCACAGTTTAAAGAAGAAAAGCGAGAAAATGGATGAGGATGTGTTAGGGAGTTTGAGTTGGACATAAGAGAAGAGGAAGATGAAGAAGAAAGAGAGGACAGGAGGGCCATGTTTATTTCAGCTCGTAAGTAAGCTGTACATGTGTACTGTCGCGTGTGTTCCGAGTCTAGTTCTGTTATTATCCTTTTTCTTTTATAGGGGTTAAAGGTAGGCGGTTTGCTTCGTTGCAGTCTGAATCAAACGAGGATAAACCGGTCCAATTTCCAAATAAAAAAAATAAAGAGGGTGGAGGGTGGGGGTGCTCGATTTTAAAGTCCAAAAGAATGATACGCTCAAATCGAACATGTATTAGAACTGAATGTAAAAGAAAATAAATTTTTAATATGGTTCGATTTCTATTTGTGTCTCCTCGTAGATTTAAGAATGTTTTCTCCATTAATTGCAGTTGTGCGTCCTGTCATTTTCATATCACAGCTGTATTTAGAGAAAATTTCTGTACAGACCATTGTAAACGAAATCCCAAGTAACATAAAAATATCTAATGTGAAGCATTCTATATTAATGAGTGAATCATCTAACGGAGTGAGCTATTTACAAATTATTTGAACTCGGCTTATTTTAAATTTGATTCTGCTACAGCTATATTATGCTAAATGAGTTGACTTTAATTCAAAATAAAATTAATTTATATAAAGAAAGTAAGTTTGATTTTATATTTAGACTCACAACCCGACCTATGAATAAACTCACCTTTATTATTAATGAGCCAATACACAAACAGGCTCATTAGTTAGTTCATGACAGGTCCATAAGCTAATATATTATATTAAAAGACATATTGTATAAAAAATTTAATACATGAATTAAGAATAAGAATAATATAACTAAAAAAATGTAAAATTTGAAAATTTTAAATTAACTTCAACTTTAATTCAATCTTGAAATCGAGTTTGGACTCATTTATTTAAATGAGTTTAAGTTCTAGCTCATTTAAATGAACAGCTTGACTTATTTATCTAAATAAGTCGAAACAAGTTTGAACTTAAGCTCTAGATTCCTCAAAATACTTAAAATCAAGCTCATAATTTTCAAGCTTAGTAAAAGTTCGGGTTGACTCGAGTACAATAATTTTTAATTGAGTTGAGACTAAGTTTTCATAAACTCAATTTAGTTTAGCTTAACTCATTTACAGTCTTAATTATCAATTATATAAAAATGGATATAGTGATTTTTTATTGTTATTATTCTAATATTATTATAAATAAATAAGAAAATATAAAAATTATAATTAGAAAAGTTATTTAGAGAAACTGAAAGAGATTAATGGTCTTAGACAAATGTAGTATGGTAAATAATTTGATAAGAACTCTTATCAAATACATAATTATTGATAGAATTTCTAAATTTTTTTCTTACTATTTATTATTACTATTTTTTTCAAATAATCTTGTAAGTGATTTATTTACTTAATTATTTACCATATCTTGGTATTTATTTTATTTGCTTATGCTGATTAGTTTACCTATTTAATAAATCTCTTCTTTTGTAAAGATATATTAAATGTGATTCCCCGCTATTATTTTATTATTGGGAAAATTACAATAGAAGTCATTAGCGTTTAGGAGTAAATATAAATAAGATACCAACATTTTGAAACAGTTAAATAAAGGATAAATCTTTTGATAAATGGTTAAAATGAAAGACTACGTAACAGAGCAGTTAAAACGCCTTTAATGGGAGGTGATGTGATACGTTAAATGGCACCTAAATGTGAACCTATTTTAACACCTGGATATCACAAATCAACTAATTAAAAGAAATTTTAAAAAAAGAGAAAAAAAAAAGATATTGCAGATCCAACTTCTTAAAATCAATAGTCGGTGAAATGAAAGTACGGGACGAACAAAACCATATTAGAAGTAATAAAACCCACCTAGTCTTTTTTTTTTAATGAAAAACCTAACCCCTCATTTATGCATTCCAAACCCTAACCTAAGAAGAACATATTGGAAGGAAATCGCAAGAATACTTCATCTCACTCCTTTTTTGGTAAGTTTTCATGGTATGTTGTTATACTTTTTTGTTTATACCTCTTAGTTTTAGTGCGACGAAGAGTAGGTTTTGATTTTCAAGAATTATTTTTGTATTGATGGTTAAGGATTGATATTAAGGCCTCTTTTTTGTTATGCTTGTGACAATTTCCAATCTAAAATGTTAAAGGTTATATCTTTTATTGATTTTCTATGGAGAATGGTTAGGATTTGTTGGTTAAGGTTTGAGATTAGTGTTTTTGTCATGTGAACATCAACATTTGTGTTTGAAAGTGATATGCACATGGATAATCAGAAAGAATAGAAAAAATGCCTACTTTGTACAACACTAAGATATACATGTCGGTAAGTATGGTGAGTCTTTTACAACTTGTCAGTATATGAACATTAGGTAATAAGCATTTCATATTGCAAAGTCTGACATTTAGAATTCTTTTTTTTTTTTTTTAATTAAACCAGTAGTGGTAGCAATTGGTAAGTCTTAAAAGAAATAGATAAAAACAATAGGAAAGATTGCATTATCACTTTGTTAAAATTAAAAAGGTGAGCTGTTATAAAAGTTACAAATCTTGAAAAATGGCTTGTCATTGAAAATTCTAACCTAAAAAAATGTAGCTAAATTGAAGGACTTTTTGGAATTTCAAGTTGATTATTTATGGTAGAAGATCTGAATTTAAAATCCATACATAATCTAACACCGATGTATTTGTTTTAATTTGGTTCTCACTAGATATCTTGGTTTAGTATTTCAATTTATTAATTTTCTTGTAATATGTAGATGAATAGCTTGATATAGCATTTTCCATTATTTTTTTCCCATATTTGATGGTTAAACCTGATGATTGTTCCTAAATAACATGTCTTATTCAAATTAAGAGTCCTTGCCAAATCCTTTTTAACACTGCTGGTAAAAGCCCAACATATAACCAACTTTGATCCATAAATAGGCAATCTGAGATGGGGCAATATATGTTAACATAAGATAGATGTTATTTTTGCAATGTTTTCATGCTTTCCGTTATCTTTTTTTTTTTTTTTTTTTTGCTAATCTCAATTTTAATGTAAATAACTTGGTTTTTTTCCTTATTTATTTTTATTTTTCAAGTTATAAAATGAAGGATAATAGAGTTTATATTAAGGTAGATCATGGCGAGAGTTTCATTAATGATCTCATGTACTAAGTATGTCGATGGATCCTTGTCTATAGTAGTTGCTTGAATCAATAGAGTATCATATGTTGAATTTCTAGAAGACATTAGTCAAGGGCTTAATAGAGGAGAAGTGAGTAAGATATTTTACCAACTCCCCAATGACAAATTAAGTTGTTTGTTAGTACATGATGACATAAGTCTTGTGAACTTCATGTACCTTTTCGTGAATAGTAATGTTAATGAGGTTTTTGTTAAGCACAATATTACCATTGGAGATTAATAGAGAACGGATCCACAAGTACTTGGGATGGAGGACCTTGATCATGATGCTATTACAGCTGATGATGTGGAGTTAGATTTTGAATTTAGATTGAGTGATATTAGTAGGAGTGAAAGTGACAATGAAGAGGGAGAGTATGATAGTGTTGAAAGTAATGGAGGCGAGGTGATCACTACTATTGATGGTAGTCCAAATACCATAGAGTAGGGAACCGATGTGAATGACAATGGCGATGCTTCTATTGATTATGCTAACATTAGTAATGAGCTAAAGGGGTTTGAAGCTTATATTGCAATATAGATAGGACAAAAGTGTGTACTTTTTATAATTCTTTTTTTGCTAGCATATTTGGCTAGAAATATAAAAATAAAGCTTTTGTAGAATGGTCGGTAGCCATTATTTTAGTGTGCCAATAAAGCCATATGTTAGCGTAGCCTTGTCATTGCTAGCTGATTGTTCTATATTTGATGAAAGTAGACTTCACAAGAATTTTCATATTTCTTAGCCCAATTTAAGAGTTAAACCATTATTTTTGTTAGACAAGTGGGATATCTTGGTTTTATTCATTTCTTTATGTAAAAGTACAACCATATTCTTGTTGAGATATGCCAACAACATATGTCCAATCAAAGAGCACCTTTGATGCATATGGAGACATTATAACAAATTTGAGGGTGTATGTATAACCCCAAAATTTTTTAAATTAAACCACTCAATGGCTTAACTTCTAATTTAGCCATTAACTGAATTCAGCATATTTACATAATAATAGAAATTTCTTTTTCCATTCTCTTTCTTGCTAAATTTTTGCCTCTTTTTAATGGAAATAGTCCTCTATCATAAATTAATTTTTGTGAGTGTCAAATTACATCAAACTAGTAATTTTGCAAACTTTAAATTCTCCAAGAATTATGGAAAGAAAAAAAAAACATTGCAACCTAAAAGTAAACAATGGTTGACGTTTGGAAATTTTATTCCAATAATAGATATAACACATATTTCAAGTATGTTCGCTTACAAATGATCTCATATTTTCCACCATGGAAAGATAATATCATCATCCTTCAATTCATTATAGAGGTTATACAACATAAATACTTAATAAGGTCTTAGCCACCTTGAACCAATAAAATCACTATCACTGTGTAGTATGCTCAAAAGCACAAGATAGCAACTACGAAGAAAACCAACCATAAAACAACCAAACAGGTCAATAGTATTGTCTTTCACCTCTTCATCTTTAAACTTTTCTTCAAGTGAGCATAACTTTCCTTAAGGGCATGTAACTTGATTGCCATTAAATTTTGCTCTTCAACCAAAATATCACAACTTGATAAGACATATGTATTTGAATTAATGGAGTCACTTAGTTGCTCGCAAAGATACAAGATAACATCTTTAGCATAATTAGATATTAGTGGATCCACCCACTTAAAGAATGTCCAATGCCCTTTACGTTTATGACATGGGTAACTATGGACCTTTCTCCAGGGATTCCAATTTGTCTAACTAGTTTACTCAAGTGAGAACAAGCCATAAAAGCAATACATTATACAATTGCCACTACACATGGAGTTTACAGTGGATGATGAACCTTGCACAACTTATGGAGCTCCATTCCAACTTTCTTTTTGCTCACAATCCATCCATCATTTAATCATGGATTCATATATCGTTACTTAAATCATGGGAAAAAAAAAAGGAAGAAGAAGAAGAACAGCTGGCAACAACAATTAATCAACACATAAATCAAAATATGGACCTAATTTAAAGACGAAGTAATATGAACAAATGGCCACATAAACAAACGAAAAAATATGAAACAACTCCAAGTAATAGGCATAGTTCATTTTTATTAACTAATGAAAAAATTGAGATACAAAATATAAATCAATTCACACATAAAAACATGAACATCAGTAAACCAAAAAAATGAATAAGGAGGCAATGAAAAAGATATAGAATATAGAAACAAGAAAATTTATTGATACAAAAGTGGCCACAAGTCACGACTAAATCATGCTATGAGTAGAAAAATATAAATAGTATGATGCTGGTTCAACATTCTACTTAAATTAAAAAAGAAAAAATTCAAAGTCATACAAACATCACATGAAAAGCATACCTTATTCAATCACAAAAAATGGAACAACAAACCCTACATGTGAACCATCTTTTGTATATGTCTACTACATACAACATAATAAAACAAAACCAAAAACCAATCGATGAAGGTAGACATACACCAATCAAATGTGCAACTCTTGGTGCATATGGTGCTACTTTAGGTTTTACTGAGCATTTCCATTAAGGATTATGGTTGGGGATCACTAGTAGCATCGATTGGATCATGATTAGGGCTTCTTCACATTAGGGTTTGTATTTAATTTTAGGATTAGGGTTTTTTGAGTAACAAAGACATAGTATGTTTTTTGTTTGTCCAATACTTTAATTTCACTCACTATTGATTTTAGGAAGTTAGATTTGCAATATTTTTTTTCTCCTTTTTAAAATTTCTTTTAATTAGTTGATGTGTCATGCCAGGTGTTAAAATAGGTCTATGTCAATGTTTACATACCATTTAACGTGTTACATCAGCTCCAGTTAATGGCATTTTAACTACTCCGTTGTGAAGTCTTTCATTTTAATCACCTAACAAAACGTTTATCTTTTATTTAACTATTTCAAAATGTTGGTATCTTATTTAAATTTACCTTCAAATGATAATGACCACTAGTATAATTTTCCCATCAATTATATGAAAGAGTTTTTGATTGATTGAGATATAGCCAAGCTAAGTCATATAAACAAAGATAAAATTTTGCTTTCTCAAATTGTAATCCATTAGCCCCTCAAGATATGAAAGCCAAGCCCAATTAGCTAAACGTCATGCTACTTTTTACTTTTTTAACTCTTCTGTAGACGAGTCTCAAAACACTAACTCTCTCTCCATGTTTACTCTCTATTCTTACTCTTTAATGAGAATAGATACTAATGCTTGAATCTTGTTGTGAATAGTTGTTTGCAGTGGTTTCTCCTAGTAGACCAAGACTTATACAGAAGTGAGATACTTCCTTTTGAATTGTAATTAAGGATGATCCTTCATTTCTCTTCTTCTTCTTTTTTTCCCTTTTATAGTTTACAGATCTATAACTATTACTAGTTTGTTAGTTAGATCTACTTGAGATCCATTAGATCTATTTGAGATCTGTTACATCCACTAACTGTTGAGGACAATCTATTATTTATTACAACTGCCTAATATGTTGTGTACAATCTATTGACACACTTATTGATTCATTATAAAATCTCTAAATTTACTAGTTTTCTTAGTAACTCTCTTACTTTCAGTCATAACGTTTTCCTCCGTGTCTTGAAAAATGACCTTATCCTCAAGGTCATAATTGGAATAGAGTTGCTTAAATATTTTATTATCTTCCTAAGAAGTATCTTCTGATGCTACCCCTTGCTATCATACCAAAACTTGAGTCACCTTATATCACTGTCGTATAATCTCCCTCATATCCAAAATAGTTAATAAGACATTTGAAGATAGATCCAGTTAGAAAATATGAGAACCATGAGCAAGCTTGAACAGTGAGACATGGAATACATTATGAATTGATGCATATAGAGGAAGTTAGAGCTCATATGTATAGTCTCCTACTCATTTAGAAACAAGAAAAGGCCCATGTCGTTTGGAGAGTTTACGATGACCCTAATGTGAAAGAGATACCTGTTTATAAGGTTGTAACTTAAAAAAAAAAAAAATTCTCTAACCTCAAACTCTACAATAGAACTTATCTTATTAGAATATTTTTTCATGGTTTATTGGGCCTTTTCTAAATTCTTCTTAAGAACTTATAAAATCTCTTCTCTTGAAGCTAAATCATTATCAACCGTTGCCAAGGATGAGTCTCCTCTTATGTAATGAACAACAACGGGCAGCTTTCTACCATAGAGCACCTCAAATGGGAGTAAAACCAATACCCTTGTGATAGGAAGTATTATATGCTAACTTTGCCCATAACAAATATTTAACCTACTTTGTAAGTTGCCTCATAACAAATCCTCTTAAGTATTGTTACATTACTCTGTTCAGTACCTCAATTTGTCTATCACTTTGAGGGTGATAAGTATTACTCATAGAAAGCTTAGTACTACTCAAACTAAACAACTCTCTCTAGAATCTACTAATAAACATAGTGTCCTTATCAGACACTATTGATTGAGGAAACGATGATGCATAACCATAATGTTAAAAAATAAGTAAGCAACCTTAGTAGTTGTGAAATGTGTCTCTAATGGCCTTAATTGACAATATTTAGAGAAGCAATCCACTACCACTAAGATGACAGTATATCCATGAGATTTAGGTAAACAAGTCATAAAATATATAGAAATGTCTTCCCATACTTGCTTTGAATAGGTAGTGGCTATAAAAGACTTGCTAGATGTTTAGTAA
The DNA here is from genome assembly GCA_024138015.1 of Lumnitzera littorea. Classification (NCBI taxonomy): domain Eukaryota; kingdom Viridiplantae; phylum Streptophyta; class Magnoliopsida; order Myrtales; family Combretaceae; genus Lumnitzera; species Lumnitzera littorea. Next base: position 95,336,232 of record JAMXBB010000007.1, read on the forward strand.
GATACTTGAGTTACTAGCAAGTAGTGCATCTTTTTACAAATACCTCTATATCATGTTTCATCCCTTCCCAGTAAATATTGGATGCTAACCTCTTATAAGTCTTCAATACCCCAAAGTGGTTAGCTATTGGTGTACAATAATACATAGTTAATAGTTGAGGAATTAACTGAAAAGTAGGCACTAGGAATAATCTGTGTTGGAAATAAAGTAAACCATTGTATCAATGTAATGGCCACTTCAATTCCTTACCATCCAATATATCTTTTATAACCTTTTGAAAAAGCAAGTACCTATTATATTCAACTTTAAGCTACTCCACTATATTGAAACATAGTCTAGATAATGCCATCAGTGAGGCATTATGTTGTCGAGATAAAGAATCTGCAATAATGTTCTCATGTCGTGATTTATATATAATACTATAATCATATCCCAAGAGTTTAATTAGGTACTTACATTAATCTGGTGTAGAAATAACCTGATTTAACAACTCTTTAATGCTTCTATGATTTATTTTTATAATAAAGTGAGCTCCCAACATTGATACTATTTCTTTACTACTTCCACAATGGTATACAACTCCTTAACATAAGTGGAAGCTTTGGTCATATGTTTAGGAAGTTTCTTACTAAAGTAAGAAATTAGGTGTCCTTGTAATAAAACTACCACTACTCCAACTCCTATTCCTAAAGTGTCTGTCTTAACAATAATTGCTTACTAAAGTCTAGTAAAACAAGAATAGGGGTTAATACCAAAGTATGCTTAAGCTTTTGAAAAGAATTCCTTACTTCATTTGTCTATAAAAAGTTGTCATGTTACAACATGTCAGTTAAAGGGGCTGTTATCATAGCATGTCTAGTAAAGCAAGAATAGGGGTTAATACCAAAGTATCTTTAAGTGTTTGAAAAGAGTTCATTGTGTCATCTATCCATACAAAGTTTCCATGCTGCAATATGTCAGTTAAAGGGGCTACAATCATAGCATATCTCTTGATAAACCATCTGTAATATCTAGAGAGCTCCAGAAAAGCTCTCAATTGTTTGACATTCTGAGGTAATGTTACTGTTGTACTACTTGTACTTTACTTAGTTCTTGTCACACTTCTCTATGACTAACAATATGACTTAAGTAATCAATAGTGTTCTTCCTAAAAGCACATTTATTCTTTTTAAAATAAAGAGTGTTGTCAACTAATATTTGCAACACTTGAGTTAAATGTGTAACATGTAACTCCAATGTCATACTATAGACTAAAAATATCATTGAAAAATACAATAATGAATTTTCTTAAGTATAGCTTAAAGATCCTATTCATGATAGCTTGAAAAGTGGCTAGGGCATTATTTAACCCAAATGTTATCACCAAGAATTTATAGTGGCCTTCATAGGTTCTAAAAGTAGTCTTCTCAACATTTTGCGGATGCATTTGAATTTGGTGATAGCTTGATCTTAAGTTCAATTTAAAAAAAAAAATAGGCATCCTTTAATTCATTTAGTAACTCATCAATTTTCGATACTGGAAATTTATCCTTAACAATAACTTCATTAAGGGCCTTACAATCAATCTAAAATATCAAACTTTCATCCTTTTTCTTCACGAGTAATACGAGTGAAGAGAAAGGACTGATACTATACTGAATAATCCCCTGCTATAACATCTTTTGAACTTGCTTTTCAATCTCCTACTTCTAAAAATGAGGATATCTATATGGTTTAACAATAACAAGGCCTCTTCCTTCTTTAAGATAAATACGGTGTTATATTTCTTTAGCTGGAGGTAATGATGATGAAACCTTGAATAATTGAGAAAATTTGCCTAATACTTCCTCTATAAGAGAGTATTACGTGTAGTTATCTCTAATTTTACTTCCACTAATGACCCATTTTATCCTCCATTCGAAATCTCATTGTCAACTTAGCATAGTCAATCATGATAGGACCTAAATCGATAACTATTATACTCCAAAACCACATCTGCTTCTTAAATTGAAAGGATAAAAATGTTTGTAAATTCCATACCCTGAATTTCTACTTTTAGATTAGTACATTTCTCTTCACAATCCAATTTTTGACCATCACCAATCATGACTTAGAACTTAGGAGAGGGAAACATAGTAAGATCCAAATACTTGGCTAATCTACTTTCAACAAAATTATGACTAATGCGTGAATATACCAAAATTGTAACAACATGCCCTTCAATACTACCCTTAAATCGTAATGTATGAGGGATTGACTCACCTGATAAGGCATGATAGATGATAGCTATTGAATCTTCTTCTTGCATCACTAGATCCTCTTCAATAGTATCACTACCTTGCTCTTCTAATAATTTTTCTTCATCTTTTTGTAAAAGCAAGAGAAACTTTGCCTTACACTTATAACCCTTATGATTCTTCTCATCACAGTTGTAACGTAAGCCCTTCTCTCTTCTAACATTCATTTCTTCTTGGGTCATCTTTTTTATTAGTAGAGTTGGCTTAGTAGTACTCTCATTTGTCATAATATTTAATGATTTAGTGTTCTTATTATTGTTTGGAAAAGATCTTGAAGACTGAATGGATGAAGATGATTTATTTACTAAAAAAGATAGACTCTTCGAGTAAAATTACTGATTTGAATGTTTGGCTTTGCACATTTTAGCAAGCCATATTGCTTCTAAAATAGATAAAGGACAAACAATTTATACATCTTTTTGTAAGTAAGATTTCAAACTTAATACAAAACAACTAGTGTGAAAGCTTTCAAAAAGTCCATGAACTATATTTGATAATTCCTCAAAATGAGATTGATACTCAACAATAGTTCTTTTCTATGTAATTTTTGCTAACAATCCTTGAATATCCTCGAACTTTGATGGACTAAATCATATTTGTAATGTAATTGTAAAATTGCTTTAAGAACTCAACTGCTTATTAGGGTACATCCATTAGTACCAATTGAAAGCTCTATCCTCTATTACAAATGATGCGACAATGATACACTTACGATCCTTGAATATCCTCGAACTTTGATGGACCAAATCCTATTTGTAATGTAGTTGTAAAATTGCTCCAAGAATGCAGCTGCTTATTAGGGTACATTCATTGATACCAATTCAAAGCTCTATCCATTGCAAATGATGTGACAGTGATACACTCACATCAAGAAACTAATGGAAGTCCAAAAATTAATTGGTTTTGAAGATCCATCCATCTGGATCTATACCTTTGGATTTGATATGGAAACACCAGTACTCTAATTCTTTTGCTTATCATTCAACATACTCTGTAATTATGATAATTGTTGAGCTAAAAGCTCAAATTTGTCTTGCACTTCCTCTTGCAATCTTTGTTGATTATTTTGCAAAGAATTGATCTTTTCATCCAAGATTGAAGCTCTTGTTGAATTCATTATGATGAGAGCACAAAATTATTAACCCCTTAAGATATGAAAGCATAGCTTAATTAGCTAAAAGCTATGCCACTCAATAATCCTAATTGTCATTTTTCACTTTCTCGACTCTTCTACAAATGAGTCTCGAAACCTTAACTATCTCTTTGTGTTTACTCTCTATTCTTATTCTCTTATGAAAAATGGATACTAACTCAATAATCCTAATTGCCATTTTTCACTTCACTTTCTTGACTCTTCTACAGATGAGTCTCAAAACCTTAACTCTCTTTTTGTGTTTACTCTCTATTCTTATTCTTTTATGAAAAATGGATACTAACTCAATAATCCTAATTGTCATTTTTTACTTTACTTTCTTGACTCTTCTACAGATGAGTCTCGAAACCTTAACTCTCTTTTTGTGTTTACTCTCTATTCTTATTCTCTTATGAAAAATGGATACTAACGCTTGAATCTTGTTGTAAATAGGTGTTTGCATTGGTCTTCTCCAGTAGACCAAGACTCTTATAAAAGTAAGGCATTTCCTTATTGATTGTAATGAAGGATGATCCTTCATTTCTCTTCTTTTTTTTTTTTTTTCCTTTTATTGTCTACAGACTTGTAACTATTACCTATTTGCTAGTTAGATATGTTTGAGATTTGTTATATCTACTAATTGTTGAGTATGATTTACTGTTTATTACAATTGCTAATCTATCATGTACGATCTATTGACACTCTTATTGATTCATCGTAAAATCTCTAAATTTTCTAGGTTTCTTAGTGATTTTCTTACTTTCGGTCATAACATAATCTTATTTAAGTTCTCTTTAATGTATATTGTTATATATAAGTAGGAAAACAAAGAGTGAGATATATGTCACAAAACTTTTATGCATAGTAGTATCTAATCGGGTATCATCAACTAAAAACCAAAAAACTAAACCTTTGCTCTTTTTTGGCTTTTTTGTTGGTTTAAAACTTTTTTAAACCGAAATATCTGGTTTTAGGTTTGTCCAAATAAAAAAATAAAAGAAAAATGGAAACAAAATATTAAGTTACTTAAATTATATATCGTATATATATGATGTCATGCATAGATAGTTAAAAATACATTTACATCAATGTAAAACAATATGTTATATGATTTTACATCATAATGTAACCCAAGATTTATCCCTCAGCCGGTTTGTGATCATCCATGAATATTGACTTTAAGCACACAAGAACGAACCAAAGGTGCAGCCGGAAAAGGCAAAAACGACAACATTATCTGTATAATATATTAATGAGTATTTATTTATTTATTTTTAAATATGTCCACAAAAGATAGTGTAAGAATCCGTTCAGCATTTGTTATAAATTTAAATAACTTTGATAAAATAATTTAAGAATCCTTCAAGTCAAGAGGCTGTAAATGCTAATAACTTTGATAGTAACTAGTAAGTAATGACGGACAACGCCAAAGTTTGACCATTAGTAATCACGGTTAATAACCAAAAAGCACTAATAAGGAAAATGATTTCCATTTTTAAAATATAGAATCAATTTCCCTCGGTTTTTATGCATACTTCCGTGATGATCAATCACCACCACAAGCAATTGATTGCCACCTTTACCTCTCGAGATCACCTGTTGGTTGGCTGGATTTAGAAAGGTCTACTTTAATCATAAGCTTGTTTTCTAATTTATTGATTTATAAATAGTATCTATGCTTCCATTAGATAATTCAATTCATCAGCTCGAAAGGAAACAAAAAAGAAAAAAAAAAGATCTTGAGATTAAAAAATAAATAAACACATAAATATATACTAATATTTGAACTGCTCATGATTATAATTATCAAGAAAGGATGCTGTTGTTACCGTTAGGCTGAAAGCCAAGTCCTGAAAACCATTCCACAATTGAGCACTTTATACTTGTATGCAGTTTAGGCATAAACCCGAAAACACATGATCCATGTAGCCTATTGGATGGTAAAACTTCAGATGTTAAGAGCAACAACTGAAGAAGAATCAGCAATTTTCACTGTTTACAGCTCCTTATGAGTGACTAGTTCTGTGAGGAAGGTCTTCACAGTTTTGATCATGTCATGTGATGTAAACCCATCATTTTCACTATAGAAAAAGTGCAACACGGTGCTCATATTCCAAAACAAGTCCTTGCAAGCTCTTGCTATGACACTACCCTTTTCCTGCAAAACCATCCTCAGAAGTTCCCTTCTGTAACTACCAATCATGTCATTCATTCTATTGATGGCTTCTTCTTGGCTCATACCTTCATGAATCATTTGCAATGCCACAGCATTTAGTTTCCCTTCCTTGGATTCCCTCTGAATCGTAAAGGTGAACATCGTTAATTAACAATTTTAAAGTCTAGGAAGTTTTGTGTGTGTCTAGCAAAGTTTTGTGTGTGCACACGTGCGTGAATGCATACATGCGTGTACGTGTGCACGAGTGTGTTGTGCACGCACCTGCGTTCGTCTGCATGTCTGTGTGTGTGTGTCTGCTTGTCTATGTGTGTGCATGTGTGTGTGTGTGCACACGCGAGTGTGAGTGAGTGTGTGAGTGTGTGTGTGTGTGCATGTGTGCGTGTGCGTGAGTGTCTCTGCACGTGTGCATGTATGTGTGTGTGTCTGCGTGCTTGCGTGTTTACAGGCGTGCGTGTGTCAGTGTGTCCATCTCAATTTTTGTCCCTGTAAGAAAGGTACCTTAAAACCCATAATGTCGTTTAAAAGACGCCCGCAAGTGCTCATAAGCCTGAAAAGATCGTTGAACTCAACACTCCGGACAGCAGATTCGGGCAGCTTAGGCCCAACGAGGTAGAGAGTTGGGAGAACAATTGGTCCAAGCGCAAATGACACAAATGCATTAGCCATGTACTCATCGATTGTTGGCACTGAGCTCTCTCTTGCCCATTTAGCTTCTACAAACATAGACTCGAGCAAATCTAACCACTGCAAATATTTATTTAAAAAAGGAAAAAAAAGCAATAGCCGATGGTTATTACGTGCACCTCGTGCCAAATAAATCCGCTTACAATGGAGGTATGAAAAAACTTATCTTACAATTTCAGCTATGTGTTTGGTCACATCTCTTCCCTGCCACTTGACTGCTGTTTCACCAATCTCGCAAATTGTACTTTTAAGTGCTGAAAATATAATCTCAACTTTCTCCGAACAACATTCAGTGCTGATATTCACATCCCACCTATTGTTTAATTTTTATCAGACTCTGCTACGATTTTAGCTTAGAAGATAATTTGGCATATCAAAAGAAAGATGAAGCAGCTTAACCCACTTTTTAACTAACTGTATGAGATTTTCAATTTCCTCAATGGAACCTCCAATATCGAAAAAGTCATCAACCACGGTTGTAAGCACACTGTTCTTTGCCCAGGTTAAGCGAGCATTTGAGAGTTTAGGACCTGAGAGCGTTGCTGCAGCAGAGAAGTAGCAATAGTGCAGCTTCTGTCGTGCAAACTCCAGTTTGTCCAACCTGTTCCCTGCATTCCATCTGCTCATATATGAAGGTGTTGACTCTTAGTGCATGTTTACCATTTAAATTGGCACATACAAGAATGTTAATTAATCCACAAAATAAAGAGTCATAACCATAGTCATAACCCTTTTTTCTTTAATATTATATCTTCTGATAGAAACTACCATCATACTCATAACTAAAGATAAGCAAGTTCAATTATCACTTTCTACAACTTTTTTTCCGGAGATGGATACCTTCCTAGATATTTGAGCTCTTCCTGATGCATCAATTGGCATTTGTTAAAGTTCTCTATTGCCATATTCAGGACATCCACATTACTGATGTTAGTAGATCTGATATATGAAAAGTAGAGAGAGTCAATATACAAGTCGGGATTTCATTTATGACCTTAAAAAGAAAAAAATTGCAAAGTCGCCAACAGATTTCTACCGATATGCAGTCTTTAAAATTCGAGAATTGTCTGTGTTATAGTTCTCCATGTTTCTTCTATTTCCCAGCCTTTCCAGATTTGCAATAACAGGATATCGAAGAGCATCGTCAAACTGATATCAAAAAGAAGAGATCACACAATAAATAATATTGGAAAATTAACTATCAGAAGAAAAAAGAGAGCATTTGAACTAGACCCCTATACCTTCTGCCGGATATACTTGTCAAGTCTATTACCATACATTTGAGGGTTGAGCATTCCCTCTTCAAGGAAACGACAAGTCCAAGATTTAATTCTATCTAGGACGATTTCATCCTGGTAGATAGTCATTTGTGAAGCTCTATACAATTCCAAGACTGCACCAGTGTCATTAACATATCCTTCGAGTGAATCATGGAAATGGTCCTCTTCAGCGAAAGCAGATAATTTATCTACATGAAAATTAAAGCAAGTCACATCATTCCAGAATATCACAAAGATTTTTCAACATTAAAAAGGAAAAAACACGATGAAACCTGCAGAGACATCATAGCCATGCTTGCGCAATATCCTAAACGCCATTGCAGTGGCGGCAACATCCAGAAACATCTCTTGTTCATCCTGCAACCAATATCTGTTTGATGGCTAACACCAATAAGAGAAGAGGCATACGCATTCTTTATGAGTTTTTTTTTTTAAAAAAAAAAAGATGATGCCAACAGAATAGAGATATCCCCAGTAAGGCACTTGAGGAAACACAAGAGGCCTGAAGTCCGAATACAAAGGATATATTACCTGTATATGTGATCCAACACGGAGGCAATTTCCTCTTTGAAATAACAATCAATCCCTAATTTTTCCAGATTATCAACCATACAGAGACGAGAATACAGCTCCATAGGATAAATTGCAGGAACTGACAGAGAACAGCCAATAAAATGTCAAAATAGATGCATTGAGAAGCAAGGACCATTATCACAGAGGAGATGGGCACACCTGCATCTCTGAACTTCTCCAATAGAGAATCAAGGTAATGGAGACAACCAGGACTTTGGGTTTGTGAGAGAGCAAATGCTGTGGTAGAAGGTGAGTTGAATAATGATCCGTTCTTTCTTTGATATTTCATAATCATTTCCCAATCACAGAGTTCCCCCATTCCTTCTGAAACATAAGACAGGTATATCGTCTTCCCCTCCGAAATGCTCTCATTTCCTCTAAGAAAATGCAAAATAAGAGTAATTTATGTATTCTTTTTGAGTTAGTCAGCGACACGTACCCTTAATGATAGAATATACAACTCCAGTTAATAATACCACAGGTTATATGTTGAATGATTCAGAGTCAAGAATTATTTTAGGGGCAAGGAACAAAGTGGTTGATTGATGCAGAAGATATCAGCTTCACTGCAGCGTACAAACATGGTAATGAATAATGGAGCTCTACATAGCCAAGGAAGAAAAAAAAAATCCCCTTGATGACATCATTCTAATTGACTGGTTGACCCAACAACCTATTGAAAATCTACCATTTTCATTTTTGGTTCAAAGCACATTAAAATGAAAAGAATGCAATCATGATATTGCTACCTCCTCAGATCCATATTTCTCCTGCGATGCACCATATCTTCATCAATTGATCTTAAGGGCAAGTTTATATTCATACATTTAGCTTGCTCGATCATACCAGAAAATATGATATCAAATCCGATAGGTGAATGTTGATTCTCATCGTTAACAGTAGCAGAATTTGATGCAATAAATTCAAGGCCTGCAATATCAATGACAATTTTACCTAATTTTGCACATCAACACCATAAACTGAGTGGATGAGCTCATTTACCCTTGTTTACTTGTCTTTCGCCAACTGCCCATTGCTTAAGTGCAAGGATGCATGCTAATGTCGATGACAATGCATCCTTCATTAACCATGGATGGCGATCAGGAAGACCCCAAGAACCATCAGACAACTGATTATTCAATAACCAATTTATGCACGTAGGAAAATGAGGGGCCTTAACTGAGTTTGGTGAAGGGACCCTGGCTACCCAAGCAGTATCATATGAAGATACTGACAGATCAATCTTATTAAACATTTCCCTAACTAGTTCTTTCTTTTCCTCAGAGAACTGCATGTATGAGAAAATAGCATTTATAAGTTTGAACACTAACTTTGCTTTGGAAGAACAGCATGGACATGAAGTAGGATGAAATACCGGAATGGTAACATATTGTGCAACTGACTTTAATCCAGAGTCCAAAGAAACAGTCTCTGAAAAGATTAATTTGACTTGAATAGTAAGTACACAAGAAGGAAATCGGCAGCTGTTGTATGAACAGTAAAACATCTCTCAAAAAGAATGGAAAACATTCTGACCGTAACAGGCTGCTATAACGTTAAAAAAATTAAGATACAACCTCTCGTTCAAGCATATTAAATTTTTCCTACTGCAAAAAGTACCAAATTCATGGATGATTGAATCAATTACAAGTCATGGTCTTGCAATGAAACAACACTTTACAAGTCATAGTCTTGCAATAAAACAACACTGACACTATATTCGGCAACATCAAAGTCACCACACCACTCAGAAGAAATGGGAATCATATACATCTTGACCATAACATGACAATTTTCTTTTTTCATTTTTATTTTTATTATTATGATGAAATACCATCCTGGGCTATCCGAATGCATATTCCATGATGGTGATCACTTCCCCAGGAATCCTTCTCCTAATCTTAAGTTCTTAACCATAAGAGCATTATCCTAAAATCTAACTACTCATGATCTCAACTTAGGACAATCAAGACGCCGTTTGTTCCATAAGAACAGAAGACAAATAGTTCTTCATTTAAAAGAAGATACTCATAAATTTCCTTCAAAATGAAAACCTATATTCTCTACTCCTGATCAATTTCAACATGAATATTAACCACAACAATCGGTTGCCACCTGCTGCCATCCCCACATAACTTCGAGCACTGGGAATTCATTTATTTAATTCCATGAACTAGGATTACACAAAATCCAGTTTGCTCTTATTTTTCATGCGAGTGTAGTTTGGAAGCAAGAGAGCATCACACAACATTATCCTGGTTTCTCCCATTTCCTTGGAGTCCTATTCGTACAAATTACTAGCTGATAGGATTCGAAGGAATCAGAAGCAACGAATCATCGTTTTCTGATCCCTATCCTCAAATCCTCACTTAAAAATAAGCGAAAATTACTAAATAGGCTTTAAATGCTACTGATTAGCACACTTGCTTTCATAAAACCATGTTATTCTGCGAACCAAATTGTAAGTAACAATGAAAAAACGAACATTAGTACTTGAAAGCTAGTGAATTTTCTTACATCCTGAGAGAATACTAAACCTTTTTTTTTTGGGTGGTGGGGTGGGTGGGGGGCGCGTGGTGGGTGGGTTTGTGGGGGAGGAGGAACCAGCACCCGGTAAAAAAATCTCGACAAACGACAATCATAAAGCTTAAAATAAAAATTAAAGCAAAGATGGTAAGAATGGTGTATGTTTATCAGCAATCACATAACATCATGATCAAACTGAACATGAGAATAACAGCCGACGATCAACAAAAATCGAGGTGAGAGACAGGGAAAGAAAGAAACACCTGATGAGTAGGGAAAAGAAGTGGCATGAAAATTGGTACGTGAGAAGGACATTGAAGATACCCCAGCAAGGAGAGAAAACACAAATATGGTGCTCGATAAAAATTTCCGAAAATTTTTCAAGATTTTTTATGTTGGTTTTGGGTTGGAGAGTGAAGAAGAGGGAAGTAGACAGAAAGCTGACGGAAAAAGAGCCGTTCACTAGTCACTTTGAGCCCGCGCACTCTCTTTTTTGGTTTGCGTGCGACCGTCTCAACGGCAACAATATTGTACTTTCTTTTATGAAATGCCAGGAGATTTTCGGTAATCCTTATATAGTTTTAATATTTAATAAGATAAGTGGTTTTTGTTTCTTATCTATTGTTTATCTATTATTTATATAATAAAGTCAAACCTGATTTTTAACTATTGTAACTATAAAAATTTAGTATCCTATGGTTCTAAGGCATTTAATGTAGTCCGCACCATTTTTAATTGTAACAACTACAAAAATTTAACGTTTTATGGTTTTAAAGCATTTAACATATATCATATGTATGTTTGATAACTATTGCAACAATTTGAAATTGATCTGATAAGCTCTTCGACTGCATCCCATTCACTCATATAATATGTCTAGTTTTCCTACATATGTGACGCTTTCTTCAAAATTTCTCTCATTCAATCCTTTCCCTCGTGATTTGTTTTATTATTTATTAATTCTCTTATTCTTTTTATTTTGCTTAAGGATGATCAAAAAGAAAATTTTTTAATGTTGACTTGCTAAAATGGGAAGGCTTTTATAATTCATAAATTTTATAACTAGACTACAAAAAATTTAAAAAAAATCTTAAAGGACTTTAATTTAGTTTCTTTATTTTTTAGCACGTATATCACAAGTATATAATTTGCTAGTGTATATATATATATATATATATATATGGAATAAAATGAGATTAACTATTTAAATTTTTTTTTTTGTAATTTCCATTCCTTTAAAATTGGTATATAATGTAACAATTGTTGATGAGGAATGAAATAGAGGTTTGATAAGCTATGAACATATTAAATTGTTATTTATTGGTTTTACTATGTATTTTTAGGGAAAAAAATTAATTCAACATCAAATAGCTATTTATAGATTCAAGGAATGAATAACTAAATACTTTTGTGAAAAGGATTTTTTACACAATTATTGTAAACGACTTAAAATATAACTAAAAGATATAATAGGTCTCCTATAACGAATAAAAAGGAGAATAAGATTGTCATTATTGTAAAGTGAATAGGCTATTAAATATGGTATTTGTATTCCCTCTTTATAGGGAGTATAAAATTTAAGTAATTGAATAATTATACCATTGATAACATCATAGGTTGACAACATCCCTCTAAAAATAAAGCCCTCTTTTTAACTTATGTTATTACCTATATGTATATAACATATATAATGTTGCACACCATATAGAATTATAACGTTATACATAATAGTAATATATTATAATAAAATATAACAAAACATATGTAATAATATGTATTGATAGGAGATTTTCATTAAAGGTCCAATAGGCCCATAATGATTTCTTAGAGGCCTTGGCTAAGCCCTTATAACCCAATTCGACCTGTTTTGATTTATTGGACCCAGATCGATATGTGAGGCCTAAAGAATGAACAACTTGATAAAGTTCAAGGTTAGCAAGGATGTGAGTAAACCTAAAAAAAAAGCTCAAAATAGGTTGAAATAAAGGTTATAGAAATTTAACTACCGAAGCCTAAGTCGATAGACATTAACTTATATGTTTGAATGTTTAAATTAAGGCATAGGTAATGTGATTAGGAGCTCAGTTATCATTAGGATTTATTGTAAAAAATTAAAACCAATGAGTCCTTTGAAAATATCAAAGAAAATAGTAGGGATAGGTCGGGGAATTGAATATAGTAACTAATATAAAGCTACTTAGAGGATATGATTTACCTACGAACACAATACGACTTGACACTGTACTTGCACTTCACTTGATGTAACGCACAAACTAATACCAAGGTTTACCCACTACTAATTTTGAGTTACTCGACAAGACTAGATAAGAATACATAAAAATGGACTTAGAGAGGAATATCTCACAAGGACCAAGTATATTTAATGTCTGTAAGGAATGTACAATAATGCGGCTATAGAGAAAAGTGACTATTTATAGTAAGTCTTTAGGGTAATAATACAAATAAAGAAAATTGTAGAAAGACATATATGAAAAGGGGATTCTTAATACATACAAAAAGGGTAAAAAGTATAAAGGATAAAAAGGAATAAAAGTACAGTATCAGGTAAAAGGATAGGTAACAACTCATTAATGGTTTTATACTAAGGAATCTTTGAATGCAGCAGCTAAGCTGGATTATGATGTGGCGGCATCAAGCGTTGTTGAGATGAATAAGGAATGCCATAAATATAAAGGTTTGGTCGAAAGAGACATACTCGTCCAAGAGGGGCCCAGTTTAATCCATTCGGCAGGTTACTCTTAGCACTCGACAAATAGTCCTCAGCACATGAGTTCTCATCAACAGCGTAAGGGTTTACACAGAGCTAAGTGTAACTAAACTGAGTTCTAAAGGAGTTCACCTACCATTTCTTAGTATATTGTTTCTCATTCTCGGCAGGCTGACGAAAGAGAATCCTCCTAACAAGAGACTAAAGGTCTTGAAGGCGTATGCGAATAAGAGGGCTAGAGGTCAGTATTTCGTCAACTCCCCGAAGTTATTAAAGATTTGCCCTCAAATCTTGGTTTTCTTCTTTGTCAAGCATATAGGGCGTTAAGTTAGCAATATTGAAGGTAGTAGACATGCCGTACTTGTTGAGCAGCTCAATCTCATAAGCATTGTCATTGATACACTTAAGGGTCTTATAAGGTCCATATGCTCTAAGGGATAGTTTGTTCGTCCTCTTTCCGAGGAAATATTCTTTACTAAGGTGAATCCAAATAAGGTCCTTAGGAGTAAAAATGATTCACCTCCTTCCTTGTCTTCCTTATTCCTTCTATTGAGCTACAGTCTTCACCAGTTGTTCGACAACCTTTTGATGTAACATGTAAAATTCCTCAGACACTGCAAGTCGAATCGGTTTTCCCCTTGAGGGGTAGGGCTAATAATCAGATCCAAGGGTAAATTCGGGTTAAGTTCATAAATAAACCTCAAATGGCGACCTTCCTGTTAAGTTGTGGGTGGAGTGATTATAAGCGAACTCAATGACAGATAGGCATAAATCCCAATGATGTAAATTTTTGCCAACAACCGCTTATAGGAGGTTGCCGACTGTCTTATTCACAACTTTGGTCTGGGCATTTGTCTAGGGGTGACAAGAAGTACTAAAAATGAGCTTAGTGCCGAACTTTTTCCACAGGGTTCCCTTGAAGAAGCTCATGAATTTTAAGTTACGATTGGATGCAATAGTTCTCAACATTCCGTACAGTTGCACAATTTCCCACAAAAAGAGGTTAGGGACAAATAAGGTATCATTGGTTTTGTGGTAGGGAATGAAGTGGCTCATATTGTCGAACCAATCGACCACTGCCATAATAGAGTCATGTCTTCTCAACATTTAAGGAAGGCTGAGTATGAAATCCATTCTTAGGTCGATTCATTGCCGCTCAAGTATAGGGAGGGGTGTATATTCTCCATACAGTTCCTTCCTTCCTTTTGTATATTTACATACTTCTCACCTCTTAAGAACTTGGCGTACATCCTTCACTATCTCAAGCCAATAGAAATGTTCTAGCAATATTTCAGTTGTTCTTTTTTCTCCAAAACAGCCGGCTAAGCCTTCAGCATAAGCTTCTCGAATGAGTAGTTCTCTAACCAAACTACTCGAGGCATAGACTTATTTGCCCTTCATTAGGAACCCTTGGCTTATGTAGAACCCATTCGCAACTCTAACGTTATACCTGGCTACTGAGGGCCTAAAATACGAATCATGCTCATATTGATCAGGCAGTGTACCAAATCTAAGTACCTTATCTTGTATAGTCATAATGAGGGTATGATGACGAAAAAGAGCATCCACCATGGTATTGGTATTTCCTTTCGTATACCGGATGACGTAGTAGAAGGAGTCCAAGAATTTGAACCATTTGGCATGATGTCGAGAAAGTTTTTGTTGCCTTCGAAGGTATTTAAGAGACTCATGATCTGAGTAGATGATGAATTTTTTTGGCAACAAGTAATGTTGTTAGTTCTATAGTGTTCAGATAAAGACATAGAACTCCTTGTCATATGTTGAATAATTAAGGACAGCTCCTTTGAATTTTTCGCTGAAATAAGCAACGAGTCGATGCTCCTACATAAGGACAAGACTAATGCTGAATCCAAACTCATTACATTCTACCTAAAAAACTTCCTTAAAATCTAGTGAGGTAAGTACTGAAGTAGATGTCAACTTAGATTTTATATCTTCAAGGCTCTTATAAGCTTTCTCCGACCACTTAAACTTAGAGTTCTTCCTAGTCAATTCGGTTAATGGTACATCTATGGAATTAAAGTTTCGAATGAATCTCTGATAGAATGAAGCTAAACTATGGAAACTTCAGACTTCGGCAACATTAATCGGTGTCGGCCACTTAAGAACAACTCTAACTTTCTAGTTATCAACTCAGATTCCTCCCTTTGAAACAACATATCCAAGAAATAAAACTTCACTTTGGTAGAATACACATTTCTTCAAGTTGTTGAATAATCTCTCGGTACGGAGAGTGTTAAACATAGATCTTAAATGCTTAATATGAGAAATGAGGTTAGCACTGTAGACCAGAATGTTATCCAAATACACTATGACACATTTGCCAATTAGTATCCTTAAGATATGATTCATGAGCTGCATAAACGTGTTCAGTGCATTTGTCAAACCAAACGGCATCACCATCCATTCAAATAGATCATCCTTTGTCTTGAAGGTCATCTTCCATTCATCTCTAAGTCTCATTTGTATTTGGTGGCAGCTACTCTTCAGATAAATCTTTAAAAAGATGTAAGCACCATACAACTCATTGAGCATATCATCCAACTATAAGATTAGATATCGATACTTAATGGTTATTTTGTTGATGGTATGGCTATCAATGCACATTCTCCATGACTCATCTTTCTTCAATACTAGTACGGTTGGTATGGCACATAGATTTATGCTCTCTTGGATATATCTGCGATTCACCAAGTCATCCACTTATTTCTTTAGCTTGGCTGCTTGCTTGAGGTTAAGCCTATAAGCAGGTCAATTCAGTAAGGTAGCTTCAGGCTAGAGATCAATACAATGTTCTATGCCTCTTAATGGTAGTAAACCTCTTGGCATGTTGACGAGTAATAGGTCGGCATACTTTCGTAGTAATATCTACACTTCAACAAGTAAGCTTTCGACTTCTCTTAACTCTATGAGCTTCCTGATTAATAAGAGAACATACTCTTCCTCCATAGTTTCTTGGTAAAATTGAGCATAAGAAATCACTAGGGATTTCCATTACATAGATCGGCCAATCTTCTCTTGAGACTCCAGTACTTCCTTGGGGCTTATAAGAGTCAAAATAATTTTCTTTCCATCTTTTTTGAACATGTAAGTACTCTTATACCCATCATGTAATACCCTCAAGCTAAAACAGCTAAGGTCGATTGAATAAGATGTGAGAAGTGCACATGAGAAGGACGTCGCACAATACCTCGTCCTCATACCAGTCACCAATGGTGATTAGCACTTTGACTTGTTTGATAATAGGTAAATCTCTTTTCTCATTCAACCAATGAATCTTGTAAGGTTTAGGGTATGGGTAGGTCGATAGCTCTAGGGCCTTGACGACTTTTGTTGCAATGATATTGGTACAGCTTCCCCCATTAATGATCAATGCACAAAGTTTGCCCTTCACCTGGCAATTTGTATGGAAGAGGTTCTCTCTCTGTTCATTTTTCTCGGCTACAAAAGTACTAAGAGATTGTTAAACGACAAAATAGTACTCGGCACCAACCTTAGGCGATGTTACGACATCGGTGTCTTCTTGAAACTCTTCAAACATCTATTCAACTCTCATCTCTTCCTCTCCTTCACTCATACTCTCTACTTTAAACTAGGGTTTGTCTCTCCTTATAATCATGACTAATTGATTTGGACATTGACTAGCTACATGTCTATATTTGAGACATTTGAAACATTTAATTCTTGAGTCTTCCTACTTAAGCTTTGACCTAGATCTCTTCGGACCTCAGTCCCCTTAGCCTTATCTTTACCTCGGCTCTCTTAAGGCTGGTTCAACACCTATCATTGGCGGTTTGCCTCAAAACTATTGGGTATTTAGTCATTTCCTGTTTAGCTCGGTACACTACTTCTATTTGATAACATTGGTCGGCTATTCAGCATTCGATTAGTCTGGCTCTTCCTTTGCCTTTCGACTCTCTGTGCCACTTTGATGGTCTCATTTAGAGTCCAAGACTCTATAGCTCCACTATGTTACTAATCTCAGTTCTTAGCCTAGAAATGAATCATGCTATAGTTTGCGTCTCACGCTCATCAAAATCATACCAGATAATGAGCAACCGAAACTCTCAGACATAGTTATCTACTGATCTGTTACCTTGTCTTAAATCTTAGAGAAGTCGGAAAGTGTCTTTTTCATAGTGTTCAGGAAAGAACTTACTTCTTAAGACTCTCTCCATCTCATTCTATGTTCGGACTTCGTATCGGACTCTCACACGAATGTTTTGCAGCTTCTTCCACCACATTGCTGTATATCTAGAAAATTCCAATGCAACCACTAGAATTCGGATAACATCTTCATAGTCATAAAAGTTAAATATTTTTTCAATCTTTTCTTCCTAATTTAGGTAGCCATTAGCACTACAAAACTCATTGAAACTCGAAATTTGTACCTTGAGATGCTTACCAAACTCTACTTCCCAGTCTAATTACTCTCTACCATACTCTCTAAGCTTACGTTCGTCCATCCTAACATATTGCTCTTCCTCTTCATACTCTTCAACTTCATCCAACTCAAGTCTCCTTTTCACAACTATGTCGGTACGATGGGGTTATGCTTGGTTCATAGGAATGTGTTCCATGGCTTACTGCTTATCCATCTGTCTCCTTGGCCTACCTCTCATTTCTTGACCCTGTTCAATGATAACTCTCTCTTGCGGTCCAGTCTCTAAGACTCTTTGTACCGAGA
This sequence comes from Lumnitzera littorea, assembly GCA_024138015.1. Lineage (NCBI taxonomy): Eukaryota > Viridiplantae > Streptophyta > Magnoliopsida > Myrtales > Combretaceae > Lumnitzera > Lumnitzera littorea. The sequence goes on from JAMXBB010000007.1 coordinate 95,354,315, forward strand.
CAGCTAGATTAGCCATAATAGCAGTAAGGTTCTGTATCTATTCATCGGTAGTACGTAGTGTTTGTTAGGTAACACGACTACGACCATGAACACCACTATCAACTTCTTTAATCTCTTCTTGAACACTAGGATTCGATGGCCTTAATACAAAGCTTCTGAAGACATTCTTTACACAAGAAATTCCTATACTTCATAGAAAATACCAATTTGAACAGTGAATTGCAACTTGCACTGCTCTTCTAAATGAAAACAAAGTGCAACAACAACAGATTAGTAGGAACTATTGCAACACTATTCTCAGTTATAACCTCAAGCTCTGATATTAAGATTATATGATATACTTAGGAGTTCAGTTATCACTAAAACTTACCATAGGAAATTAGAACCAACGGCTCCTTTGAAAATATTGAAGAAAATAGCGGAGGTAGGTCAACGAATTGAATATAGTAGCTAATGTGAAGTTGCTCGATGGATATAACTTACCTATAAACACAACACGACTTGGCACTTCACTTGATGTAATACACAAGCTAATGCTTAAGTCTACCCATTACAAATCTTAAGCTACTCAGTAAGACTAGATAAGAGTGCATGAAAAAAGGACTTAGAGAGGAATATCTCGCAAGGACCAACTATATTCAATGTTTGTAAGGAATGTAAGATAATATGACTATAGAGATAAGAGACTATTTATAGTAAGTCTCTAGCGTAACAATGCAAATAAGGAAAATTACAAAATTGCATATATGAAAAGGGGATTCCTAATATATACGAATAAGATAAAAAGGACAAAAGACAAAAAGGAATAAAAGTGTAGTGTCAAATAAAAGGATAGGTGGTAACTCGTCAATGGTTTCATATTAAGGAATCTTTGGATGCAGTAGCTGAGCTGGATCATGATGTAGCGGCATCAAGCATCGTCGAGATGAATAAGGAATGCCTAAGTATAAGGGTTTGGCTGAAAGAGAAATACTTGTCCAGGAGGGGCCTAGTTCAATCTACTCGATAAGTTGATCTTGGTACTCTACAAATAGTCCTTAACACATGAGTTCTTAGTAATAGCGCAAGTGTTTACACAAATTAAGGTGTAACCGAATTGAGTTCTCAAGGAGTTAGCCCATCATCCCTTAGTGTACTGTTTCTCATCCTTGGCAAGCTGATGAAAGAGAATCCTCTTAGCAAGAGACTGAAGGCCTCGAAAGTGTGCGAAAGTAAGAGGGCCAGAGGTTGATAATCCATCATTAGGGCAACAATACTTTAACCATTATTGCATCTACTAACTACCAGCTGCCCTACTTCCTAACAATTAAGACATAGTCCAAGTGGCTAAAGAAGCATGTATAAGCAATTGAACTACTATACTTGACTGGTTTAAGAGTTTTGTCTATAAAAGTTAGTGAAGTTCTTCATTTATCTCTCTTTGGAACCTTTATTATTCAAATACATATTATCTAAACACCTTAAACACTTCACTCTTCTAACTTAGGAATTAGAGTGATTATGCTAAATAATCTTAGCACCCCTCTAACCTTCTTTTTGTTTCTTTGTAGATTAAAAGCCCATTGTAAGCCAACTATGAAGATTGAGTGACAACAATTGATGTCGTCTATGGGAACTCAACCATATGGCAAAAAAGTCATGCGTTTCCAAAAGCAGTAACACTAGTGATGGTGTAACTTCCAATTGGTCCCAACATAGGGAACCACTACAACAAGTGCAATCTAATGGATCTAAAAAGGTTTGTACAGCTAGAGTGTTTATGTGCAAACTTAGCCAAGAAAAATGAAGAAGTGTTAGCGAACTTTAGTAATGAGGGGTAGAATTGGAACTTCCAACATAATTGGAAGATGTAAGTATTCCGTTTATTCACTCAAGTGAAGTGGGCAATGATATACCTATAGTCGTCAACCAAAATATTCAACAAGCATGCTTCCATTGTACTCCTACTGACCACATAGCTTGCTATTTCATGCAAGCATGCAAATTAACAGCATATACCTCCTCTTGTTGTTTCTCGAGGTGGTGCTCTTGCTAATAACCACAATGATAGATTAGAGTGTTAAGAGCCCATTCACATCCCCATCAATCTATTGAAGACATGAGTCTCCATGATTTGGAAGAGTGAATCAGGAGATTATATTGGCACATGTGATTCTAAGAAACAATTTGAATATAAGTTTTCTAGTCACAAGAGTCCAATTGTTTAGGTGATTCATGATGAAGTGATCTTGCCAAATATCAAGATTTCTCAATTGTAGGTTTATGATGGAACAAATGATCCAAATGGTCATCTTTTATAATTTCAAACCTTGATGAATTTACTTGGCTATAATGATGTCATTTTTTGTGTCTACACTAAGTTTGTTGCATTTTTTTTTTTTTATAACGGAAGGGCATGACTGTATAATGATTGGCTACCTCTAAGTACATGAATTACTCTACAAAACCCATGCACCGGGTAAGAATAGTTTGCATTATATAGGTATCCTAAGAAGTAAGGGTAGGTGCAGTTCGGTTCGATTCAGTTCAGTGTATGTTCACCCTCCTTACCGAATTGAACCAAACCTAATTAATGTTCATTTTTTTTAGAAGTCGAATATAACCATACGGTTCGATTTGTAAATTTGTCGAACTTAATTAAAATCAGTTCAATTCGATCCATGGTTAGAATCATTTATATTAAATTTTCACTAAACATTTTTATCTCCAATAAATATAAAATTTCAAATGGAATTTATTTGACTTATTCTTAATAATTGACATAAAATTATAATAAAGAGTAATAAAATATGAAAAATTTAATGAAATTTATGAAGATTGATTAAAAAAATATAAAAAAAGTATAAGATAATTGCATAATTTTTTTATTTAACTAAATAGTTTGGTTTGAAGTAAGTCGCAAACCGTTTATATATAACTAAACAGAATCATAAACTAAATGGATTGTAAAAAAACCAATTTTTCAATTCGATTCAATTTGTGGTTCAATCTGCGATTAGTGGTTTTTTCGCCTAGCCTTACCAAAAAGTGTCTATAGTGGGATATGAATGTAAGACCTTATATAAGTTGTCATGAGTGTGTCTTAGGCCTTAACCGTTAGGCTAACTCCTTAGTGGTAAGTCTGTTGCATCCTCACCAAATCAACATAACCATTTGGATGATAAAGAACGTATAACAATTCAGATTATGTTTGTTGTTAATTCAAAGACCATGTTTAACCTTAGATCTTTAATGCAAGAGTACAAGTGAAGAACCTTATTGAAAGTTTTTGCTACTCATGTTTAGGGTTAGGTAAGAAAATCATAAACTATTAATTGAATCGAAAAATCATTTTTTTTTTTTTATAGTTCGTGGTTCGGTTATATATAAACAATTCGTGATTTGGTTTGGGAAAGTGGATTAAATTAGACCATTTTGAACTGAATCAAACTAGTTAGTTAAAAAAAAAAATAATTTACACAATTATTTTATACTTTTTTGTTCAATCTTTATCGATTTTATCAAATTTTTCATATCTTGTTTATTGTTGTCTTATGTTTAGATTAATTATAAAGATTAAGTTGAGTGAGTTTCATATGAAATTTTACATCCAAAAATTTTCCTTTTCTAATTTGTCTTTTATTATGTGTTTTCAAATGAAGGATCTAACATTAGTATACTTTACATACCTCTCATCCCTTTTCCAAACTTTGGTGTGTCTATTTTGTCTTTTTTGTATCACTTTTGGATGGACAATTATACTTTTCCTCTTTATTATTGTTCATTAGAATAAAGTTTCTTATCTTCGCTCAATCAAGTTAGATTTATTAAGATCTTATATAACTTTTTACTAAGTGTTGTCACAAATATTATAAATATATAAAATTTTAATGGAAAGGAAAATATATTATTGAAAGTAAAAATATTTAGTAAAGATTTGATATAAATTGTTTGAATTGTAGATCTAATAGAACCAAATTGGTTTTAATTAAATTTAAAAAATTTTCTAACCGAATTGATGGTTAGGTTTAGTTTTTTCTTTTAAAGAACCGTTATATTAGATTCGGTTTAATAACAGATAACAAACTATATCAAACTGAGTCGCGTCTACCCAGGCTATTTTGTCATTTTGAAATTCTTATCCACTCCATTAACTTTACTATTTGCGACTTTAACTTTGAAAATTTGAAAATTATCCCTATGAGAAATTATTAGAATTTGTTATTTTGCCAATATTTCCCTTTTTGATTTGTAAGCGCTTTCCCTACTCCATCAAAATCTTGAGCCCTTATGATATGAACTTATAGTTCACCAATATGAAAATAATAATAATATTAATCTTTATAATCATACTAGAATTAGGGGTAGACACGGATCGGTTTGATTTGGTTTTTCTTTTAAATCAAACTAAACCATAAAAATGTAGTTTAGTTTTTTATAGTTTTGAATCAAACCGTACAATTTAGATTATGAATTTTTTCAAACCATAAAATTTCGGTTTAATTTTTTTTGGTTTATAGATCGAACTATATCATCTAGTTTAGAAAAGTATATTTGCAAAACATGTAATTTCATATAATATGTATTGAATTGGTTTAAAAATAATAAGCATTATTATAATAGAGGTTGATAAAATTAATATTCATGTGATTAAAAATCTTCAAATATATATTAATAACTAATTTTATTTTAAAACTTTAAGTCAAATTACATATGTAATTTATATATTATGGAAATTAAAAGTTTAATACATATACATTTCAATAAATTCTTTTAAGTATAATATATATACATTATTTAGTTGAAGTAAGATATGAGTACGTTTTTCATAAAACGGTTTGGTTAGGTCTTATGGATTGGTTTGGTTTGGTTTATCATTTTAAATTAATTATAAATATTTTATTTGGTTTGGATTAGAAATTTTCTAGACCAAATTAAAAAAAAAAAAAGCCATATTTTTAGTTTAGTTCGGTTTAATTCAATTTATGAATTTATTCGGTTTTTTCGCCCACTCCTAACCAGAATACATGTGGAGACGATTTTCTTCTTGGTTCCTCTAACGAGTACCACCAGTTTTCGGGGGGAAAAAAAGAGTACCATGAGAAGGCAAATTTGATTGCGGTTTCAGATCGCATACTAACAATATCCACATAAAATTAATGACTTCTTGGCAATATTTTTTTTTTTTCAATTCTTTTCATCAAAACATATCATAGCTAGCCCTTAGTGCCTTTTAGGGAATTACTTACCAAAGCATTTTCATATGCATAACCCATGAAAAATACATTATGTATATATATAATTATTAAGAATCCTTTATGTAGGGCACCAACTATACTTGCCTTTGTTTTCATGTAAGTTTATATTTATCAATTTTATTTTCAATTACCCTAATTGCTCATCAAATGCCTATTTAGTCTAACATTGAATCAGACTTAGATTGATTACATACATTGTTCTTATTATTTACCCAAAACTTATCACGTTCTTTTATCTACATTTTATTCGGTATCCATTTAAATTGGTTTCAAATCAAGGTTTTGGCAACTTTTCGTTTGAAGTTTGACTTTTGAGGAGCTAAACTAATTATTCTTATATGGAAAGAATTAACAAGAGTTTAGAAGGATCCATCAGGTAATGTGATTATGCGATGATAATATTCCTTCCCACATGATCTTTGTTGGTTCCCGTCTGTTAATATTTTGATTATACGATAATAATAGAATCCGTCTTCTACTAGATGCTTTTCTCTTCCCTTTGTTTCTTTCTCTTTCTCTTTCTCTTTCTCTTTGTCCGTTTTGATAGCTCTTTCTAGTTGGATTTTCCTTGTTCAATGAAGAATAATCACCGAGGCCTACATAAAAATAACAGGAAACGCTAAACGTGTTTCATGCAATTGTCAATTTCTCTCTCTCTCTCTCTCTCTAATTACATTAACACCCGTAGAAATTTTAGACATGACGAAAACAACCGAATAAAAAAAAAACAAAAATCGAATGCTGCATCTTTTAATAGAATTGTGGATGGGACTAAAATAATATATTAAACTAAACAATTAGGTTGATGCAATGGGTCTCACAACCTTGATATAGATGCCGTTTTACATTTTTTAAATTCAAGATATCACAGTTATTCCAGTACCCTTAAGAGGACATTAGCGTAATTTGCTTTTTTTTTTTGGATCAATCTCAGGACTTGTATTAATCTTTTCGGCTTTTTTTTTTTTTTTTGAAATATATAATAATTACTTTGAAATTTATAAATTTCATTATAATTTTTTTAAAAAAAACTCCAGATACACTCATTCGTGGAACCTAATATAAAGATATTGCCTCCAGTTTCATTTTTTTTTTTTCTTTTTTATAATTTGATTAAGTCCATTGATTGTATAAGCCAAAGGAATCTAGTGGACAAAGATAAAGCATCTTATGGAAGCACAAAGGCTAAATTGAGACTGCACATGAAGGAGGATTCTTTTCAATATTTACAATTGTTATTGGGTTGGGTCGCTTGGGTTGGAGTGGTCTCCAATTAATGTCCTGTTTAAACTCCACTTTTCATTACCGGCTGTTATAGCCTAGCAGTATGGCTGTTGCTCATAAATCATGTTCAATTTCTCCCTTTCATCAATAGTTAGGAAAAAAAAAAAAAAATCCATTTTCTATTAAATACACTATTTAAACTTTTAATATGTAAAGGTAATATGTACTTATAAACAGCGAGAAATACATAATTAAAAGGTTGGGGAGTCATCATTGATATCATCAAAATTACTGTCATGTTATTATACAAAAGAAAAATTACAACTTTGAAATTGTCAAATTTAAAAAGAAATCATCAAAGTTCTTTATTTTCTATAGTTGTGATAGGCTGTGAGAAATTCAAATATTTTGTTCTTTTTTGCTTAAAGAATGAATCATTTGTGACTATTTTCCCAAAAACTCAATTTAATTTATACAAAAATCTGTGAAAAAAAATTATTAAAACCAATAGATATTTTTATTTACTTAGTGCCTTAATAATAATATATATAAAGTACAATGAACATCACATATCATGTTATAGCTTATACAATCTACAATACTTTGCGCATTTCATGTAAGACATATAATCATATTATGGTTTAAGTGTAAGATATTGCAAATTATAGGTACAATATATTGTATGAGGAATATACATTAACTTTATTTGTGATTTTTACCATATAGATTAGTTCACATAAAATCTAATTGACATGTATAAATAAGGTAGCTAATTATTTTATTATATCAATTACAAATATTTATCATTGATAGTATTTGGTATATAAAACAATAGGGACAAATAAACAGAAAAAACCGAATCAAGGAAAATTCATTAAAAAAAAAAAAGAAAATGAAGAGACAATATAGTATATTGATATTTATACTAGTGTCATGCAAATAAATTATACAATGAAAAGAAAAGCAGCAAATAAAAAATAATAATAAAGATAGTTGGTAAGTATTAATATTAAAATTGGATTTGAATGAAGATTATTTAATAATAAAAATAAGATAATGAAGTATATAATCAATTTCAAATTTTACCCAACACAACTAAATACAATATTTAAAAAATTTCATATCTTAGAAAAGATCCATTAGATATTAAAACCTCAATGCTATGTGATAGGGTTCTATTAATGAGTATTTTTGAATATTTATATCAAGGTTATAGGAATAAATAGTGCTTCTCCAAAATTAATTTTGAAATTAAATTGAAAGATGGCTTTACTTATGCAAAGCTAGAGGAGAAGAGAAAAGAATTTATCAAAACAAAATACTATCAATTGGATCGTGTATATATTTGATATCTTCTCCTTTTATTTTTCTTGAGACTTGAATTATTTTTTACGTTCTTTTTTTGTCTATAACATTCCATATTTTATTAAGATATTTGAAAATTCTGAAGGATTTTTTTTTTTTTTTTCAGTAAGTGGGAAAACAAAGATGTTTGATATCAGTTATTGCAAGTTGCATTACAAACCACCAAAAAGGGGAAAAAAGCGGGGCAATGTAACAAATCTTTTTTAATTTTTAAATCTCAATAGTCTCTTGGGAAAAAAAAAAAAAAAAAAAAAAAACCTCAGCAGCCATTACGTTAATTTATCTGATTACGAGATGTAGAGTGGGACACTGGAAACAATTCATGATGAGGAACTTGAATTCATATGCAATTCACGATGGACATTCAAGAATTGACGACAAGCCAACTGGCATGCCATGCATGGTGTATTAAATTCTCAAGGCATGCTTGCTATGGTCTAGCCTGAGGAAGAGTGCTGCAGTGGTTTTCAATGTGATTATCACTTTTTTTTTTTTTTTGCCAAAGATTATCATATTAGTTGCTAAGGAAGTACTTACGACTTAGTTACAAGGAATGGAAATTTTGATTTGAAAATATGTTTGCTAGTATGAGACTTGACACGTTTGAAATTTCAATAATAAAATGCTCCCAGAAAATAAATATAAGGAAAAGGGTAAATAGGTAAATTCATTTGCTAGGTTCATAAAAGTAATTTGTAGTTTGTAATATGGAATCAAGAGGGGTTAAATTAGTAATAAAGGTTGAGTCCAACTTTTTCAATTAATCCATTTTTTAATTTCATTAGCAAAATTTTATTAAAAAAAAAATTTCTCATTGGTGAAAGCACTTAAAGATGTAAGAGTTAATGTGAATACGCTTATAAATTTAATAGGATATGCAATACTTTTGCAAAAATAATCTAGCGAGACTAAGTAATTGATAAATAAAAAGAGATACAAATGAGGAAATTGATATGGTTCTACCTGTGTATGAGTATGATAACCCTATGTTTCGAGCCTTTAAATTTAGCATATCGAACAATATTATCCGTTTTAGTTCAAACTTCATGATAAGGTTAGAAAAATTAAAGGAATTAGCGTAATAAAGTAAATTTCTCAAAATAAAGTATATAAAAGGGTTTAATTTAATAAAAATATAAGTTTATCGGTAAAATTGATATTTATTGAAAAAGTTGAGATTCAAGTTTCGAGATATAGCGTGATTTTACAGATAAGTTAATTAATTAATGAAAAAAATAAATAAAGTGAAATTGTATACAATATTGATGTACTTATATAGAATATACATTATATGTATTAAATATGTATAATATAAAAATATAAAATATAGTAAAATAATACAAGAATGGTTATAATAATTTAAAAAGTGACTTCATGAGTCATCAAACTATTAAAGCATGATGCAGTAGCTAGCTTGAAAAGATGAGTCATAAACCAAATAACAAAAAAAGACAACTAGCACCTAGTTGCAATACGAAAAAAATGAGCAATCGACACATGGCATTTATATTTTTTCATACAACCAACCCATATGCCTATAAATGTACCAACACACTTCATCTCATTATTTTAGAAGCTTAAAAACCCAAAAAAAAAAAAAAATAGCTTAGGAAAAAATTTAGAAAAGAAAAAAATATAAGGGAAAAACAAAGGCATTACTTAGTTACGTTTAGTTCACATAGTAGCCCATAACCTAACATGTTAGGGCTTTGGTGGTTGAAGGTAGTTGCCATGAGAAGTCTGGCTAATAAAGCCTCACCATTGGTAGAGCTCTAGTGGCTGGCAATCCGGCCAATTCAAATTTCTACTCATGAAGATAGTTGTATCAAATAGTGGAATAAGCATTAGGCTTAGATAAGTACCCCTACTTGGTTGTTTTGTGTTTACACAGTAGTTAAAAACGTAGACCACTCATTGATTTGTTGTGTGTAGCTATAAGATACATTTAAGTGTATCTCATGGCTTAGAATATTTATACATTGAATTGATATAGTTTATGATAAACATTTGCTTAATATGTTATAGTTTTTATGTTTTGTGTTCCTAGTAATGGATTGAAATTCATTGTAAATACAACTTGGTTGACCTTGGTGAAGCACTTACATTTGGCTAATGAAAACATTTTCCTTATGTGATGATTGATCATAATATGTTTGTGACTTGATAAATTTTAGATGATCTTGAGTGAATGTCAAGATGACTTAGCTTGTGCAAAAGTCAATTATTTCTATATCGTATCATGCATGCAATTGTGATATTTGACTATTAGGCTAAAAGTTAAGCATAGTTGCCATTTTCTTAGCTCTTAGTATTTGGTTGTAATTCATACTTAGCTTAATTAACTTGGAAACTATACATGGCTAGGTTGATTCAGAACCCATAATTGGGTGAGATAAATATATTATTTGAATGCATTTACGAAATAGCATGAAATGGACCTATAGGTCAAGCTTTCTCAATTTTAGATATTGTTAGGTCGGGTTTTAATCATATAGAGATGCATTATTCAATCAGCTTTAGCTATGTCATACGGTTTCAACTAGGCTAGCTACATGCTGAGTTTTGGTAGCTGCTTATTGCTTTATATTCCTAGCTTTATATCTAAATGCTTGAGAATATTGACTAACTGGATGAGAAGCTAAGTTGAATTAGAATACCGGTATTAGTGCATGTCATGTGCATTAACATGGCATCTGTATGATACATGAATCATTGCGCATGTGCTCGATATTATTCTGATGATTTGTATGTGATGAGTTATTGATTATGTTGGGATTATCAGATATGTTTTATATATATATATAATACTTGTTATGATTTAGCATACTCAATTGCCAAACCTTTTGTGTTTAGTTTTATGCTCACTTTTCTCGAAACTTGAGCTGAAGGGTAAGATTATCTAACCTTAGGTATTGAAAGACCAAGTAAGCTCAGACCAAGAAACTAGATTGGGTGAAAGAGAGAGCGATTAGCTATAGGGTTCTTATCAAGTTCTTAGAAGCAGCTTTGTAGGAAGGTCGTTGTGCTACTTTTAAGTTCTTAGTACCAAGGTTTTAAATGTAAAAGTTTACTCTACTAATTGGATTTTTAGTTGAACAATGAAGTGAAATGCAATACTTTGAATGGGACTCATATTTTATGAAGTTCTAGTGTATTATTTTATACTAACTGAGAGAAATTTTATTGGAAATTTACATAGTGAAGTTTAAGTTAATAAATTGGTTGTAGTTTTAGCTTTGTCCCTAACTTGGGGATAACACAACGAACCGTTTCTTAAGCACTAAGTGTTAAGAAAAAGTATAAGTAGACGCCTTGAGAAGCGAGGTGTAACAATAAGTTCTTTACACCAATACGATTAGTTCAACCATTAGAAATCCGTTATAACTTTTCTAATATCTAAGTACTATTGAGCTTTCTAAAAGAGAGAATACTTGCAATCCTACAAATGCATTGCTTGTTGTATACTTTGCAGTTCTCCTAGTTTCTGCCAATTCTTCATAATCTAAACCTTAACCACCTTTTGCACAACTTTCTATCTTCTTGCATTTGAGTTTAGGATCTAAATCTTAGCTTACAACCAAAGAACTCACCATAATCAAATGTCTTTAGTAGAGACACATAACTCTTGAAAAGAAAACAATAGCAACAATAGTCGAAAATTCCCAAAGAGCTTTGTTGGTAACAATCTCTAAATGTACAATTCTCTTTATACAATTTTGCACGTATATTTTAGACACTTGTGTAATTTTTCTCTTTCGCTAAGCTTCAATTTATTTGATTTAGCTAGTGTAAACATGGTAGATCTTTAGTTACTCTAACATAGGATTGTAAATGAGTTCAAGTAAGACAATATAATGATAAGTTTGAGTTCAAGCTTAACTTGAAACTTTAAAGTTTGAGCTCGACTTAAGCTTGTTTCAGTTTATAATTTTAAACTCAAAGTTGATTGGATTAAGCTCAATTCATCTAGAAAATATATATTTTTCCGATCATGATAATATTATGTCTAAACTTGTTGCAAACTCAACCAATATTTATAATTAATTGAGTTTGATTAGGCTCATGAGCTAGTTGAGCTAAGTATTATAAAGCTCTAGCTCAACTTAATTTTGGGTAGATTGAATCGAGGTCGACTTAATTTTTCTTAAGTCGAACTTGAGTGAATATTAAATCAAATTCGATTAGTTCATAAGTATTTTGACTTGTTTTACACCTTTACTCTAATTATTAATTATCCATTGTTTGAAAAAATAATTTAATTCCTTACGGTTAGAAAAACCTTTTTGTAGAAATAATTTAACTCAATTAGTCTTTCTATGAAGGAAAAAGAAATAATGGTAAAAATATTAAAAGGAAATGATTAACGAAACACTTTTCCTTAACTTAAAAATTCTCAAATTAAAATTAACCTAGACCTAGGGTCAGGTCTAACCTAGCCCAGAACTGGTTCGAACCTACTAGGTTAATGGTTTAGTCTCCCTTAAACTAGGATCGACCTAACTTAAGTTGGTTTTGGGCCCATGATCTGCCTAATTTTTTTTTTAATTGAAAAAATATTCTTTTATCTTTATTTTTTATTTGAAAAAAAAAACCATTAATAAATCATAAGAATTAAAAAGTTTGACTATCTTACTCTATTAATTGTTGAGTACTGAGATTAATTATTCGTACTCTATTAATTTTTTGGCACGATATTAATAATTTGCATTTTCAATAATACATAATTATTACTTTATGCCCACAATTAGTGAATTGAATAAGTAAAATTTTTTTATAAGTAATATCTCAAGGAAAGGTTGCCAATATAATTAATGTAGAACTTGATTTGTGATAAGTAATGTTTACTGTGCTCTTTTATTATTTTAAAGGAAACTTCAGAAAATAATATAATGTATGTAAGAGTTGGACTAATATTATAATGAGACTAGCATCTATCTAATATTTATAATACACTCACTATTTTATATGTGGCATAAATATATTTCTTAGAACTTTTAATGGTATTAAATTATAAATATACTGGCATTTTTATAAATCATTAAAATATATTATTTACAAAAATGGTTGCTCTTTTAAAAATTAAACAAAATCATACGAAATTTGTGATATTTTATGTCTCGAACTTTTTTAGTGGTTTTTTTTTTGTTGAAAATTTTTTTTGGTAGTTAAAGTAATATATTTTACACCATTATTATATACTTTTACTAATATTAAAATATATGAGTTTTAATAATTATTTTTATAAACTCATATATATTATTTAGTTTTGATATCAACTTTTAAATATAAGTAATAATATATATTCAATTTAATTTTCTATTTTAATTAGAGAGAATACTTAAATTTAATTTATAAAAATTTTTCTGCTTTATTTTTTTTAATTTTTAAGTTAGAACCAGCAGGTTGAATCGCTGGGTCCTTCGACCTAGGCTTGAACTTGCCAATTTGATGAGTCCAATATATTAAATCGCACCGACCCACTAAGCCTAGTGGGTTAAGCTATGATTCAAGCTTGTGACTCATAGGTCTAGTCCAATTCAGTGAATCACCTGGTTGGTTCCGGTCTAGTTTATGAGTTGAACCCGACCATTCCTTAGGTTTAAATTAATCAATAGCTAGAAAAACTACTTGCTCTAAGTAGCTTTTGCATTCCAAAACTAATTATAAAACATTACTTGAATGATTCTTAAAAATATTTCTAGATAACTAAAATATGCTGGGCAAGATCATTTTCTTTAGAAATTTCTTCAAAATGTTTCCTTAAAAGTTGAAATCCGATCCATTATTTCCATAATTTGAAAAACATTTCATATTGTTTGAAAAACTTCTTTACCAAGTATGTTAAATTTGATACGGAGAATTTAACCATTACTAATCAAAATAAGAAAAGATCTTCAATTTAATCCCTTACAAAATAAGAAAACTTTTCCTAAATAAAGATGGGTGACATAGACCCAGAAGAAATTCTTGGGCAATCGTGGAATGAAACTCAGGATTGGTAGCTAGAAAAAAAAAATATCTCTAATTGAGATGATATATAAAATAGAAAAGAAAACAATAAATAAACCTAACATAAGAATATGACTTTGTTGCAACCTTTATTTGTTGATGAAGGAGCGACTATAAATCTTCATATCCAGATGAAGACACCCCCTTATTATAATAGTCATACAGTGAAAATAGCAATTGTAGCAATTGAATTGGGGTGGAGGGCCAAAATATACAGGCCACTGCCCTAAGATTTTCTTTGAGAAAAACTTGGAAGGGAGAGAGAGAGAGCCCAACAAAGGACCATTTGATACTCTATATTGCTTTGTAATTTGATCCCACCACTCTTTTTTTGATTACTTATAAAGAAAACTCTAAGAAATGTTTTTCATCATAGAATTAAGGATTTAATATCAGACCATATAGTTGCATGTCAACAATTCAACTAAATCAAGAGAAATCTTTGATGGCTTTATAATTAAATCATTTATAAAACCTAATTTCAACTTTGCACTTAGTGCCATTCTCAAAGGAACTAGTTGTTTCCATTAAAGACTATTGTTCCAATTGTCATGTTTCGATTATCAAATCCAGAAAGAAACAATGGATCCATAATCAAAAGTCACCTACACTCTACATTTCATCTGTAGTAGTCACAGCTCTTTAAAGCCAACTGGTTCCGTAAGGAAGGACTTCATAACTTTGAGCAAGTCATCTCTATAATACCCATCATTTTTGCTATAAAAAAAGCGTGATGCAGCGCTCAGATACCAAAATATATCCCTGCAAGCTCTTGGAATACCACTGCCCTTATCTTGCAAAACTATCCTTAGAAGTTCCCTCGTGTAACTTTTGATCATGACATTGAGTTTGTTGATGGATTCTTCTTCACTAATGCCTTCATGTACCATTTGCAGTATTACAGAGTTCAATTTTCCTTGTTGAGATTCTCTCTGCAAAGAGGATGCTATTTATATATGATTTAAGAAGCTAGCAAGTTTTAACTTTTTGGAGGCATGCACTTACCTCGAAAGATACGGTGTCATTCAAAAGACGTCCGCAAATACTCATTATCTTGAACAGATTGTTGTACTCGATACTCCCAACAGCAGATGCAGATAACTTAGGGCCCACTAAGTAAAGAGTCGGAAGAACGATTGGTCCTAAGCCATACGATATAAGTGCATTGGCCTTGTACTCATCAATCGTTGGCACCAACCTCTCTTTTGCCCATTTAGCTTCTAGGAACATAGCCTTGAGCATATCAAACCACTTGAAAAAGAAAAGGAAAAAGCAAATTGACGGTAATCAACAGTTATTAGTAAGTATCACAAGGATCATTATGTTCTTATGTTGATCATTTGTGATCCAACATACCTGATGCAAATTGCAATTGTGCATATCGAACAAGTCCTTTCAGGCAATAGTTATGACAACTTAACAATAGATAGTGAAACTATTTAGTTCCCATTTGATGAAGAAGTACGAAATTTCACTTACAATTTCAGCTACATGATCTGTCACATCTCGCTCTTGCCACTTTTAAGAGCCAAAAATATAATCTCCACATTCTTAGAACAACAATCAATGCCAGCTTTTACATTCCATCTGCATCATCCCGTACACAGTTACAATGCAGTTGTCATATGAGGGAAAGTCTAAAGCAAAGTTACTCACTTTTCAAATAATTGTGTAAGATTTTCAAGTTCCTCCATAGAACCTCCAAAATCAAAGAAGTCATCACACGCTGTTACAAGTGCACAACTTTTTGCCCATGATATGCGAGCAGTTGATAGTTCAAGGCCTGGAAGTGCCGCTGCAGCGGAGAAGTAAGAATAATGCATCCCATTTCTCATAATCTCCAGTTCATCCAGTTGACTATCTGCAATCCATCTGCTCATATAAAATAAGGTAGAGACTTCTAATGAATATCCATCATTTAATAGACCATGCTTAAAATGATGGTGCTTAGCTATTGATTAAGCCATTGAATCATGGGCCATGATCAAAGCTGTATCCAGTCTAAGAAATTTTATGTTGCATTATTCTGTATTTAAGATGCATACATACCTTGTGACATTCTTGAGCTCTTCTTGACGCGTCAAATGGCATTTGTTGAATTCACTAATTGCCAAATTCAAGAAATCTTCATTACATATACTAATAGACCTAATACATAAAAAGTAGAGGAAATGGATATCAAAAGTTGAGCTCTCATTTAGGAATATGAAAGAAACAAAGGAAGGCGAAAAAATACAAATTTAACCAATAGATTAATACCTGTATGTGGACTTTAAAATTCTATTATTGTCATTGTAAAAGTTCTCCATGTTTCTCCTGTTTTTTAGCATTTCCAGATTCGTTAAAAAGGGATGTGCAAGAGCATCATCAACCTAAATGAGAAAGAAGAGATTTTCTAAATAACATCATAAAATTGCAAAAAGAGACCCGTAACATTGATAGATTTTGAGAATTAGCTAAATAGTCTTATGAAAACGTATACCTGTTGGCAAATATATTTGTTAAGTCTATTCCCAAATAATGGCACCTTAACCAGTCTCTCTTTAAGAAAACGGCCAGTCCACGAGTTAATTTTTTCTAGGGTAATTTCATCTGGGTAAATAGCCATTTCAGAAGCTCTGTATAGTTCTAAGACGGAACTTGCATCTTTCACATAACCTTCAATAGTGTTGCCAAATTGGTCCTCTTCGGCAAGATTAGATAAGGCATCTAGACAAAAATTAATTAAGATGGTCATTTACTAGAAAATACCATTAGAAACATCAAAGAAAAAAGATTGAACATTGAGTAACCTGAAGAGACATTGTAGCCATGCTTGCGCAATATCCTAAATGCCATTGCAGTAGCACAAACATCTAGAAATATCTCTTCTTCACCCTGCAGCCAACATCTTTTCGATGGCCAACACTATAAGAGATTAAGCTTGCATGGTGTCTCTGTAAGTGAGAAAATATGATAGATACACTAAAGAACTTAGAAACGGGAGTTAAAGTAAAAGTAAAAGTAAAAGGTTACCTATATATATACTCCAATGTGGAAGCAATTTCTGTTTTGAAGTGACAATCAATCCCCAACTTTTCTAGATTATCAACCATATTCAAGCGTGTGTATAACTCAAATGGATAAACTGTAGGAACTGATCGAAAGGAGCCATTCAAATGTCATAATATAAAACATCAAGAAATAAAAGAATTGTAAATTTTAGCTTGATAGTTGAACCTGCATCCCCAAACTTTTCCAATATAGAATTGAGGTAATTAAGAAAATCTGAGTTTTGAAATTTAGATAGAGCGGCTGCTGTGGTAGACAGTGAATTCAATAGTGATCCATTCTTTCTTTGATATTTCATAATCATCTCCCAGTTGCAGAGTTCCGCTATCCCTTCAGAAACATAGGATAGGTAGATCCTCCCTCCCTCTGAAACCCTCCTTTATCGTAAACAAGCAAATAAAATCAGAGTTGTTCATGTGCTCTTTGAAAGGAACTTGATATAGCATGCTTGTTATATTTGTCATATAACGAGAGATAACTAAGAATAAGAGGAAGTGGTGCACAAGATTTTATATTTAAAAATCCAAAAGATTTGGGATGAAAAACCACGAGCAAGACTCAAAATGACCCACTAGTGTAATGGTATGATACAAGATTCTCACAACCTCTCCAGAGTAATGCTCCATAGTTGAGTCCTTTGGATTCCTATGGCTCCCTCTCAATCTTAAAGCATTCAATTACTCTAATAAGTCATTTTAGTTTTCTATTCTCTTACTTAATCTACCAAATATACTTGACAAAACTCATATATAAAGCCAAACCTAGGAGAAGGAAGCCGTCAAATATATAATGACGTTGATTTAGTCCTTTGCCCATTCCTTCACCTAAATATACTTCAGTGACTGAATTTTTTGTAAATTCAAGGTATACAGTTATGAAAATAGAATATTGATTAACTCTATAAAACAAGAATGTTCAATAATAAATATTTGAATAGAACGATAGGTGAATGAATATAGATACAACTTAATTGGCTAAGCCATCCATATTAGACTACCAAACATTCAATATATATATGTATATTTTGTACTTCATTGAAAGTCATATAAAAAGGGAACAATCAATCATGATACTGATACCTCTGTAGTTACAAATTTCTCCTAAGATGAATTGCATCCATATCATTTGGTCTTAATGGTAGGTTGAGATTCATACATTCAGCTTGCTTGATCATACTAGAAAATATGATATCAAATCCAATGGGTGTGTGTTGATTCTCATCATTAATAGCAGCCGAATTTGATGTGATAAATTCAAGACCTGCAATATCAAAATTCAAAATTTTCATTGATTTTGCACATTCTTACTATGAACTAAGTGAAAGATATGATGTACATGTACCCTTGCTCACTTGTCTTTCACCAACCCCCCATTGCTTTAGTGCAAGGATGCATGCTAATGTCGACGACAAAGCATCCTTCATCAACAATGGGTGACGATCAGGAAGTCCCCAAGAGCCATCAAACGATTGATTATTCAGTATCCAATTTACACACCTAGGGAAATGAGGGGCCTTCGTCAAATTTGGAGATGGGACCATGGCTACCCAAGCAGTATCATATGATGAAACTGAAATGTCAGTCTTAGTGAACATCTCCCTAATTCGCTCTTTCTTTTCCTCTGAGAACTGCATGCATGCATGCATGTAAGTCATCTATAAACAATCTGCTACACTTTTACATGAGAACAACGACGGAATAAAACATGAAGCACAATGAGATGAGGAAACAAATGATTGCACTACTTAATTTAGTTCAGAGTACATAGAAACAACTGCAAAAACACTTGGACTACATTGGCCAAAATGACTCGATTAGAAGTAAAGAAAATTGTTCGCTTTGACAAGTCATATTTCATTTCAAGAATTAAACGGGTTTGTTTTTAAAAATCTCGAAGTCGTGATATGATGTAAGAGTGAGTGGGTATCGGATGAATAAAGTATGACATCTTACTTATATTTTATTCTATAGATATAAGTTTCAAAATTTTTATACTCAAAACTTACTTTCTAACACTTAACAATCACATATATTATGTATCATATAAATTCTATAAGGTATGAGGTATTTTATGATATATGGTACTTATAGAAACTGTAATTATTTTTTTTAAAACTTTATCTTCTTTTAGAATATTGTGTAGACACAACTAATATCAAACCTATAACACACTAACGAATCAAATACTAATAATTAGAAAAGTTCTCATATTTACAATACATCTAATTGTAATAACATGAAACTTTATTAGGTAGAAAAGAGATTATTCTTGCAATTGAAACATTCGATTTTTAGTTGGGTTATGCTAAATTATTTTTTTTTTTATCTTTTTTTTTTCAAATCATTAAAATAAAATTTTTATCAAGTTGTAAAATTGTTATATGAAGAATATGAAAACTATATGCTAAGTAACTCCAATAATATATATTGGACGATAAGTTAAGAACCTAAATGTTTTTAATATCTTTTTAAATTATGGTTAATAAAAGAGAAAGAAAGCAATGTAAAATCTTAAATTAGTAAAAAAAGAGAGAAGGTTTTACAAAAAAAAAACAAAAAAAAAAAAGAATAAGAGAGAGATATAAGATAATAGATATAAGTGCGTGTAGCTTTAAGGTTTTATTATAGGCTAGGATTTTGCTATTATTTTTTTATTGTTAAAATAATACAATAGTATTACCTTTTTTTTATTAGTATTATTTAATTAATATTATAAGGTGGAAAGTGTACTTTAGATAATAAGTTATAGAGTGGATGTAGAGCACCCTAACATCATATTCATACTCTACCCTTTGTAGGAGTAGATTCCAAGAAATTACTATATAAAACCTATCTTATAACCTTATGTACCTACTTGGAACCTATCTGATGGAGTAAAATTTAGGTAGGTATCTCATATGATATAGTGTAAATATCAATAAAAATATTGATGTGAATTATAATAGAAGGAATACTTTTTAAATTAATTACTATACTTGATTGACATATGCCATACATATTAACATCTTATTGATATTTATATATTATATATATATAACACGTGATATATGTTACTTATTAAGGATATTTTCTACGAGTTACACAATAGATGTTTGCCTTCGATATCCTATTGTCATAACTCATAAGTTCATATTATACGTAATATCATATATTCAGTAATTATTTTTCATATTATTTCCGACATTAAATAGATATAACCCGAACTATATAAAGAAAATTATCGTATGGACATGGTTTTATTGATGATCAGTTAATATACGACAGATACACAAAGAAAAAATGTGTATTTTATTATCATCTGGTCTGTAACCCCTGGATCTACTCATGTTTTTTTCGCCCCACAACCCGCTGCTTGCACAGCGCACTGAATGTTTATTTTTATATCCATACCCGATCCGGATACTTTTTTTTTCAAAGAATTAATATTGCAAATAATATACTTCAATATTTAGGTATGGAAAAAAAAAAAACAGGAAAGTTACATTAAATCATATCTATTCTTCTGATAAAAATGAATGGTCTGTACATTTAAGATCCACATATAAAACGGTATTACTAATCCAACAAGTTATCTGTATAATATAGGATGAATTTAAATGATGATCATATAAATTAACCACTTGTAATATCTAAACAAAATTTATATAATTATTATATGCAAATCTAAATTTAACGCGAAGTCAGGAAATATATTGTGAATCCGTTTCGGTTGCCCATTTCTTTCCTCTTTTCTTAAATATCAGTATGATATATCTTCTCATCCGTTTCTTCCAGCTTTTTAGCATTTTTGAGATCGTATCGTTCCTTCCATAACAACAAACTCTCAATTAAGTTTACAACCGAACTAAAATATCAGAGACAGAAAGGGAGAGAGAGACCTGATGAGTACGTGAAGGAGTTGCATGAAGAAGGTTGGTACACGAACAAGAGAAAGACATTGTGGACTCTCGAGTCTCGATTCAGACAGATCTAACTTCAAGCAGAAATGGACAGTTGCAGTGGCACTGATAGTTTAGGGCTTGATTTATATATACACTGTTGTCCCGGATACCCTTGCAGTTCTCAAAGGATGCTTTTGATAACCCGCCGAATAGAGTTTCACTTTTGTTTGTTTCCCTAGCCTTTCTTTAATGTTTAAGCTGCAAACATGTATGTCATAATATTAAAAAATTAGGCTAACATAATGTATATAGGATTTATTATGGTTCTGAGACCATATGTACTTGACGTAATACAAAATATAATATGGATTTCAAGTGACGAGAATAAGTATAATAACGTTTCGGGGACCGTTCCTCATCTAATTGGCGCATCATGATCTTCGATGAGTACAAAAGCACACGTGAAAGGGAGGAAAGGAATATAGAATCTATATCTTTTAAAATCTCGTGCAATGACCCTAACATGCAGCACCTTTGCATTGGCTGACGACTTAGAACAGCAACATAGGATGAGAATGACAACTTCTTGGTGATCGAATGATAAAAGAGCTGCCCTCATCTGAGTTGAAGAGGCAATGGGAGTTCTTTCCGATGGTGTTATGAAAAATTTCTCAAATGACCTAATTTTTCAGTGGATTTAT
Source organism: Lumnitzera littorea (assembly GCA_024138015.1). Taxonomy (NCBI): domain Eukaryota; kingdom Viridiplantae; phylum Streptophyta; class Magnoliopsida; order Myrtales; family Combretaceae; genus Lumnitzera; species Lumnitzera littorea. The sequence continues at coordinate 95,375,782 of JAMXBB010000007.1, forward strand.
GGAATATATGTAATGTCGTGAATTATAAAATATTTATTTGAGTCTTTACCAAGTTTTCAGAGAGTATATGAATTTTAAGTAAAATTACGAAAAATAAGTGATTTTGCATAAAAAGAAAATCGTTAATTTACAAAATATCAGCATCATAACATTATTGAACTTTTTACAACAAACGGTAATATATGAAAATTTGAATGAAGTCACCTCTTTTTTTTATTGGTTTAATTAATTTTGGTGGACTTACTTATGGAAGTATCAATGAACTAAAATATAACAAACTCTTGGCTACTAGTATAAAGCTTAGATGACCTAAGGTCTAAATTGGATGTAATATATTTATACTAACTTTAAGAAAAATATTATGTAATTATAAATTTTATATAAATAATTATTAAAATATCGTTATTGTATTACATCATGAAGATACAACATTAATCTATACATACCAGTATTATATTAGCGTCGCATTTTGAAAATATAATATTAGTACAAATAGCTATATCTCAATTTTAAGATGCAACATAACAATAGTATTTAGTAATATTTTTTTTATCTAATTTGTATTTATTTAATATTTACTAATTTTAATGGTAAATATGCAAATTTCTTGGCTTAAACCTAAAAGGTAACTTAAAAGGTTGCTAATGTGGGATAGGAACCTTACCTTCGATGTTAACATCAGTAGCTCAAATAATAGATTCAAATATGTAGCAGGATATTAAAAAGAGACTGATTGGAAAAGAAATTTAATAAGCGTAAAGGAAAATATGTTTATGGAATGTAGTGTTTACTTGTGTACGTGTTAGACATAAAATATATATATGAGAACAGCGCGCTTTTTTTTTTTTCCTTTTGAATAAACAAGGTAAAAGTGTACTCGTAAAATGAAAATGGACAAAAGTTAATTCATAAAGTCAATAATTATGAGTAATGTAATATTGGGGGTAAATTATTGGTCAAAATAATATACCATAACACCTTAAACACCTAGTAGAGTTGTTTTGAAATTTTTTATTTCATGTGTTTACTCTTGATATAAAAACCGTCTTATAAGTTCACAATTGTAAAACTTTGGGTAATTAAACATTCATTATAATTAATCTTAATACATATCAATCATTTATTTACGAAAACAACTTAGATAACTAATAAGCCATAGTCTACAAGAATAATAAAAAATTGGTATTTCCTACTAAATAATAAGATTAAATAGCTAACTTTTGAAAATTATAAAAACTATTCACTCTCCAAAACTTATCCTTATGATACATAACTTAGTGGCACGCTTTGCTTAGGATCCTAGCCTAATCTCGACTTTCAAGTGACTTACAAAAGAAACTATTAAGGGATAAGTTACATCCTAATTAGTAAATAATTTCCTCAAACCATACCATTTAAGCAAGATACAACAAGCATATGCCAAGCTAACATGCATAGTTAACCGGGGATTGTATAAAGCTCAAATTTAATGCCCTTCATAGCCAGTGTTTAGGAAATCAAGCACATCAAATCCATATTCCAATCAACCTTGCTCACTAGCTATAAGAATTCTTAAATAGTCATAATCTTTCTCTCTCTCTCTCTCTCTCTTTTTTTTTCCCTTTTTCCTCTCAACTTCTTAACCTTAATGAAAACAGTCATAAATTTAGTTACCCTTTCTACATGGCCCCTTTATACCAATTGCGTAATACTAATGGCCTTATTAGAACATATATAATGCATGACATGTATGTCCACTTTAATTATAAAGTCCGCTATGATTAGGTTCATTTTCATTTAGGTGACTAAGTAGTTCATAGACAATCACAAGATAACATACCATTGATGCAACAATCATATCATCTTTTCATAATTGTAAGTTTTCTATCACAATCACACAAGCAAGTATCAATCACAAGCATTTACTCCAAAACCCTACATAATTGTAGCTAAAACTACAAGTACAAGTGAATATGGAGATCATTAGAAAAACTCACTCATAAATAGTGCTCTAGGAGTTGTGGTAATCCTTCTAAAGCTTTGAGTTGGGGTTGATATAAATTGATGATGACATAATAACATTACTATTAGGTATATAACAAGCTATCGAATCAACTATCTTAAATTCGCTATACTTCCCTAAGTGTAGTTAATTCTTGTTTAAGTCATAACTTCTTTATCTTAAATTTGTTTTCCATGTTCTTATAGTCCTTTTCATATATATTATGATGTACTTTGATATGGTGGGTTCCATTTTGATGTTTACGACCCATAACTTGGGGGTATGGTCTAGTTAAACTCGTTAGTTAAAGGGCTCTTACTTGACTTAGCTAGTTTTGGGCTTTATTGTAGGCCTAGGCTTAAGATTTCATTCTTAGGCCATTTTTATTTATCATTAGGCTTTTATTTTACATTTTAAGCCTAGATATTTGATAAGTGCTAAATACATATTTTTATAGGTTATTTTGATAGTATTTTTATGTATTTCTTTAGTTTTTTAGCAATTTTGGTTCTTAATTGGTTTATATTTTGATTTCAGGTTTTATTTGGTGAATTTGATTAAGTTTTGGATAATTTAAAGAGGATTTGGATAAGTTTTGAAGAATACAAGAGAATCATACCTAAGAGTATTACCCATAAACGAAAATTACACCTAAAAGGGTAAGGAAATAAGGAAGAATTAATTGTTATAAAGAATCATAAGTAGGATCATAGGCGTAAACCTTGACCGCAATTTTGCTATTTTACTTATTTGTGATTTTTTGAGTAGAGAAGATCACACCTAGGAATCATACTGTCATCTTAGGACGTAAACATATTATTCCTTGTGAATTCCATTATTTTGTGGAGATTTGAAGCCTTGCATGTATCTTTTATTTAAAACATAGTTAAGAAAGAAAGAGATATGCAAGAGATATTTGAAGATATGGCGAAGATATAGTAGAGATATATTTTGAAAATTCCTTTATACTACAGATATCCTTATAAGCCTTGTAATTAAGGAGATATATATAGAAGAGGCTAGGGTTTCGAAACCTTAAGAGGGTTGTCTTTTAACCCTTTTTCATGTATATTTTAATATTTCTTTTTGATGTTTTGATTTTATTCATTTTAGCATTTGAATATTGAATCTTAGAATTTGTATAGATATTTCTTTTGTTTATTTCAATCTATGATTTCTTCTTATGAAGATAATTACTTGCTCTTATTTGTTCTTTGAATTGATATTGGAAGCTTATTAATTCAACGTCTAATTTCACCTTGGAGATTGCGAGACCCTATAGATTTGTTTAATTGGGAGAAATTAGATTTCTCCTAGTAGATTAAGCAATTGGATACTTAGTTTCTCCAGATTAGGGTAACCTAATAGTAGAATTCAAAAAACTTCATGCTATCTTCATATATTTTATTGTAAAAGTGATTCGGGTAGAATATAATTAAGATTAGGAGTTAACTTAAGAAGCGATTCTAGTTAACTCAATTAAGGAATTCTCCTGATCCAATAAAAAGAATGAGATTGAATGTAGTATAGATTTTAGGGGGAAATTTAATATTTGAATATCAAAGTTCATGTGTTCCTATTAATTTTACTTGTCTTCTTTATTTTCTTCTTGGTTAGTTATTTTAGATTAGATTAGTTAGTTTAATTTAGATATTGTAGTTTAATAACCTATGCCTAATTGTTTGATTAGATAATAGGAAAATAAGGGAAAATACTAGTATTTTAACAATCAGTCTTTAAGGGATCAACATTTGTACTCAAAACCATTTTACTATGCTACAACTTTATAGATACATCTACCTTCGGTCAAGTTTTTTACGCCATTGCCAAGACTAAGGATTTTGAATATTAAGAAAACCCTTTCCCTTGTTATTCTAACCATTATTCTTTGCTTGTTTATTCACCCCTTATTTTTATTAATTAAATTGTTTCTACTATCATCGTTTTCTTTTGTAGGACATGTCCACTAGTAGCACATGGCTTTCTAGAATGTTTAGAAAGATGGGTAGATAAAATCATGAATTCAATTCGACAATTGGCCAAGCTGATGTAAAATAGAGACCCCTAAAAGTGTCTAGTAGCATAGAAACAAATCTTAGACTTATGGGATTAGGATTGGATTAAAAGTAAGGGAAGTTTATACTTATTTATACTTTTTGGTTTTCATTTCCTTTCATTGAAATATATATATATAGCACCTATATTATTATTTTTGAATTTAGCATCTTTGAATTGATTCTTCCTTACATTAATTAAAAGTTTAAATAGGTTTTTGTAGGAAGCAAAGGAGAATTTGTGAGTGATTAACATGGAGGCTGATAGAAATATGGTCGTGATTATGCTTAAACCAATGTATGATCCTCTATAGGTACGTAGTGAATTTGGTTGAGCGAATTCCATCCACAACTTCCTACATTGTGCTTGATTTTTTTTTTATTGTAATAGGGTTTTTCTTACATCCACATCACATACTAGGTACGTACTCACCTCTATTCCCTTTTTCTTCTTCCAAGATTTACGCCTCACCATCCAAGTGTTTACTCTACCTATTTAATAACAAGTAATCTTCAAAAAGGTACCTTGAAGATGAGCCACTATGCTATCCTTGAAGTAAGGATAAGGCTATCTAAGATTTTCAAATCTGAACTTGTTTTCTTTAACTTGAAATTCCACAACCACATTAATTTAGACATGTTTCAAATGTAATCATCAATATATTTCCTCACAAGAATCATAGTCAATCGTGTTTGGAGTGCTTATTATGCACTTCATTAGTGATCAAATTTTTTATACCGTTTTCCTGAAGGGGGTATTACCACCTACTTTTTGTAGACACCTCATTTTTGTTGTTTTTATTGGGCTAGGTTTGAAAAAATTGAAAAAATAATAATAAAAAAAAGGAAAATTGAAAAATAAAATAAAAAATAAAGTAACAAGTCGTATCGAGTCAAGTTGAGTCAAATCGAGTCGAGTCATTTAGGGTCGAATAGGATATTTGTGTGCATTCAATTTAATAAATTCTAAGTCGTCAAAAAATCGGGATTCATTAAAATATTTTTTAGTTCAGTTAGATATAAAGTGGATTTTTATTTAATTTATATTGGGCTAAATCAAGTTGGATTGAGTCGGGCTCAAAAATAAGAAGTCTAAATCAAAATAGGGTTTCTAGAAACCTTATTTTGAATCTTTAAGGAATAGGATTTGGGTTTTATAGTATTTTCCATATTTGGGATTTGTTATCGTATCTTTCATATCTAAATTTTGTTACCGTATCTTTTAATTAAAAAGATTCAATTGAATGACTTATAAATAGGAATTCAGCGGTAAGGTTTGGATACGTTTTCACAACCCCCAACACATACCATAACACCCTATGAACACATTCTCTCGCACATCCACAATCAACCCTAACCACACAATTCACTTACACAGCACAACACTCGTCCCTCACTGTCGCACATTTCACCTGATCACACATATTGCTGCAACATATGTTGTCTCACACACTCGTATACATTAGTATTGCCTTCACTCACTAACACTTGGCCTAGCACATACGCCCTTGATCACACACTAGCACATACACCACTTGCTTACATTGATCACTGCATTGATACATATTACACAAGATCACACATAACACAAACACACACACAAAATAACACAAACATGCCACAATTGACACAATTAAACACATACACATGATAACAATCACATACATATTGACACAATTAAACACATGTACATTGATACACGAAGTCAACACATACATACATACAGCCACATAGATCACATATGAACACACATACCCTCATGTCCTCTCCCTCTCCTAATCACACACATGAACGACCACCCAAGTTTACAAGCATACATGCATAGATCTATACTCATATTGAACATGATCACTCACTCACTTATGTATTGCCGCGCACGATGCCGCACGATTAATTCCACATTGAACATGCAAATGTAGTCTAAATGATCACAATACGGTCAATACGAACATGCTGATTACGAGCTATTTGACCTGTTTAGGTAAAAAAAAAATTATTTTCTTTAATTATTTATTTTGTTTCTTTTAGTTATTTAATTATTTTACTAATTTATTTTCTTTAGTGTAGGTTTATTTATTTATATTTTTAATTATCATATCGTTTTGCTATGTTTTTAGATAATTGTCAACTTTTTTTTTATAATTTAGTTAAATTTCATTTTTAACCGAAATTGCCTTTTTTTTTTTTATTTGTATATCTTTTCTTCAAGATCCTTATCTTTGAAGAAGATACATATCTAAAATACGTATCTTAGTATATCTTGCATGTAGGATTTATGAAAGATATTTTTGACATGTAGATTTTTTGTTTTAAAAAAAATATAATAAAATCTTAATAAGAGTTTTTAAAAAGATTTAGTTAGTTAGGTTTTTTTTATATAGATTCGTGAAATTAGATCTTTTTAGGTTTTTTTTTTAAATAATAAGTGGTTAAATAAACATAAATCTAGCTTAATTTTCAAATTAAAAGGAATCAACTCACTAAATATTTTATTAAAAAAAAAAGAACTATGTTGGTTTGATCTCGATTAGTAGGTATGTGGGCAATTTCAAGCAATTGCATAAAAAATATTTCTTTTCTGTTTCTTAAAAATTCATAATAAAAAATCTTAAAAATTCATTTTAGTTATATTTTGCATATTTGTATATATTTTAGTATTTTTGGAAAAATATAAAAATGATGCTCATTAATTTTTTTATTTTTACATGGTAATTTAGTCTTAATAGGTTAACCCCCAAACTTAGTTTTTCTTAGTTAATTTTCTAAAATTATTTTTAAAGAAAATTTGTAGATTAGTGGTCAAACAAGGGTTTTCTCGCTCGAAACCCAAACCCTAATTTCATTTTTTACCAATTTAACTGATTGGCAACTCCAATTTTTTAAAATTATATTTTTTTTCAAAACATTTTTTTTAAAAAAGATGTTTCTTTAATTTAATATTGAGTAATTTATATTAAGTAGAATGAACTTAATATAGATTAAATTAAGGAAAATGAAATGGGGCTCGACACTTCTCAAACTCCAGTCTTGACATATTCCTACAAATGGTCAAGCCACCAAGCCCTATTCTTGCTTACTTGTTCCAATATTTAAACTCCAAATAGACTACTAAGCTCAATGTGTGATATTACATCATTTACAGGAAAGACCCATAGGGAAACTCTCCACTCAATCCAATAACATAACCATAACCTTACAATTTACTTAATCATGTGCCAAGGGCAATCATTATAGCTTTCAAAAGATTAGCTGATGCTCTTAAGATGTCTCTTGAGTCCCCTCTAAAGCTTTTGTCTTTAGTACCTATACTTGAGGTTAGAAAACACTAACTCCTTAGTTTCTTATAGAACAAAGTGAATACATACAAACCAAAACAAGAAAAATTGTCAAACACAACATATTCACCAAGTGTATATCCAAGCAATAAGCAGCGTAATGCAAGTAGAGTGCTAATGAAATTATTTTATCAATATCACTTACTAGGCCACCTGGTTGAAGAAATCTTACTAAACTTCTCAATAACTTGGAATGCCTCAATATCATCCATCTATAACTTAGACTCAAATCACTTAGCTAAACATTAGCCTCATCAATTACTTGCTCAATCTAAATACTTAAGCAATACAAATCAAGAGTCAATACTTATTCCTTCCTTTTCATTTCGTCGACCATAAACAAACAAACCTGGGGAACCAATCCCAATAGATTGTTGATTTCTTAGTTGATTCAAGGATTGTGTTACAAACTTATCGAGTAAATTGACCACATACTTATTGGGTCAATAAACCAATTGTACCACAAACTTTTCGTATTGACAGGCCATAAACTTATTAGGTCAATTCACATATCATACCACAAACTTATCAGGTGGTGAGCAAAACTTATTTCATTACAATAGCTTGAGGTTAGCAATTAAAACCTAGCAAAATTCTTTGAATTAGTAGATTGATGCTCTTACTGGATGCGAATGCTATGCATAGCACAAAGGTGAAAACTTAACATGTTATGCGAATATTTCACCATTGTGCGACATGGTTGATAATGTCAATTCAAACATCCATAGCTCAACAAATGACCACAAGTTCCAATCAATTATCTAGCTCGATGTCCAAAAACAAGACAAGCTCATAATTTAACTAATAATTTAATGTAAACCATCAATTCCCATACTCACTCCAGGTACTAGTAATAATAGTATGATTCGTCAATTTAATACTTAAAACCCATTCATCAGCAAAACAAGACAATCTCCATAGCAAAGCGGGTGGTTGGTCTATATTATCGGCCACAATGCAACATGATCAATTTAGTAGGAAAGTATACTCACTTGCCTTTAGCAAAATCTTATTGGCCCTATATAAGATCACCTAAAACACATATTTCCAACATTAATGATAATATTTCAGATACGCAAACAAATTGGCAACATAATTAATCATATTTTAGTCTTGAATTTGCACTTACTTACATAAATAATCACTTCTTAACACAAGACCTTACCTTAATTAAATGTTTCTTATATCACATATAGACTTTAGGAATCATGGTAGGTGGAACTCAATTAAATATTTGAGGAGAAGCTTTTTATTTTGCTAATCTAATTAAGTTGGCAATTTATTATAGATGGTAGTAAAAACAAATCTTAATCATATGACCTTATTGTGAAATTTCTTTAATAGTGTATATGCAAGTATTCTCATGATCTCTAGGTCTATCCTCAATTACTAGATGAAGAAATTGACATAACACCACAAGAACTTGTGCCCAACCTCAAATGTAGAGACATTATGACTCAACAGAAATTGCTAATGCCACAGGACAAGCAGGCCTTCAAATCACAGGGGATGTGCCTAACACTTGTTCAGCTATCCTCCTCCTCCTTTTCATGGTATCTACAAACTTCCCTTTATGCTTTTTATGATCCGAACAAGGAGGTGGCCTCTACGTATTCGTAACTACATGAGAGTAAAGCTTTATCACAACCATAATAGCATAAGCAATTCCTTCCAGTATAGAAGGGTGACCATAAAAATATAATGGACGAAGGATCAATGAGGAGGCAAATAGACCAAAGTTATAATGTTACATAATATCAATGCCTAAAAAGATGCAAAAATATATTACCACCAAAAATAAAACCAAAAGAGAAAAATACTTTTCTCCAAAGACTAGATCACCATACTTTCTAAGGACATCTCGTAGAATCTTACATGAAGACCTACTAATTATGCCTCTATATTTCCTCTATCTCTCTATTAATTTTGTATATTCTTATGAAAGCCTCAAAGTTTAATGTTGCGGCTAGAAGAGCCATTTACTAAAGCAAAAATTAGATTTGATATTTGCAAATTATCTTTCTCAATTTTCCTCACCGAAATTCATCATATGATTGCCATTTCATTTATTTCCCTTCTATTGTTTTGCTTTGATTCTTCACCTATCCTACATCTTGAAATCACAAGTTTGTTGTTGGGATGGATATCACTTTGTGAATATCGCCAAGAAAGAGAGAGGATTTCCAGTGTGTGAAAAATGCCTATTTGCTTTTATTTTAGAAATTAACATTCAATCTTTTCCTTGAAGAGGTGCAGGTGGGTTTAAAGCTTAATCAGCTTCTATACCAACGTAAATATCCCAACAGCAAATGTAACATTTCTAAACATGAGTGCCTTTAATTAATGCTTGGTGTCCATATTATAAAACAATGCCTGGTGTAATTCATCTTATTTACCACATGTTGTTACCAAGGCAAAAGAAATGGAATTTGTTGCATAGTTATTTATTAACATAATAATAGTTTCTTTCCTCTCTCACGACTTTGATTACCTTTCTTATGTTGGGATGCGTACATTTCCTAAAGCTGGAACCGAACACCGAGTAGCTTGGGTGCTTCTTCGATCATTTGTCTAAATTGTTCTATTATTTTGTCAGTTACGGTCAATTACCAAATTTTTAGTTAATTTAGTAACGTATGTGTTTATTTATATAATCTACAACATGCGTTTAATCTATTACTATGGTCCCAAGACACATTTCCCTTAATAACTATTGATTTTGTAAGCTAGATAAGCTATCTCAAGTGTCTCATTACATATCAAAACTCAATATTTGAGTGTATGATAAATAACGTTCCAAATTATTATTTTGTACTCATAACAATATTAATTCATTTACCTTCTACACTTCACAATATAAACTTTGTAGGATCACTTTGATTAATTTTTGTAATTATTCCATAAAATTTGGTATAACACAGACAAAAAGTTGATTTGAGCCTTAAAATCTAGTTACTTGAAATCAATGGTCCTCATACAAGATTGATAAAAAAGTTTGAAGTTTTTTATAGATCGTCCTCAATTAATGGTAGTAAAAGATGTCACACCAATTAACAACTTTTAAGTAAATGGGTCTTCTACTCGAAGATATCAAGGAGAAGATACTTAAGGGGAAAGAACAAGACAAGTCTTTTGTAAGAGATGACCTAAAACGTTAAATTCAAGAGCTTAGGATAGATGTCAAAGAATCGATTAAATCTTAGCATATTTATAACCAAGCTCTAAAAAGAGTGTTTAGGCATCAATCTTGATGTATGGTATTTGGTAAAAATATAGCTAATAAATTTACAACTGAATTTCCACCTATAAGGAAAGATGGCATCACCAATGACGATGAGAATAAGGATGAGAACATGAAGGCTGAGGAAGAGGAGAGTGGAGATAAGGAAGAGCAAGTGAATGAGAAAAACGATAAAGTGAATGTGGATGTAAACTTGGAAGATGAGCAAATAAAGATAAGAGATAGAGAAGGATTGCTAGTATGTGTTTTTAGGAGATTTTATACTTGCTAACTTTTATGCTTTTCTTTGTTTTTGACGTATCTTATAGTTAGCAAATTCCCGTTAGTTTTATACTGCTTTTTAATGAACTTTTCTTATTTGTAGATCAATAAATAGGAGTAATTATAGGAATAATTTTAGTTTATCTTTACTTTTCATTTTTTTAGTTTTCTATCATGCATACCTATTCCTTTGTTTTATTTTACAAGGCCTTTAGGACTTCAAATTGTATGGATAGAATCTTGTAGTATGGTGATTTCAGAGAATTGAGTGTTTGAGCTTAAATCGAGAAAGTTTAAGTTCTTTTATTATTTTTTCTTATATTTCTCCCTTGTGATTTTGTGCTTTTATCGATTACTTGTACAATGAGGACAATGTATAAGATGTATAGGGGAGAAATAGAGTGATATGATACTTGTATAATTTATAGCATTTGAGTTGAACTGATTTGATCCCACTCTTAAGTATTTGCTAAATTTTTTTTTGAGATACAAAATCAATTTGGCTGATATTACACATCTACTCCTTATTAATTTTTTTATGAAATTAAAAAAAAAAGTAACTTTTAGGATAATTTTTTTTAATTTTTATATGGATTTTATGTCATCATTTATGACCTTTTTACACTAATTTTTGTATAGTAAAGTTATCTGTTATTTAAGCTTAAATTAAGACTTGAGATATAGTTTGGATATTGACCAGTTAAAGGTTAGTTATTTTCATTTTTAAGATTGCTTTAGTGCATATGTTCCCTTTTGATATCTTTTAAAGCATGTTGTTTCGAATGAATGAATAAATGATGCTAATTTCTTGAGAATTTCCTAAAAATTAAATTAGTTGGAGGATGAATAAGAGAAAATGAAATGTGCTAAAATGAATAAATTGTATGCTTTGTTGACTAGAGCAATTAAGCTTGTGAGGTACCTCTTTGTGTGGAGTAATAGCTATTAACTTGGGTAACAAGCTTCGGATTGGCAATTGAAAGCTCGCTACATAAGAAAAGAGAAAAGTACATGTAAAGATTAAATTATAAAAAAATAAATGTGCTTAATTGGTAAAAGGAGTGGCAGATGGTTTAAATGGGAGTTTTAATGTCTAATAGCCTAAAGATGTTTGGCTTGGGACTTATCCACTAATGAAACTACTTGGTAAATAAAATAAATTAAGGGGAAAAAAAATCATCCAATGAAAATCAAAATTAAGAAGATGATCAAGGAATGAATTGATAAAACATGCATTCATTTTAAGTTTTTTAGCCTTGATGAGACGGAAAGAGAGGAAGGTATACCCTTAGTTATAGCAGTTAAGATGTCTATAACTCCTTCTTATTCTATTGATGCTCACTCTAACTTTAAGTTTAGTCTTTATTTAAGTGATGTGACTAACTTTAATTTACATAAATTAATTGTTGAACTCCAGTGTTGTTTTTATTACTCAGTACATTCCTTAGTTCTTTAGTGTTTTAAGGGCATGGAAAGATGATTGAGTAGAATTCTATGAAAAGAAGTTGTTGGATTTTGAATTTGATGTTGAAAAGATGAAATTTAATGGAAGAGTAAGCATTCTTATGTTTGAATAAACTGTTTGCAATATTAACATTGATGCTATGATTTAGAGTTTTTAATAATTTTTTTTCTTCAAGAGTTTTGATTGGATTTTATTTGTTTTTCTTCAGGATAAGCAAATGCTTAAGTGCAGAGGTATTTGATAAGTCCCAAATTCTACAAATTTTTATAGGTTATTACATGCCCCGAATGGGAGGAATTGTAACAATCTTACTATGTAATCTAATATAAGATAAAAGCTAACCTCATAATTACTATTGTAGATATAGCATACTTAAGGGGCACATGACTCAATCAGCCTAGAGCGCCCAACAAGGTACCTGTTATAAGTAGAACATGTGGTATATGCTTTAAAATACTTATAGGAAATTCTATAGCATATAATTTTAGTACTTAGTTTATATTTATATAATGATATTTATAACAAGAGAGTGTGTTTTCAAAAGATAGTTTTCAAAAGTTACAAGTTTTAACATACATATATATACAGACTTTACTAGAAAACTACTTATTGTACAGGGAGACCAGTTAGTTTTCTTAAAAGACCAAGACTTCACAAATGTTCTAGTTTTAGTAGGCTTCATATATCTACTCATTTGTGTATTAGCTTGTAGTTGATTATATCGTTGCATCTTTGTTTTTTAGTTGGTATCTGCAATGGAATCCATAAGGATGTGAGCACAATTAGCTCAGTAAGCGGGATGGAGGCTGAAAAGTGTAATACAAACACAGACAAAGTCATTAATTTAATGAAATGCAATGCAATCAATCAATTTTATGAACATCGCACAATGTTATCCCAACTATTGTAAGGTTAGAGAAATTTCATCTACTCTAACCTGGATTAAGGAGTTTCAACGTGACTTAAATCAAACCAAACCTAAGTTTATGCAATAAAGAACACTCTCTTCCCTAGACTACCTTCAAACCATAGGACCCTACTGTGTTGTGATCTCTTCTTGTGTCACTTAGTTTGACTAAAGGTTGGTAAATAACCATTTTTACTATCCTCATTGAAAGAGTTAGTATTTAGTCTGACATACCTAATCGTTCTCTTAATGGGTTTATATGCATGTTCAATTAAGTTAGTGATCAAATTTCTATTATTTTCCATTTAAGTGTGACAAAGCAAGTTTGAACTAACCAATAATATCCAATCAAGCAAAGCAATACGCTAAGGAGTTCAACTCTTGTCACAAAATATATTATCAATCATATACACAGCATGCGCATGGATAACTAAGTTATAACCATAAACCATTCAGTCTTAAGCCTCTAGATACTTTAATATAGTATCTTAACCAGCCATGAAGTTACAATCCCAACTTACTTAGATAGAACATTACGTGTTCTTAAACGACAAATGTATGGTCTTCGTTAATGATTCCTAAAAAGTAGTACATAACTTCAATTTTAAATCCACGTATGATGTAGTAACTTTGTTTCATTATTAAGTATGTTTACAATCTGAGTCAAGTATGTTCTTTGGTTATTTATTAAGTGTTAGTTAAGTATTATAGGTTCTAACTTAGTATTTGACTCAATATCCTGAATTAGGTTTTTTACTTAAGAAGTTTCTAACTTACATTCTAACTTCGAAATAGTTATAAAGTTTAAGTATAAACCACTTTCTAAGCTTAAGCCAATTTTTAGTGTATTCAAGTTATCCTCTACCAAAGTACGATCTAACCTACTTTTTGATATAGTTTCTAACTCTACTACTATTACTACATTTCACTATTAAACATACACTCCAACTTACCTTACATTTTTAGAACTCCAAACCCTGCATATTCAATAAGTATCAACCAAGAACCTCAATTATATACACCATTTCCCATTATATCAACCATTCATTTATATTAACATAGTAACTTAAAGATTTAGCCTTAAACTACAAAATACTTAATCTTTACTTAAAAACCATCATTCCTTAACTCATGATATACTACTGTCAGCTTCTGCATATAAAAATTTTCAACTTTTGCATATAAATAATTATAGGTTATACTATAGTTTTGTAAAGAATTGATCTAGCTTCATTGCAAATCAACTTATCCAATATACTATTTTCACAAAATCGTAATTTACCTTAAAATCTGATGACTTAATTTTTATAATCCAACTACATAATATCAAAATTCAATATCTTAGGAGTATAACTCAAAATTTCAAGTCAAAACTATATTAATTAGTTTTTCAAAAACTCGATTAAAATTTAATGCATAGGACGTTTTTCTTAAGGACCTCATATTTACACTTAAAATTTTGAAAATCTAATTGAAGATTTGAATTTCTCATGCATAAATAGTTTGGAAAATCTAATGTCAAAATTTTTAGTATTCATTTACTATTTTTTCCAAAATTTTGATAAAATCGAGAAAATTGGCTACTCACCAGAAATCCTAACTCCGTCTACTGTAGGGAGAAACTAGGTTGTCGGTTGGCTTGGCCATTAGTTACTCCTTCAGATGGTGGTCCGTACTTGCTTCCAAGTGGTTGGTTTCCTTGGGTACTCGTGAAACCCCTAATTTGCATACTATTTTCCCTAATTTTGATTCTTCACACTCTCTCTCTTTATTTCCTTACTTAAAAATTTTTCCTAATCTTGCAAATGCATAAACTTTATCCAAATAGCAAATGATGTTTATTTATAATTAAGTTTAAATTAGTTTTGGTTTTTTTACCCTTCTAACAATAAGTGTACTAACCTAGATTACATTTCAATAAAGCGGATTTTCCTATCTCTATGTGTTCTAAATCCTTGCCATGCCAACTATCACACCCTGAAACAGTAGAGTCGTAACAGCTCTGCCGTATAAACCATTCTAAGATAGAAGTTGGCCTTACAATCGCTATCTTAGACCTGATTTACACAAGATACCCACGACTGACCCGTTTTAAAGTAAACAGTTCGTAATTTAAATAAATCATTTACTTAAAAAAGCAAGAATATATATATATATATATACACTAGAATTCAGTTATTACAATTAACGTTTACAACGTTTCACCGTAATCTATTTCCTAGTTAATACATTATTCAGAAATGAAAAATTCTAAGATAAGAGCTTAGACCTTAAAAATATATATTTGTTCTTCAAATGTTTTTCCTCACTTCCTAGAATCCAGCAGTTGCTAGCTTTAGAATAGTTGTATGCTGCTTTTTGGCCAGCACCTGCAACGATATCTATAGGGATATGAGCAACCACAGCTCAGTAAGTTAGAATAGAGGACTTAAAACTATACCACAAACACAAACAAGGTTATCAACCAAATAATTTGGTGCAATACATGTTTAAGCAAATGCCATCGTACAACGTTGTCCGGTTTGTCGTGAGATTAGAGAAATTATGCTCGCTCTAATCCAAGTTGAAGAGTTATTGTTAATGCAGCAGCTCACGACCAAACCCAAGCTTGTGCAATGGAGACATCGCTCCTCCTGCAACTATCTTCGAACCATTGACTTCACCCTTGCCGCGACCTCTTCACTTGTCACTTAGTTCAATTAAGGATGAAGAAGGGACCATTATGTTATCTAGCGCTATCCCTTTCGAAGGGGTTAGTATTTGGCTAGAGAATCTTAGGTTTCCCTTAATGGGTTGCTATGCAGGTCCAATTTATAATTATAAGTCATATCTTTGTTAAGGTCATTTTAGGGTGATCAATTATTTCATACAATATAAGCCAGAACAACAAACAAAAGTATAGCATTGCTCAAAATCAAACAGCCATCTATCTAACAAGTACAACCAAGTATAATCTCAAGCCTCCAAAATATAGTAAACATATTAATCTTAACTTACCTCGACTCCTCACTCACTTACTCGAGGTCCGACTCGCTCAGGCCATCGCAAATTATCCCTATAACACAAACGTGGTTTCAATTTTTCATATAATCATTATAGGTTGGTTTTATCCTATAACGCTTATTGTTATCTTTTGTTTAGGGTTTAATATGTCCAATTATCTAGGTTCTCAAGTCTTTTATAATTATTCTAAGTTTAGGGCTAGGTTTGGGTTCAATTTCCGTATTGATTTTCTAAATTAGGTTTTAGTTCGATTTCTAAGTACTGTTTTATACCCAAATCCTAGAAACTCGTCTCAACTCATAGTATGAAATTAATCACATTACTTTGAGATATCCTAGATACCATTATTACTCCTAATCAGTATTTTATTCCACCTGGTACACTTAAATCCTTATTAGTGTACCAAATTTATTCTTGATGTGAGAAATTTTATATTTTTAATTTAATTACATAAATTTAAGTCTTCTATCAAATTTATTATATATCCCTATTATTTATATAATATCAATTTTTATCCTAATATCTTTTATTTATTATATTTCCAATAATTGCATATTATGTACTATTACTTATTATGTACATAATACATATATAATATTTCCATCACTCTAATTACCATCTCCCAACATTAATTATCATTTCAAAATATCTAAATTCATTCTAAATCAGATTTTACACCTAATTACCCTAATTTACAAAATTAACTTAAAATTTACTATTTTTCCCTATTACTTATTTACTATATAATTAGCCTAATAATTACATCTAACACCCTAAATGCTACAAGTATCATACTTCATCAGATTTCAACATCCTAAAACATATAATTATTCACTAAATCAATAATTAACTATTTAATTAATTAATTAACCCTAAATTACTTATTTTATGCCTCATTTTAAGGCCTAAAAATTATCTAAAAATTTTGAAAACTAATTTTTGAAAATAGGCTTCATAGCACTGTTCTATATCATCCAAGTAGTCTACACAAAAATTTTGGGCTTAAAACTATACTCATAAGGTTATTTATTTCTAAACTGAAACATGTTCAATTTTGCATGATTTCTTAAGGACCATATATTACGGAACATATTTTCATCAAAATAATATTTTTCCTAAAAAATACATACTA
This sequence comes from Lumnitzera littorea, assembly GCA_024138015.1. Lineage (NCBI taxonomy): Eukaryota > Viridiplantae > Streptophyta > Magnoliopsida > Myrtales > Combretaceae > Lumnitzera > Lumnitzera littorea. Next base: position 95,393,161 of record JAMXBB010000007.1, read on the forward strand.
AAATATTCTAGAGTAACAAAATTCATGATTTTCTAAGAATATTTACTATTTTTACAAAATTATACAAAATCAGGTTAGAAATCGAACTCACCGATTTGGGTGGCTTTGGCCATTGTCGGTGGCTATGGGTGTGTCTGCCCATCTGAGCGCTACCACCACCGTGTGGTGGTGGTGGCTGCCTACTCTCAGCTACTCGCTGAGTCTAGGTTCTCCTTAGAAGCCCCAACTACATAGATTTTTGCTAAATTTTTGTAAAACAGTAATTTTCTCCCAATTTCATTTCTCTCTAATTTTCTAGGGTTTCAAACTGATCAAATGAGCTTTTGAAAAATTTGGAGTATTTATAGAGCTTTAGGGAAATTATTGTGCGTTAATTTGATTAGATAATTGCCTTATCTTCTTCCAATTTGGCTTTTGTGTTGTTTTAATTTAATTAGCTAATTTTTTTCTTATTTTCCCCAGTTGCCATGACCCAATTTTGGATCATTCCTTATTTTTTTATGATTTTTCTTTATTTTTTCTTAATTAATTATGAATTTTATTTAATTATTTAGTATTATTTTAGCACATTTCGTGTATTTTAAGTAATTACGCGTATTTCTACCTACATGTAAATTCATATATAGTACAAATAAATATTCCTAAATATTATCTAGGTCATTTTATGATTTTTAGTGTGTATATAATTTATCTCTAGTAATTCGTTAATTATCGGAATGCATTTTTACGCATTTTCACGCATTTTCGATAAATAACAAGTTATATACTTAAAATTTAGAAATTTTATATTCTTTTATTTTATTGCTTATTTTCTTAAATTCAAACTTACGGGATCACTTTTACTAATATTTCTAACTTTATTTGATAATTTAGGCTTGATCGGATCCTTTAACCGATCGTCTTAAATTTTACGAGTCAAATTTTAGGTAGTTGATTGTAGGTCTTACACCAACAAACATGTTTTTTGGTTGTTTAATATTTTTCTAACAATTTCCCCTTTTTTATTGATTTATTTAGTAATTTTTACCCAATTTTAGGTATTTTTGATAATTACGGGTACATATATTGACATCATAATTCTACTCGATGTATATATATATCTTTTATATATAATATTAATTACATTACTCATATAATTTATCTCTAAATGTCTATAAATTTTCGAGATCTAATTCGTACATTATCAATAATATAATAATAACATAATAAAGTTTTAGTATTTTAGCTCCATTTTAAATATTTTATTATATTTTAAATTCTAAGCTTGCAAGAACTCTTTGACTAATATTATGAAGCCTCTTGTAAATTTCTAGCCTAATTAAGTTGCTTTCTCGAATGCCTTAAGTTGACTACCAAACCTAATTATACAAGTAGAGGTCTCATAAGTTATATTGAGTGTTTTATGTGTTTCTTGAGTGTTTTTAGTTATTTTGGTACTTAATTGATTTATATTTTGGTTTTAAGCTTTGTTTGTGAATTAAATCAAGTTTTAGATGATTTAAAGAGAATTTGGATGAGTTTTGAAGACTGAAAGAGAATCACACTAAAGAGTGTTGCCTATGAACTGAAATTAGGCCCAAAAGATTAAGGAAATAAGGAACAACTGGTTGTTTAGGAGAATCATTTGCAGGATCACAAGCATGAATATTGATCGTGATTCTCCTATTTCACTTATTTGCAATGTTTTGAGCGGAGAAAGTTGCGCCCAAGAATCATGGCCACGATCTTATGGAATGACTATATTATTTCTTGTGAATTCTATTATTTTAATGAGATTAGAAGTTTTGGAAGATGCCATACTTCCATGTATTATTTATTTGAAAGCCTAGTTTGAAAACAAATAGATATGCAAAAGATATGTTGAAGATACACTAAAGATATATTTTAAAGATTCCTTTGTGCTAAAAATAACATTATAAGCCATGTAATTGAGGAGATATAGATAGAAGAGGCTAAGGTTAAGAGATAATTTCAAGACCTTTAGAGGGTTATCTCTTAACCCTCCATCATGTCTATTTTTATATTTCTTTTTAGTTTCTTTTCAATATTTTGATTTTATTCTTTTTAGTATTTGAATATTGGATTCTAAGATCTATGTACATATTTCTTTTATTTATTTTAATATATGATTTCTTGTTATTCTGATCTAATTACATACTCTTATTTGTTGTTTGAATTTATATTACTGGCTTATTAGTTTAATGTCTAATTTTACCTAAGAGATTATGAGATCCTATTATGAATAGCTTTGTGTAATTGTAAAACTCGAGTTAGAAATAAAAAATAATAAATTAATTAATTTAAGGGAATTATAGGAATAAGTGATTTTTATATTCAGATATTAGTATAGCATGTAAATGGATATCAAGTGCTAGAGGCAATATTATTATAGGAAAAGATTCAGACATTGATATAGTATGTAAGTAAATATTAAGTGCTAAGGGTAATAATGTCATGAGAAAAGATTTAAACATTGGTATTGTAAACCCTAGGAAAAACAATAGTTGAATCTTAACTCGAATCCGATTATTCTAAACTGTACAATAAATCGATAAGGCGAATGATAATAAAAGAAAATGAAGTTTAATAAATCAAATATAACACCGATAACAAAACCTTCGGAATTTATCAAAACCTTAAATCGCTTACTAAAACCCTAAAATTCGTTTATGCATCATTAATCGAAACCGAACTCAAAATTTCTCGAGACCCTAAAATCATAAACATAAACCTATAAAATAGTTAAATATTACACAATAGCAATAAAATTATAGTCGAATGTAATTTTCGACTAAATCGACTATTTGTACGACATTGTAATAAAATTTTCATAATAACTTGTAAAAATTATAATTGTAACGGGTACCAGTTAAATTGATAAAATTTCACAGAATTTTGAAAACTAATCTACGAGAAAATTCGTTATAATTTATATGATTCGAAAAATTATACATAATTTTTAATACATTTCATTTTCCTTCTCAACTATTTTCAATTTATCTCAAATCTTCTTTTCATTTCCACATTCAAATCCTTCACCAGCACAAAATGTAAGAAAGAAAAGAAAACAAAAGTTAGCAAATTGAAATCCAAAAGAAGCAGTCACGTGATGTTTTGTTTTGTCTTATTTACTTTAATAAAAAGTAACTTAGCTTAAAATTGAAGCCAATATCACGTGAGGAAGGGAGATTGATATAAATATAGAAAGAGAAAGAAAATTCTGCACAAATACACACATACAATTTGCAAACCGTGAGGAAAAAGGAGAGAAAAAGAAAGAAACAAAAGAGAAAAAGAAGAAGGAAAAGAAGAAGAAAAATCCAATTTAATTGGTAAGTAATTTATTTTAAGAAATATATATGTATATGATAGTATATATGTGTAGAGCTATAGTATTTTTATGGTATTTGTTTTATGGTATTTGTACATCTTATACTAATAGCATATGTTTATATGTATAAATACCTAAATTTATTTATATGTATAAATAGAAGATTAAGTATGTCTACATGTATGTATCGAGGTATATAGTATATATTATGTATTTGTTTTTTTTTTATATATACCTCTAATTAGTAATTTACATAATTATAGTATAAAGATATATGTATGTGTACCGTAACTTAATATATATATATATATATAT